>NNCF01129723.1:0-31530 GCA_002313205.1 Laupala kohalensis
TGTTGATATCTATCTTTTAAATAAGAAGTTAGCCATTGATGTCGAAGTCCACGAATGCCTAAAGAATGCAATTTGGAAAGGAGAATTCCGTGATCGATGACATCGAATGCTTTGGATAAGTAAAAAAAACACCCTGAGGATTTGAAAATATGGCGCTTATAGTGGAAAAGGATTTCCTAAAACCGTGTTGATCGTCAGAGAGGATGTTATTTTTTGATACAAAATCTAGAAGACGCTTATAGAACAATTTTTCTAGGATTTTTTAGAAAGTGTGTAGTAGATATATTGGTCGGTAATTTCCAATATTGTTTGTTTCCTTTCTTGTGTCAAAGTTTCACTTAAGCTCTCTTAAATATGCTAGGAAACACCCCTCTCGATAAAGAACTATTAAAAATAATTGTGGATTTAATATAGCGTGGGACGAAAATTAAACAATAAACTCGAGTATATCATCTATGCCTGTTGAAAATTTGTTTTTTAATGAGTTGATGAGTCTAATGACTTCACTGGCGTTAGTTTCGAAAGTGAACATAGAATTGGGTACGTGGGTGGATATACTTGGAGGACATTGATTTGGATATATTGAGTTCGTTATTTTACCTACTTCTGAGAAGTAAGAATTAAACAAATTTGCTATGTCCTGAAGATTTGATATGATTTTGCTATCGTTGAGAAGAGAAACATTTTCTTCGCGATTTTCAGAAGTCGACGTGTAATTTTTAACAATATTCCTCATGGTTTTCATGCGGTTGTTCGATTTTAGTACCTGCCTGTCGTTTTCCATTACTTTAGCTGCATAGACTACTTTTCGAAGAATAGTCTTATATTTACGAAAATAGTGATGCATTTCCCATGAGCCGTAAATGGAGGATGTATAATTCAAATTTCTTCATAGTTTTCTGTCGACGGCATGTCTACATCAAGTATCATGTCCTCAGGTTTACAACGACGGTGAGAGACTTTGTAGTATTTAGAATTTCGAGGGTCCCTTTCATTACGACTCTAAGATAACTTTTCTCCACAAAATTTTGAGGGCACTACTACCATGTTTGTATAATAAAGTGGGTCTGAACTATGAGTGCGGTTGTGTCAGTGACAGGTTACTGTGGCCGCATCCAGAGTACTACGAAACCGCAGAACTATGGAATAAAAGAAGGTAACGAGATCGTACGTATTTGCAGATGACGGTAACGCGTGGACCAGTGGAGGGCCTGACGACAGTACACCTAACGCCGTATGATCAACAATTGATGCAATTGGTGGTGGGCGAGAACATCACCAAAGATATGCCGTGGGTGCGTTTCAAGACTGCGGAACTCCGCGAAGATGTAGAGAAACGCGAAGAGGACTCACCCTTTTTCAAGATAATAAATCTTCTTGCCAGACTACGTGACGTATATATTGGGTAAGATGTATAGTCATTATAAATTGCATGTTTGTGTATGCTCTCCTGTATGACGCGAAGTTCGATTATAGTTTGTTCAGCACCTTGAAAAATGAACAGACCATAGAAGCCCCAACGAGCAATCTCCCTCACACTTTCGGCCTAGCCTTCCTGCAACTAGCACTGCTGACAAAACGACTTTCTGTATTTTATTTTTAGCAAAATAATTGTACAATACCTGAAACCTTGACCAAATTCCAACTGCAAACAGTTCAAACGCAACATTTTTTACTTAAAGTCGTGTCAGTCTTTATGTTGAAATCGTAATAGTTAATCATTACTCTTCAGAATTTGCAGGAAGTCTTTCAAATTTTAAGATAAAAATATCGAATTTGTTATTCACTACATTACTAAGCAGAGATATTACTAACTTTTGACAACAAATCATGTTTTATGAAACCCTTAACACCGAAAAACATGTTTCTGAAGAATAGTTATTGGGTGTACGTTTATGTCTTCGGATAAACATCTCGTTTAGACAATAATTAAGATATTTTTCAAAAAGGTGGTATTTGTACGAAAATAACACAAAACATATTTTCAGAAACAATACTTGTGTATTTCAATGGATTTACACTAAGTTTGTAAACATATGCGCTAGAGTTCAGATTACAATGACATAGAATAGAAAGAATAACTATTAAATTTGCTCAGCCTGTTCTTCCGAAGTCAATTTAAAAGAAATGTGTCTTAGCGCATTCAACTGAAATCTAATGGTTCTTGAAAGTCATAATTTATTCATGCAGAGACGCTTCATAGAATGCTATCCTTGGTCAAGTCTATACTCTCATATTTTACTAGATTCCAAATAAAATTGATGTCTTCCCAGAGTTTCCGAGGTTGTATATTCGGAGTTGAGTTTACGACTGTTCCAGGTACGATCCGGATCGTGAATCGAACATGGATTATTTGGTAACAACGGCGCGGTGGTCGGTGGCGTCAGTGGCGCGGTTATTGGTTCGTCTGGAGGAGAGACACCGCCAGCGCATCGTGGACTCTATCTGGAGACAAGTGCGGGGTTGGCGTTCACTGGGTACTGAGAACGACATAAGCCCGCAAGTTCTCGAAATGGCACGTCATCTTGAGCGTAGTACTCGCCCAAAATATCTATCTGTAACTATCGAAAACGCTATCACAAGGTCTGTCTCAAAACTAAGGAAAATTATTTTGTTCCGACTGCGAGGGACATTGGGGACATATAGTTTGGTTTGGACGTTTAGAGGGGAATGTTATGAATACAATCAAAGTCAATAACCTGTTGATCTTTAGCAGAATGTTTATAGCTAGTTGGATAAGGTACTGTTTCTGTAGCGTGATATGAGTCAAGACCAGCAGTCTTGACTCCATATTATGCGAAAAAGTTTGTCTAAATTTCATAGAAACGGGCACAGAAAAGCTTGAAACTTGTTATGGCATGTATGGCAAGGCATGAAACTTGTTATGGAACGGAAAACTTGTTATGGCATGAATACGCAAAAAAGTCTGTTCTCTGCTTACGGTTTTAGATAACATGATGGACGTTGTAGACGAATGTTCTCAACGTCAACATTAGACCAAAATGTATGATAATTACGTCATGGTGTTACAATGACCACATAAATTGTTGAACTTCCTAATGGATTTGCAAATCATAGTTAATGCGGATTTGAACGAATGAAAAGTTTGAAAGAAACTGTCAAGACACATTGCGTTAACGATGGTAAAGTTTTTGGCTACAATCGAGTGCCTCTCTAGCCCAGACATGGCCCCATGAGAGTTCCTGTCAAGACATGTCCCGATGAGAATTTGAGTCAAGAGAAAAAAGTTTTACTTGAGAATAAATCTTTCCCACACCACCAAATACATTTAAGCGACTGTTAAAGACAATAGTTTTAGTTGAAGAGTTCCAACATGGTTATGAAGAGCGTCAGCTATAGGCTACCAACGAATCTCCTGTGAGAACAACGAAGTGTACTTGGATCCGATGCCCATAAAAGCATTTCTTCCTCAATCACTTTCATTACTTTTGGGACAGATATTGTATTAGATAGCAGGTAAAATATTCCAACTTCTGAAAAAATGTAATTTGATAAGCTCTGTTCTAGAATAGACAAAAAACATTAACTCCTATGGAAAACTGATGACAAAACCACACACTTGAGCAAACACCCACATAACATCAATACCAAAATAATAATTCAGAGGAAATGTATGACGTGGGTTTCAAGTAATAATTCCGAAGTTGCCGGCCATCCGCGTCTAAATTGTAAAGATTGCTACAGCGTTGTAATTTAAATGCTTTGACCTGCGACTTAACAGTCACCCAATTTTTCTATTTTTAGCATTTTATGTTCCACTCTCGACCTTCGTGTTTTTAATGTCCTTCAATATATCATAATCAATTCTTGGACGTCGTCTATCTAGTTGCTAACGGATATGCTATCTTCACTATCCTACATATTAACAGCGTTTCACTGATCGGAACTGAACGTCATAGAACAGCAGCTCGAACAGCGAGGCTTACCGTTGGAGTGGGCCAAACTAACTGAATTTCGTCTTAACTCCACATTTTTCCAGTTTGATGGTAAACTTTACTCCCAAATAGAAGGAGCTGCGATGGGTTAACTCCTTTCTCCTGTAATTGCAAACATCTTTATGGAAGCGTTCGAAAACGAGGTTATCGAGAATGCTTTGTTGAAAGCCAGAGTTTGGTTGCGATACTTGGATGACACGTTTGTCACATGCATTAAAAGAACCTATCGATGTTTTCTCGTCCATCAACCAAGCCCGTACTAACATTAAGTTTACTATGGAGATTGAATCCGACGGCCAGTTACCGTTCTTAGAAGTGCTTGTAAAAAGGAAGGATGATGGCTTTTTTGCACATAGCGTGTACCGCAAGTCGACGCACATCAACCGTTACTTGAATGCCGAGTCACACCATCATCCAGCAATCAAACGTGGTGTTAAGAACATTAGTCACCCGAGCGAGGAAAGTATGCGACAAAGAGAGTTTAGACCAGGAATTGAGACTTTTGCGTATTATTTTTCACAAACATGGCTACAACAACAAAGTCATGAACCAAGCCCTTAACCCTATCCATAATATTTGCATGAAGAATGTAAAAAACTGCGAGTTCCCTAAAACAACCTTACTCTCATATGTTGAAGTTTCTGTCAAGGTTGGTAAAATTGTCAAGAAATATGACCAACGACCTGTCTACAGCGCCCCTGAAAAGTTGGGTAAACACTTGTCAAAGTTTAAAGACAAGTTACCCCCTCTGGCGTCGGTCCCAATCAACCCCCAAGTGGGTTAAATGGGAGAATTTGTCTATATGTGTATATCCCACCATAAGTCTTGAATTCTGGGAATAATTTCAAGAATTCTTGGTACACAGATGAGATGATATAGTCAATCTGACAAGAAACATTGTGGAGATACGGCAACCCTGGTACCCGTAGGGACGTAGTGACAAAGGGCTTATGCAGGAAACAGATATTACATTGGAAACCATTGTTTTCAGTACCGTTTAGATGGATAAGGACATCCAATGCTGCGAACGTTCAGTCAACATGGGAGATAATATATCCTTAGCACCCATGCGCTAGAGGAAGGGATTTTTTGTGGGGTTTTACGGTTCGTCAACATCGAGGTCATTAGAGCCCTAAAAAGTTGTACAGGTAGGGAAAATGCAGTTATGCACTAAAGAGAGCCAACATGACTCTCCCCGCGTGTGGGACTCGCTGAATGACTCAACCATACCCACTAAAAAAAACCGAATTACAACTCAAATATCAAAATATCTCAAATATCAACATATCTCATTTTAAAAAAAGAAGAAGACAGGAAAATGAAAGATACCCTTACGTCTGGATCGAAAAGAACAAGAGGTGACCATGGAATGTCAGGCAAGAGAAAGGAAGGAGCCTGCCACAAGTGGAAGTATTGCCAGACTCAGCTCGGGGCCTCGTGTTTGCCAAACACATACTTACTAGATGTAAGTCCCCTGGGGGTGGGAGGGAACAAGATGAGAGGTAAAAATAATAAAGATTGACGGATATTGGTGATGAATACATCAGTTTAGGGACCGCTGGAAGAAAAACGACACTCTCAATGCAACTTAAGCCCACAATCAATCTTCACGAGGGAATTAGAAGGGAATGAAAAAAAAATTGTGCTGTGATCAAAATTTTTAAGGTCTCTGAAGCTAATAGTAATATTTTCAATGATTCCTAAGTTATTGATCAACCCGTATACACACTTAATCTCTTGGGAAGGAAATGCGTATAAATGATCAAAAATGACATTTGCGATAAATTTTCGGTATCTCTAAGCTGATATAGTGACATACCGATAACGTGTGAATCTAAATTAGGCTTCCATGGGAAAGAAGATACCACTAGCACCTCTTGGGTAAGGGATGACAAGTAGAAATAATCGAAAACGACCGAAATTGGAGTTCAATACATCATTTTTGCTGTGACTGATTAATGGCGTCATCCCCAATGCTGCTTAAGACTACGAACCACTTCTAGGATAGGGGATGACATATGAAGATCATTAATATGACATATATTTGTTCTGATATCACAGTTTCCCGGGACGGTAATTCAAATACTTTAAAAGTACAATATAAAGTAAACGTAAAACTGCTGTTTTTAAAATGAACTTTTACATTAAAAGTTCTGTTCTAAAAAGTAAAACACAATTTTCAGTAAAAATGAAAATCAAATTTAGATTTTACACGCATGTCATTTAACTTACGCCTCAACCGCCGCCTTCACTACATCACCCTCAGGAGAGTTAGGGATATTTAACCCTATTTTCATGGCAAACTCGGACTTAAATGTCATTTCATCATTATTCATCTAAAGACCCCGAAATCAGTGGATTAAACATTAATACCCTTTTTCGAAAACATTTTTACATGACACTCCCTTCTCCATTCATAGCGGTTCTAGGTCTGTTTACCCTCCCTCCTCGCAATGGTGACACAACTCTAACATTACATATAGGAAGTGTGCCAATTCATCTCACCGAACCTGAAAGCTTTGGAATCGATATTAATATCATCCATTTTCGAGATTTTCTTCGTGTGTCGTTTTTCCCAAACTCCACTTTTACGGGTTTCGTGCACCTCATATAGTCTGAATAGTTACATGGAAGCATCGGGAGTATGAATATTCGTCTCAAGAAATGCAAATAGACCCTTTCCAATTTTTTTCGTTCATGCTATTTCAACTTTTCCCTCCCACCCTTTTTCTCCATCGGGTTAAAATTAGACTAGGACTATATCAGAGGTGATCACCATTCATCTGTCACACCGAAAGCTGAATTGATCTCATGTATAATATTTTCGATAACACCTTTCCAAGAGGTAGGGGAGGTATAGAAGGTTATTAGTGGATTTAAGATGCGTCGAGTGTCACTATTTTAGCGACTCGGAAAACTATTGTACAACGCAAATATCTGTCATTTTTAAAAAGCTTTACATACTATCCCCTTCCCTTTCATTATTTTAGATACCCCGAAAATGAAGTATTAAATTTCAATTTCGGTCGGTTTCTTTTTACTTTTCGTCCCATTCCCATCATTTAGGAGTGCCTTATTTCCCATGAGGGTTGAATTCAGACTCACAAGATATCACGATGTCACTAGCGATAGCGAATACTATGGATTCATCACTGATGTCAGTTTTGATCTTTTTTGCATAGCATTAACTTTCCAAGAAGTGCCAGGGCTGTAGACCTACCGTGGACATAGACTTCATTGGGAATATTACAAGGTTTAGAGATCCCGAAAACCACGCTCTCAACACTAATATTCGTCATTTTCGATGGGTTTTTTTACACTTTATATTTTCTCACCCCCTACCCAAAGGGTATTTGAACCTCATGGGGCTGGTCGTGGGATTATGTGGCATTGAGAGTGTCACTCTTCACAACAGTAAAGCATTCAACCTCAATATCGCTGAACCCAACAGTAATGCATTCAACCTCAATAACGCTGTTTTTGATTATTTTTACCTGCCCACCGATTCCTACACCCTTCCTCTTGCAGCTAGAGGCATATTATCTCCATCGTGGTATAATTGTACACTTATGAAGAATTGGGGTGGGTATTCATTTTTGGAATCGAATACTAGTCTCAAATCTTAGATCATTTTTCATTATTTTTACATGTATCCTCCTTCCCATCCCGTCCCCAGGGATGCATGTTTTCAGATAGTCATATTTGTACCAAGTCTGATTTTATCCAGTCATTCTAGATGAATGGTGGGATAAACTTACGTATATACATACCCAATTTCAGCCCCTTAAAATGATACCATAATCATCTGTAGTCATGCAAACCACGCGTATCTGTAAGATTTCAGCTCTATCGAAAACTTGGATGTTACCGAAAAATCAAATTCATACATATACACTACGACATCATACATACACACACACATACATACTAACGAAGTAAGTTATTACTAAAATATATATATTTCTTTAATGTTTAAACATTTATATTACGATACAGAAATCACAAGGATGCACACATCACATGTGCCTAAGCCACTGTTCTCTTGTAACAATAGGAAAATTAAGACTTGGGATCAGAAGATATGGGTTTTCTTGGGAGGATGTAAGTTTCAATAGTAATAGTAAAAAACTAGGAAATACTAATTTATACCAAATATAAACAGGATGAATTGGCCGGTAACATGACAAACAAACCAATAATTTCAGGTGAACAAGGTTCTTAAAACTAAGGTAACTCTTACTTTTCATTTAATTGTTTGCATTTGCCTCTTGAGGTATGTCACAAATCTCGTAACTGTTTCTGTGCCCACACAGTTCTATATAGTCTACATGTAAAGAAAGTTTCCCGACTCGCTTTAATCAAACATTCATTTTCACTTGCATATTACTCAATTGATTCCATCTGTTCTTTGCCTATGATTCCAATACAAAATACCCAATAAATCTAATAAATCATCTAGCAAATCAATGGGCAAGATCTGCAGGTACTTGTGAGGTAATCAAGGGATATTACGAGTATATCTCTGAATAGAGGTGAATAGCTCCAACGTTGATCTGTTTCTCAACGTATTTTTAAAGTCACACTTAAAACGAAACAGCAACATTAATTCTTACATCATTCAATGCTTACCGAAACGCATGTCACCTACCAACATCACTTTCACAATGTTAACTCCGCATCACAAGCATAATTTCCCGGACAACAAGGAGCAACATCCTAACATCACCATTACACTATGATTTATGTGCATAATTCATATTTATTTGCGCAGGCGCGCGCACCACTGCGCCAGGAAGCGCTGGTACGTCTGGAGCCCGGCGACGCACCCACCTTTGACGATGTGGGGCCTGATGCGCAGCGCGGTGGCCAGGTGCTGCTTTCTAACACTGGCATGTACCAGCAGCGTTACAAGAATGTGACTCGACGATGCGTCTCACACGGTGTTCAGGTCTTCATATAATTTCTATGATGCTTTTAGAGATAAACCAGTAATATACTTTGACAAACAGCACGTCAAATAGAGACGCAAAAACATTCAAAAGAAACAAAAACTAAAAAAAATATTAGGTTTCTAATTAAATAAAAACTTAGTAATATTATTTTGAAATTAATATACAATTATATATACATGTTTTTATTATAAGGATTTTATAAGCATTTTTCGACTGAGGAAAAACATTCAGAGATGCAATACAAACTATGTTTAATTGAAATTGATTTATATTATCAGGGGAAAAGCAGGACAATGGCAAGTTTTTAATATTGAGGTTTCGGTAAATAAATATTTTGTGTTGAAATATGTAACATCTAACTCAATATAATAATAGTAATTTTAATAATAGTAATCACTATTTAAATTATACGCAATACTGCCACCACCATACAAAATAATTTTTTAATTTCTTCTTTTGAGTGTACGCATACACTATAAAAAATACGGGGAGCAATCCTGTCGGGTACGATATCACCTATTCGTCAATATGCAATCATCAGCGGAATAGTAAATAAATTTTTGAAGAATAGACACCGCTGTAAAAATTGCACGAATTGACTACATTACTGTGTATTAGCAATCCAAGCAAAACGCGTGCTACCTTTTGTTTAAAAGCATTCGTTTCACATGTCTTTTGTGTGCAATGGAAACGCGTAGGCGCTGTCTCGATTGTTGAAAAAAGAGCGATGTTCCTTTTTGAAATATATTTTTCTCGGGAGAACAACAGTTTCGCATATATGAACTGATCAGAAAAATGTAATCGTAAAATTATAGGGAGTGGGGGTGTTCTCTTTCTCATGATACGCAAACATGCATTAAAATGGTACATACATTTCTGAGGAAATGCTAAAAATTTTGCTATATCAGACTTCCGTGCTTCTTTCTCCTATTTTGAAAACTCAAAACCAATCTCAAGAGATGGTTTGAAGGGAAATGGATCAACCGGTTGAATGCGGACGCGTTCTAGTCAAGTGGAATAAAAATCTTTAGAAACAAATCAGTTTCATAGGAACTTCCGTCCAGCATATGCAGAACTGCCACCTACACACTAGTTTGCGTACGATTGCAGGCACGACCAGAGGCACATGAGCGGCACGCACAGACGGAGATTTCATTCCCCATTAATATGGGCGTCCAGTACGAGTTCGCAGTGGACACGGAAACCCCGCTAG
Source organism: Laupala kohalensis (assembly GCA_002313205.1). Lineage (NCBI taxonomy): Eukaryota > Metazoa > Arthropoda > Insecta > Orthoptera > Trigonidiidae > Laupala > Laupala kohalensis. The sequence goes on from NNCF01129723.1 coordinate 10,122, forward strand.
AAGAAGGACCTCTCACCAAGTCGCTGGCGCAGTTCCTCAAGACCACGGCGCCGCGCTTTGAGGAGCTCCTCCTCGTCAACACAGGCATCGACGTGTTCTTCGACGACTTCCACGCACTCATACGCAACAAGAAGGACACGCGCACGCCTCCTGTGGTCGTTTACAAGGAACTCGAGTCTTTCATTCACGTCGAGAGTTCTAAGGCAAGATATCTTTCAAAGTTAGAAACAGGTTTTCGAACTGCATACAGTGAGGTTTCAGAGTAGACACGCCGTGTTCGAAATTCCATTAACATACAAGCGAACACGGAAATTCTTGTTAATCAATAATTACGGTGAAAAAATGTTGAGAGATAAAGTATTAAAGGGAAAGGAATTCCTTCAAAATACCAAAATTTTAAGACAGCCAAAAAGAATTGACAAGTCTTATTTATTCTTAAATAGTAATATATATGTTACGCACAGAACCCGAATTCAGACATAGGACGAAAAAAAACGACCAAAACTAGTTTTGGCAGATGCGTTTTTGCCAGAACTAATTTTGAGCGTTTTCAAAACGACCAATTCTAGTTTTGGTCGTTTTTTCGTCCAGTGGCTTAATTCTGTATATGTGCGTAGCATACACATCATGAGGATCCTTTCTTTTCATACACGAGACCAAATATGAAAAAAAAAATGCTAGTATTATTTAAACAAAAGAAAGCCAAAATCAAGCAAATATTATCGACAAATATACAGATAGTACAATATTCATTATAAAAATTATTAGAAATGGACAACGTTTTAGAAATAAAAAAATAAACATTTAGAACTCGATCTTGCAAGTTCTTTTTAATATTCTACAACGAATGAAATCTATCTTCATCAGGTATGAGCTAAAATATAGTCAGCAAAGCATTCACGGGACCTACTGATCTCTAGCATCCTGTGTAGGGCAGCGTCATCACGGCGCTGTCGTGGCACCCCTGCCTCACTGGTATGGCAGCATGCGCGTACGTCCGCGACCCGCGTCTTCTTCCCAAGAAATATCCGAGGCGAGGTGGTACAACGCAGGGTCCAACACTTACTGACCCTGTGCTCCGCGACGTACATGCATCCAATGGCGTTCTCGTTTGGTGCTTGACAGATTCTTTCAAGCCGAAACTCTGTCTAGAGGCGCCGCGACCGGTAAGTTTGCTTTCTAGTTAGTAAGACAAAAAAGTGGATCACTGAACAGATAATTTTTTGAAATTTTTTTACTTGTTTGCATGCTCTAATGTTGACCATTAACAGTTGATTGGTATGCAGATCAATAAAATATCAGGTCATACTGCCAAGTAATAACGCCAGTTCCAACCATAGGATACAACAGAATTGCTTCTAGTATTAAAGATTTTGATTTACTTTAAGTTAATACGACCCGCAGAATTTCTGTCACTACTATTCCAGAAATACAATGCTAATTTCTGACCTAAATAAATAATGGTTAGATGGATACATGAAACCGAAATTCTAGATAAACTACTGCATGGCGGTACAAACTGCGCAGGTGCACTCACTGGCGTTCTGCCCTTTTGACGAGACGCTGCTGGTGGGAGGAATGGAGAACGGACAAATAGTTATATGGGACCTCAAGGATCGCGTGGAACAAGCGGAGGAAAAGGATCGCCTCACTCCAGCACAAGAAGGTTATCGCGCTGCTATGCTTGTAAGATTATTTCCTCCGCATTAATTCACCTTTACTTCGTACTCCCCTTTTTTATGTACTCAAAAGCGATATCTTCGTGGAAAGAATAATCCAATTATTTTTTAATCTGCTGCCCTCTACAAAAGAAAAATGTACGGTAAAACAAAAAACATCACAACGCAATGGAAACAAATACTATAATATCTTGCATTTTTGAACCAGCAACAATTTATCTTTTCTTAAACGTTGACTTCGGTTCATTATCAATTGTTCCAACTTCGTTTAAAAGGAAACACGGCCAAAAAAGAACCATTTTTGCTAAATCAATAGAAACAATGTTAACAAGCTTAGACTGTTAACATGTTCAAAATATTGTCTCAACCTTGAGTTATGACACTGCGTTTTTTTATTTTAAAATATTGTTTGAGCGGTCAACATGAATTTTGTTGAGAGAATACAACGAACGATTCCCTATATTAGTGGAAAACATTTTCTCTCGATCACCCAGGGAAGTTATAGGAAGAAGAGAGGTCGATCCCTCCAAAGTGGTAAGATTGTATACAAATATACTGTTTGTGTATTTATACACAAAATGGAATGCTTTTTATCACGAATCAATCGATGTAAATGTGGGGAAAACTTTATTTCAAAAAAGGAGAGAGCTATTTAAGGGGTGGGCTACTTTCTTAAGTGAGAAAACACTCATACCAAGTTCCTTGGATAACCGCACACCATCCTTAGGAGGTTTAGAGCATCGGAATCACTCATCACTCGAAGAGAGTGGATAGAAATGGGTTGGGTGTGGCCTTCGAATATGATTTTTTAATCTCAGCTTCTAGGTTAGCCTTTATTGAGTCTTTACACACAAGAAAACACCTGACACCTGAAAGTGTGATAGTTTTGCTTTCTTTTCACGAATTTTTCACCCCTTGATACTCCTTACGCGAAAAGGGCGGTACAGAAACCTCCCGATAAAGGAGTGCGTAGAAAACACATGGAGGACTCTCACCCCAAATTTCACTATAATACATTGTAAAACATAGTAGTTATGAAGAGAAGAAAGAAATGCGCCGCTAATATTGCTTCGCAATATATTTTAATAATCAGGAAGAGCACCATTTGGTGTCAATCAATTTCCAGATTCATCATTATCGTACGTCTCTGGTTACGATGACTAACAAGATAAACATAGACTGTGTTGAAAGAAGACATTTTTGAAATAAGTTGCATTTTAGCATAGTGTACACGTATTTGGAATATTTTCATTATTGCCACGGTATGTAAGAGCGTATTATTAATCATTTGTCGGTCGTTTACAGTTGATAAGATCAAAGATTAAAAAATTCTTTTCGCGCAAATAGTGTTTATGCAAAAAGAAAACGATTTTTGAGAGCGATGTTTATAAAAATAACGTATTTGTGTTTATAATGTGTCATAAATTACCTACAACAGATTCATATTAGTGAAATTATGTCAAGGAAATTGAGGACAACAAAGATGGACAATTTACTTATTTCCAAAAATAGTCACTTAGCAATATTAGTAACAAAAATAAAAAAGTAAATTTTAGTAGCCATATAAAAATATCAAGATATCCTAGCGAAAAGAAAACTGTAGTAGTATTCTCTTCGGACAGGCACATCTTAAGTGGATGAAGGTGACACGAAGTAAGACGCGTGTACAAGTCACAGCAGTGTCGTCGGTGGAGTTCTCCCATCGTAAGTGCGTGCGGGCCGTTTGCTGGTTGTCCCCCTATTGGCCTATGTCTGCTCGTGGACACTTCGCGGTCCATGCACATCATCCTCCTGCCTCAGCAGGGAACAACCCCAGGAAAGACAAGTGGGGGCTTCAGCTGTTGACTGCAGCCGAGGTACAGCGCCAGCAACGAACACAAAGACAGCCAATCGCCTAGGTTTTCAGCCGAAACACGATACTTGGAATAACTATATAAACTCAAATAAATGGAAGTATTCAGGAAAGCTTATTTTATTCATAAAAAAATTCATAGGGAATCATCATTCATATAATCTTTTAAGCGCACTAATGATGACATCATAGCATTTAGTTCCTCACAACATAACAAATAAAAGCGAAGCTTCAAAAATTCGTAAAAAATAAACTATATCATAAATTGCTTTCAACAATCTCGCATTTGACTAAAAATGATAGAATTAAAAGTTGGGAAAAGTAAATACGAAACTAATTAAAAAAATCAAATTTAATTTTAATAATTATCCTTGAACACCATTCCAATATTTCTGTAAATTATTAGGTTAGCGCTGGCGATGATTTAACTAAAACATTTATCTCTATACATGTACTCGTGTGGATATTTCAGGATGGCGCAGTAAACGTGTGGGATTTGCGGGTGGAACAGGCAGCCAAGGCAGGAAGTTACCAGCCGCGAAAAAAGTGGAAGAAGCGTCAACGACTGCCTGGCCTGGATAAATCTGAGTTCCAGGTACGTAAAAGAACTACGATTTTTTTAAAACGAAGAAACCAATTAAGAAACTCTTCAGGTCGTCTTAAAAATTTTAAGTCAAATTTTAAATAAAATTATATGAAGTAATTTTTTCATTTTCATTCAATTTATTCCATTTTCATTCAATTTATATAGTCATTACCTGGATTTATTGTCTTTTCATTTAACTTTCTCTTCCTTTTCCTCTTTTATTTTATGTATTTTTTGCCTCTCTTCTTTTATTTCTTTATTTTTCTATTCTATTTCCTTTATTCTTTCGCCACATTATTAAAGCAGCTGTTCCGATTTAGCCATAAGTATTGTCCCTCTTGTGTGTTCCTCCCCACCACGAGGAGGTATTGAACGTATCTGTATCTAGCTTTATATGCTATTCGTATGCTAAGTACCTTCATTACGCATTCCTCGAATTCTTCGTATACTTCTTTTGCCTCGATGTACTTTGTCTTATTTTTAATTTCAAATACACCTCTTCTTTTCAACTGGCTTATCCAGTTGCCCCTTTCTTGCCCTGTTATGATACAATCATACAATACATGGTCTATCGTTTCATCCTCCTGGTCACATATACATTTCTTTGACGTTCGTAGGTTCCTTTTTTTCAATAAATGTTAAAGTCTCTGCGTCCTGTCATTATTTCCAACAATGGTTGACTTGATTTAAACCATTTCCTGTTTGTATAACTGATTGATGCATCCCTTATAAATTGGTGTGTTGTTCGTCCATCTATTGCTTTATCCGTACGTATATTCCAACATTTCACTAATTCACGTGTTATCATACTTTTCCTTCCCTTTTCGTGTTTTCTATTTTTCCTGTTTTCTATTTGGATGTTTTCTATTTTTCCTGTTTGTTTCTGTCTTGCTGTGTATCGTAACACATGCTGGTAGATTGCAAGATCAATTGGAATGACCCCTAGCAATAGTTGAAACGCATTTGTTGATACATTTTTATATGTACCACCCCAGTTTACTAAACTTATTCGCTGGTGTTGTCTTAATTTTCTATCCATGTGTTTCAATTTACTCCTTGCATGCCATGCTGTGCTGCAGTAAGTTAGATGTGGAACTACTACTCTCTTATATATTTGATTTAGTTGTTTTCCGATGTTATTCTTTGTGATTTCTACTCTCATTAGTCCATAGACCAATTTTCTTTCCTCCTCTCCAATTTATTGTAGAGGTTCATGAAGTATGTGGTTCATGAATCAATTTGTTTTCCTAAATATTTTACTATAATAGTAAAACTATTTACTTTGTTTTAACACGTCAAGTTTTAAATTTTATAATAGGTTTTCGTCGTGATTTTCACGATTTGTTTCCAAACACAATCCCTTCTGTCTTTGTTTTTGAAATTATTAGTTTTATTTTCTAACATTCCTGCTCAAAGTAACTTAAAACTTCTGCACTTTTTGTCTTTAATTCCTGGTGGCAATTCCCTCTATTTAAATTACTGTATCGTCAGCATACGCATAGATATCTATCCCATTCTTGGTCATCACATGTAATATTTTATTTAATTTTTTTCTAAGAAACTATTGATTATGTTCCTCAGACAAGGCCACAGCGTCCAAAGAGTTGTGTAGACTAATGGCAATATCTGATATCACAACGCCGGGTGACTCATTCATGGAGATCTTATTCGCGTTACGGATGTAGTAGAAATGCACTGCGAGGCAGTATAAGCGACGCATTTGCTTCATCTTCAACATAACTCTTGATGCATCATCGAGAAATTTAGGATAAAGGTGCTCCCATGTGGTTTTTAGACAATCCCCTATCGGGAGGTTTCTGTGCCACCCCTTCCACGCTGGGGCGCCATTAGAACGAGGATGTAAATTTCGCCAAAATGAAGCATAAATATCGCTCGCCGAGATGTCAGGAGAGAGAGAGAGAACTAGTCTCACGTGTACTGACACAAGAAGACCCACTCTCGATGCTGAGATTAAAAAATTACCCTCATTGGAAGACCACACCCCACTCCCTTTACGCACTTCACGTGATTCAGATGCTCCGAAACTTGGCGGGATAGTGTAAACCAGCGGAAAATTTTGCTATAAAAACAAAATGAATATGTTATTGTATAAACATCTCTTCACCCATTCATTAAAATATCTTTTCAAAACCAGTAAAAATCATTCCCAATAATGAACAGGCTATGCGCACTATATAGTTAAACGAAGTGAAACATAACTAAATTCTTTGGAATAAACGTGGTCACTACTACGTCGATCGCAATCTACTTTTTCTTTTTTTTTTTTTGGTGGGGTTTTAGGGCTCGTCAACGGCAAGGTCATTAGAGCCCTTCGCAATCTACTCTTATATCTAGGAAGTATATTTGGTAGTCAGTAGATATGTCGTGAAAGAGAAAAAAAACGTATTCCATAAAAAGACAAATACTGTCTTCACCGTGATTGTATTCAAGACTTAACTTGAAGTGTCGTAAGCTCCTCTTTCTTGTTTCCATGAGAATTAGCAGGTTTGATACCTATATGTGAAATTTTTTATATGCAAATCAGATTACCTTTCAAAAACAATCAAATAAATACTATTTTCATACAACTATAGTCGTTTAATTTTCAGTTGTTAAAATAGTTATATTTACCAACTAAAACATTATAGTATTATAAACAGTATTTGCTCTGTAAACCTGACTAGACAGACCTGACTGAAAATCGTGAAACAAAACAAAAAAGGAAAAAACGGAACATGCTCGAACATCTCTATTATTCACTGATAGCAGTCAGTCGTTCAAGAATAAATGTTATAGAAATAAGAACATATTTTAGTTTTAAAAAACTTTCCAATTCAAAAAGACACTGAAAAATTACTACATCGTAAACCATAAACCTTTAGGAAATACACTACACTATATCACATTCAACTTTTATCATCAAATCTATCAAAGAAATGGTGACCCAAAACGGGAAAAGTATCATTGATGATTAGGGTTTCAGGGATTGCATCGGTTGATCCGGCCTCACTTCCGCATCGAAGTGGAGGAACCATTTGACACCGAAGATCATCTACTGAATGAAGACCCCGATCGGGCGCCCGTCATGGTTCCTCTGACAGCACTGGCTGCGCGACGTTGCGTCGTAACCTATCAGCCGGAAGATGTGGAGGAGGTATTTTGTCCTAGCATTCTCTTATCACAGCATAATTTCGATTGTTACTATACTAATACAGAGGCAGCATGCAGACTGGAAAAGTATAAGTAAATAGTTAAAACCATAGGTTTCAATTTTTTTTCAGAATTTCTGGGAAATGTTTTTTTTATTCACATACTTTACGTTTCATTTTAACTCACAAAAATTCTGCTACATTTCACTTCTATCTTTAAATTTTGTTAAATAAGTTATTTATTCCGAGGGACCCGAGCATGAAAACCTGAAGATATTTTTATTGAGACGATTCTTAATGCCTTATTATAATACTAATAATGTGAGTTAATGACTACTGGTTGTTAAAATTAAATTAATCTGTTGTCACATACTTTGTCGGCAAATCAATCAGTTTAGTAGTTCAAGTTTGTGCAGTAAATAACTTTTTGCGACATGGGTACTATCACCGGTGCGTGGGATCATCTTCTGGTTGTAGCAATGTGAAGTCTTTTAGGGAACGCGGTGGAAATCTGGCGGCAAGCAACGGTAGCTACCACCCGACTCCACGGTCTGTTATCTAACTAACCACCAACTGCCAGTAATCGTCGACAAAACATTTGCAAACATGCGCGTAACTTTAAGCCCTCATGGGATTTGATAGCAACGAGTAAACTTTGTTTGACGTTGCTAGTATATGAGTACGACTTATTAGATTTGGGAACCGCGCCAACTATTTAATTATTTTAATTTCTATTTTGAATAAATAATTTTGAAATCATTAAAACTTTTCATCCATGAAACCTATTGCATCATGGGTGAAGAGTTAAATATGTTTGAACCACGTTTAATTGATGTCAGATTTAATTAGAGATAATTAAGACCTTCCGTATTGTATGTTTTTATATGTTGAGCTTGGTTGCACGATTTTAATGACGAGAGGGTGATTATGAAGAGGATTTGCAATTGGAAAATGTTATGGCGTCAAGAGCAAAGTAAATTTTGTAGCATGGTAGTTCAAATTGTTATACGATGTAAGATATTAAAGTGTTATAATTATAGTTGTTTTTCCGGATGAATGTGTCCATGAGTGAATTCCTGACAGCTGCCCTGGTCCGCGAACTCCTTGAGATACATTTTATAATTGAAATAAGAATGGGGGAAAAAAGAAGAAGGTGCAGAACATCTTAAAAAAGTCGAGATCCTAATGAAAGTTAGGTCAACAAAACAACATAAGTATAACAAAAGAATTTTTTTTGAAAATAAATATGTTAATATTTCGGGATGCCATAAATTTGTTTTCCAATTGTTTTCAAGTCTACTCTAATGTACAATCAACTTTCTACGACTCCGCCAAGTGCTACATAATTTATGTCATCGTCAGTTTCATTTACTATATATAGAAAATATGCACCCTGTGATTCATCAGTCACAGTTGGATAAAGTTCAATATTGAACTGTATAATCGCATAGGAATGAGAAAAACATATCAAATAGCTTGTTAGCACATATCGGCGTAATTATGCTATACACTACTATGACAAGATGTTCGTGGAATAGAGACCATTCATCGTTAATTAGAATGAACTAATGTTTCCAACACAATTCTAAGTACGAAGAAAGGTGAGAGTAATAGAATATCAAGGGAATCATTGTTGTGCACAGGTTTTTGAAGAACTAATAGAGGATGTTACGACATCTGTACCTATCTTGGACGGTATAATGGATGACGTAGAGTCGGCGATTGAAGATGGAGGCGAAGGAGCCGAGGGCGATGGAGAACCCACGACAGAGGGTGGTGATGGCGAAAGGAAGAAAAAACCAGCGCAAAATACACAATCACGTCATTCGTTGTCTGCCCGCCGTGCATCCCGCCCGAAAGGCTCTCCTGTTAAGAAAGAAAAAACAACAAAATCTGTGACGAAGGGAATAGGGGTAAGTCTAGAGCAGCTTTGTCCAATTTATCTTCGCCCGCGGGTAATTTTCTATACATTTTCGTTCGATCGAGCGGGCACGGAATGGGGTTTGGTAGAATGTTGACCGACGAATAAAACTAATATTTATTTTGATTCTCGCCAACAACTCTATATTATTTCAATCTGGAAAGATAACATTATATTTCTTTATTAAAAAAAAATTATTACTAAAATATGGTTATACGAGTAACAAAATGATTTCATACAGTAACGAATTAGGAATAATTTCGAGCACAACTTTGTATTTTCTCTCACCGGACATGCCACGTCAAATATTAATTCTGGAAGTATAGACTTATTCCATTAAGTTGTGCCACCCAACGTTAAACGAAAAATTTTATGGAAAGTTTACTGTAACTCGCGGGTCGTAAAAAGTTTTGCGGGCCGCATATGGCCAGCGGGACGCCACTTGGACAGCACTAGTCTAGAGAAATGAAGCAAGTCAGTGGAAACATACACGTTGTAGAATGTTTCCAATTACATAAAAGTTGACTTTGTTTGTATTACGCGGTGTAGCAGTTTTCTTCAACGTAACAGTGACGGATGTCATCATATTATTAAAAAAAAATACTACAACAATAGTTCACTTTATGGTTGTCTGATATATGTAATAGAATCATTTGTGCTTATTATTATAGACAACCAAAATTTATATACTAATACTTTGTAATTTTTTCAAAGATGTAGGGAATGAACTAAGGAATTAAATGTTGAGGTAGCACTTGAGTAACAGTATGGACTCAGTTCATCTTATCTTTATTCTTCCAGCAAGACATCAAGGATGTGGTGTTAAAGTTTCGAGTACTAATAACAAAGGTTAAAAAGGATTAAAAAAGTTAAAAGTACACACCTGATGTTTACAATAAATTTCCTTGTCTTCAATAAAAACGACGTGAACATATTAAAATATATAAATATCCATCCATATGCAAAATATTGTCTCCTATGAGGAGAGCGAATGTTACATAGTTGTACGTCAAACTGTTTCAGAGACACATGGTACAATGATATTTCAAATGTGTTGTTACAAGTGTCCAACCTCACGAAATTTTCAGAAGTGGGACTAAGTTCAACGAACATGGTGGGGGACATGGAGAGGGGGAGAGGAGTGTATCAGAGAAAGGGTGGAGTAGGTAGGAAGTTTTGGGAGGGGTATTACACAAGAGAAGAAATAAGGTATAATTATCAGACCTCAACTTTAAAAGTAATAATAAAACTTCAATGATCCTAGAGATACAATAAGACATATCAGTGATCACACTTATTATTATTTGAACCAAACAAACGGAACACTTATTTGTTTTTGAGAACATGAATTAAAATATTGTAATCTGTGGTAAAGATGTTCGACTCGATTTGGTTGTTAATGGTATCATGTAATTTGATATTTATTGTTTCAGAAGTCATGTGCTTAAAATACGAAAGTTTTGCAATACAGCATTATTTATTTAATTCTTTCAAAGTAATTTCCGTCACATTCAATACACTTCTTCATCCTCTGAAACCAATTCTTAAACCAGCTCTGCCAAGATTCACTAGGGAGTAAGGAACACTCGTTGTCCCAAGCCCTTAGAATGCCCTCATCACTTGAAAACTACATCTCTTTCAGCTTCATTTTCACATTCGGGAACAGTGCAAAGTCGCAGGGAGCAAGGTCTGGACTGTAAGGAGGGTGATGAAGTTTCAGTCCTGTTGTTGTCAAATATTCTGTGCTGGCTTTGGCTCGTTGAGCTGGAGCATTGTCATGGTGGAGGAACCAGATGTCCATTCTTGACTTTGGCCGCAGGTTCTTCAGAGATTGAATGACTTTAGGTAGGCACTGTTCAGTGTACCACTTAGCGTGTTCAGTGTACCACACTTCTGTGTGTCCAAAACAACACGCTTCACAATTCCACTCAATTTGAAAAATACAGCTTTCATTTTCTTCTTGACAGATAGAAAATCTCGATCTGTAGCTACGGGTGTGTCTTCAAAGACCCAAACTTTGTTTTGAGTCTTGGTCGGCACATCATAATAGTATAGCAACGTCTCGTCACCTGTCACGATGCTGTTTACATTCCGAGATTGTCCCTTATTAAATATTTTCAGCATCTCCCGGCACCAAGTCACACGTCGCCACATCTGCTCTTCAGTCTATGCGGCACCCACAGACAACAAAGTTTCTTCACTTTTAAATGCTCATGCAGAATCAAATGAATTGCTGGTGCATTTAGGCCTAAGGTCTCTATCTGCTGATAGGTCACTCGCCTATCTTTGTCAAGCATTTTCCTCACAGCAGTAATGTTTTCTTCCGTAACTGACATTCGTGGTCTTCCGGGCCTTTTAGCGTCCTTCAGAGTGAAATTTCCCCTTTGGAATTCTCTGTACCACCTGAATATAGTTGTAAGATGTGGACAAACATTACCTAGTGCGACCGTCATTTCTTCTAAGCACTGGTCTACGTTTAAACCACGCGCGAAGTTATACCGCAAAACTACCCGGATCTCACTTCGTGACCACGATGCCATATCAAGCACTTAAAACTATCACTGCTAATGAACAACTGAGCGCATGGACATGGTGCTACAGCTACTGTGCAAGTATGAACATGTCACAGTACACAGGAACAAGCAGCCACCTGCGGCTCATTGTTACATCATATTGCAAAACTTTCCTAGTACCCTTCGTAATTATCTTCATGATCTAAAATTATGACCTTAATTCATCTTATGTCCCGTAATTTTACAGTGATCTATCAGTCCTCCTATAGTTTAATTGTACGTTTAACTTCTTTGGTGTTGTGTCTGTCTTGTTTTCAGAAATCTCTTCTTTTGGCCTATGTAACACCTGTGTCAGTTATGACAAGGAATTTTATAAACATTACTCATATTCTCTAAGGTGTTCTTATCTTTTTGTGGCCTAGCAAAAGGTAATTTATTGACTATCCTGTACAGACCTTTCAAACCTTGTAGTGCAAAAATTTGTTTGAATTGTTTATTTAATTCTGGAATACAAGGTAAAATTATTATATTCTCTTTCTCATCTACGTTTCTGGGTTGTTTGAGTTTTGCAAGATTAACTTTAGTTACATGTATCATTTTATTTATAATTTTAATAGGATAATCATTGTTAGTAAGAATCTTTTTGATCTTACTTAAATTTGATTCATGGTATTAAGAATCAGATACCAAAACCATGTGATATAATAAGTTATTAATGATTGCTAGTTTCATATGTTTTGGATGACACGAACGATAGTTCAATGTGCGCCCTGAATCAGTAGATTTCTGATACCAATTGGTAAATAATTGATTCATATCTCTTGTAATCATCATGTCAAGAAAGTTAATCTGGTTATTGTTTTCCATTTCTAAGGTGAACTGTACTTTACTGCAATACGAGTTGAAGTTGGTTAAAAGACTATTTATCTGTTCTTTCTTGTAATTAGAAACGAATCATCCACATAATGGCCATAAATCAGGTAGTTATATTTCCGTAAGGTATGTCTTTCTATTCTTTGAATCACCAATTCACTTATAGTATTGATAATGACTCTTCCAATTAGGGTACCACCTATTTGTTTATAATCAATATTGTTAAAAACAAAATATTTTGATTTTAAAATTAATAACAAACCTTGAATTAATTGAGCAATTTGGATCATTAGTTGTATTTTATATACAGAGACATAATATTCAATAGCTTCATTTATTAAACTATGAGGGATGCTTGGGTATATATTTTTTATATCTAATGATGCCATGATGTAATCAGGAAGAATAATGATGTCATTCAGTTTGTTTTAATTGTATGCTAATTTTTAACATGTACTCATTCTCAAGATTCACAAGTGGGGCCATGACCTTGTTCAAGAATTTTGAAAGAAAGTAAACCGGTCCACTAATAGAAGAAAACACAATTCACATTGGCTGCTCTGGCTTGTGAAGTTTAATTAAGCCATAAGCTTTACTAATGTTACCTATTGTCTGATATATTTTGTGATATATATCAGTATCAATGTATTCACATTTGAGCCATGTTTCATGTGATTGTTTTAAAATGTGGGAGGTGAAGTCTTTGTTAACTTTTCCATAATTGTCGTCATTCTTAAGGATCATTTTTACTTTGTTAATGTGTGTTAATTTATCCATGACAACAGACCTATTACCTTTGTCAGCTCCTATTACAATTAGGTTATTGTTGCATTAAAACATTTGTTTAGTTTCAATTCTCATTTTGTTATATTCATATTTTATATCGTTGTTGTTCTTATTATGACAAAAATACGTATATTTCACAAGACATTTATTCATTTATTTTCTAAGATTGGATTTAGTTTTAGGTGGTAATGATCTAATATTACTTTCTAGGTCTTTAATTACTTCAATTATAGTCTTATTCTTGTTAGTATGGTATGTGATATAATTAAAATTATTACCAAGTTCTAAGCATCTTTTAACATTTGGTGGAAGTTCTGTACCAGACATATTGTATATGAATCCATGGTCATAGTTATCATAATAGGCAGGGAACTTATTTTGTTTCATGCATAACCAATTAATTTTTTTTTATGTATTTCATGATTAATTTTTGTTTCAAGTTATGTAATTTTTTCTCTTGTGAATTAAAAAAGTATTAATGTAACATTTTTTTAGAGTAAAGTTAATGTTTTCTACTGTAACATTTATTTCTTTTTCTAATCTACTCATTTTTAGCAAATTTGTCTTGTATTATAATCATTAAATAGGTCAATTTATGTTTGTTGTGAAAGCGATCCAATTTATTTAACTATTTACTGGAATAAAGCCTAATTTTATTCATATCATTGTACCCAATAAAATTTTAGCACTCAATAGTTCTAACACTTTACAAGGAAATCTACTTGCATAGTCAGCTTAATCAGGCATGTACTTACATATATGAAGTTAACCAGATGTATTCTAGTATATATGGGCATCTGCTTCAAGAACACCACACCCTTTATGTCTTGCTGGAAGAATAAAGATAAGATGAACTGAGTCGATGCTGTTTTCTCAAGTGTTACCTCGACATTTAATTCCTTAGTTCATTCCCTACATCTTTGAAAAAATTACAAAGTATTAGTGTATATGTTACCGTGAAAGACCGAAATTGAAGAATGTCGACTTTCACCGGTTAATGTCAACATAAACATAGTCACTTGGTGTATGTCCGAAATATTCGCTAAGTACCTTTATTTCTGACTTACACTGGTAAATGTCGACATTCACCATGCACTAATGGTGAATGTTAAACATGTCGGAGATTGTGAAACCAATGGTCAGTTCTGAGTTAAACTCAAGATGTCAAGTTGATCTGATAGATCTGCTGTCAAACAGAGATGGCGAATATAAGTTCATAATGGTGTATCAAGATCATTTAACTAAGTTTGTCCTGCTACGACCTTTGGAAACTAAAAGAGCTGAAGAAGTAGCGTATCACGTTCTTTCCATATTTTTAACATTTGGTGCACCAGCAATATTGCAATCAGATAATGGTAGAGAATTCAGTAATCAAGTCATATCCGAAATATGCGCTATGTGGAAAGATGTTAAGATAGTTCATGGGAAGCCTCGTCATAGTCAAACACAAGGCTCAGTTGAAAGGGCCAATCAGGATATACAGAATAGGCTAACTGCATGGATGAATGATTACGATACAAACAAATGGTCACATGGTTTACCTTTTGTTCAATTTGCCAAGAACACTACATATCACGAAGGAATACGCCAAAGTCCTTATGAAGCCATGTTTTGCGTTAAAGCAAAAAGAGGTATAGCATCGTCTTTTTTGTCCAGCGAACAAATTGAAAATATTGAAACCGAAGAACAGCTTGAAGAAACTGTTAATACTCCTGAACAAAATTTGAGCGGTGGTCATACCGAAAACCATATTCCAAAGAAAAATATTGAAGAGGACCTGCAATCTACAATGTCTTCACTTCAAGTTCTGACTAAAAACACGAGTTAATTTCTATAAAAAGAGCGGCTGCGAAAGTGAATCTTCTACTGCAAGCAGTAAAAATGTTACGAACCTCACAAAAACAATTTCATCCTGCTCAAATTGGTGATACTGTACGAATACAAGTTTCTGATGTCGACCGTGGTCGTTCAGATAGCCGAAATGTGTTAGCGGTTGTTGTTGGAATAGAAGACTCTGACTTCTATAAACTGGCAAATAAAAATGGTACCTTCAAGCAACTTTACACAAGTAATCAGTTCGTAATTTGTAAAGAAAAGTTACTTTCCATAGATGAGATTTCTTTTCTAGAAATGTTGCTGAGAGAAGCAGTTGCAGTTAATTCGAGAAGTGGGGGGCAAGGCTATACATGCTGTCATTGCAAAAGGAAGTGTTCCACAAATAAATGCAGCTGTAAAAGCAAGGAACTCTTGTGCAATTCAAAATGTCATAATAGTTTAAGTTGTTGCAATAAATAAGATTTGAATCACATAATTAAATAATTTTTTTATTACTATTATTTTCTTTTCCCATTTGGAATGTACTGTGTGTTTTAAATTCTTGGTAAGAAAATATAAATCTCCGATATGTTTAACATTCACCATTAGAGCATGAATGTCGACATTTACGTAAGTCAGAAATAAAGGTACTTAGCAAATATTTCGGACATACACCAAGTGACTATGTGAATGTTGACATTAACCGGTGAAAGTCGATATTCTCCAATTTCGGTCTTTCACGGTAACATATACATTTTGGTTGTCTATAATAATAAGCACAAGTGATTCTATTAAAAAATTATACTGTTGCAGATCGTGTTGAAAAATGGGACAGTCCACATGAACCGAGATTTTCAATACAACCCCGATGAATTTAAGACGTTCCGAAAATTCATTTTTAAATTGCTAAAATATTATTTAATCCCTAAAGAATATAAAACGCACTACCTGGCTGTCCGTCGGTTAGAGTGCGTAATATTAAAAAATCACGTATCCAATTTATATGATTATCTTTAAATTTATAAATATTTTCTTTAATATTTAGTTAAAATTCTGTTAAATTAAGTAACACAAGGAGTAAGCGTCGATCACAGTGAATCAAGTAAAAAAATCTTAGAGATACATACGCTTACGCAAAAGGTTAGTGATACGAGAAAAAAATTAATGGCAGTGTTGTACACTCAAATTAGTTCTACTTCCGTGACAGTATATGTTTTTCTTCAATGGTTCACCCAAACCCCGTTAAAATGGTATTAAAAATTAACATGTTAATATACTTCAAAAGGAGTAATTTATGAAGGAAAAAATACGTCTTTATCAAAGTAAATCGATTATTTAATAAAGATTTATCAAAGGTTTAATGATTATTTAGCAAATTAATTAACACCAAAAAAATTAACATCGGTTATTTAACGAAGGTAAAAAAATTTATATCGTAATATTTGGACGAATAGATAATTTTTTCAAGCGATTTAGTGAACTTCCATCCCCATTGTGAAGTTCCTTAAAATTATTTATATTTTTGAACTAAAATTAAATTATAAACCATTAAATTAATCGAGTCATTTTGAAATGTACTGCGTCTTGAAAATAAGCGAGGGTTACGTGAATTTGAGTCAACTGAGAGAGGGTACTTGAATCTTTTAAGAAGTTAGGGGCTATAGAAAAATCGACAGTACCTGGAAAATGTTAGAAGTGCCAGACACTACTACACAAAAGAAGGGGCGACAGGATACTCCCGAGGGGAGAGGAGACTCTTGAGACTGCGTAACATCAACAGCCCAAAACCTTTCGACATCGTGACGCATCGTCGAGGGTAAAGACAAATCAGAAATACTAAAAAAAATTCAATGATGACAGGGACGACGGCATTGTGAACAAAACGTCACATGACGTGAAACTAGGAATAGGACTGGTCGAAAGATTGGGGGACCACGAGGTCGCAGACCAATAGTGTGAAATTTGGTGGGTCTTCCGAACAGGCTAAGAAGTGACATGTCAAAGGCATGGCTAGCTCCCATCATGTAGGAGGAGCGGAGAGCGAACTGATCATTATAAAAGTTCATGTTAACTTGGTAACATCATCATATCTTTATCATCATATCTCTATGATGATATCTTTAGTTGTTTTTTTTTTGATCAGAGGATCAGCTTCATGTTCTTTTTGATGAGAGAAATATCTTCATCATAATTATTACAATAGAGCTATCGAGTGCTTAGTGATCAATGATTGTTGAATGATCTGCTCAACTGTTCGTGGAAGTTCGTTCCTTAGAGAGTTCGATTACGTAATTGATAATTACAAGTCGAGAACTGATCGATCGTGTGGACAATGCTCGGTACTCAGTGCACGCGCTAAACGCTTTGGGCCATAATGGACGTGGGTAAGCCATCGGAATCTGGTGAGTCCTGGGCACAAACTTCAATGAGCTCTATTGTGAATGCGGCCACCATTGGTCCCAGAACGTCACCACCACTTTTGGGTCCACTGACATATCATGTCTGTACAAATCCGAGGTAGCAGTTAAGTGTTATTTACGTGATGGCTCTTCGTGTTAATTTTCATCTTGTGTCGGCATGAAAATGTAAAAGAAACTTTTGTTCAGACACAAGCAATCGAATTCATGATTAACTATGTGTGATTCAAGAAAGTAAAACAATTCAATTAAACGAATAATGAAAGTGATCTAATAGCCTTCAGCTAGGTATGACATATGTCTTTCTAGAATGTTTTTGAAATTATATTAATAAAGTTTAAGGAACGATAATGTAATTAAATGAAAATTAGTCGAAATAATCGTTTGTTTAGTTTTAGTAAGATTGCATTGAGTTTTGCTTTTCGGGGAATGTGCTATGGTTACTTTTATGTGTTAAATTGTGTGGGCGTGAGGAGAAGAAATTTGTAATGTATTAAGGGTTAATTATAAAAACAAACTTGGAAAAATATGTTGTCTTTTCGAAGAATTAATGAGTGTTTCACGACAAAATAACGATCGAACCCATGACCTTGTTGGGAAATCCTTTCATGTTTATTAGTGTCATTTTTATTAAATTAGAATCTAATTAAAATTCTTAATTATCAATTAGAAGTAATTAAGGTAAGTGATAAATTTATGGTACCTTCATTTCAATGTTTGTTATTTTAGTGTGTTGAAATGGTACTACTGAGTAAAGAATCGAATTTAAAAAATATCTAGCTCATTTAATGTTGTTACAATTGGCGCTCCTGCGTGGGGCCGCGAAGTTTAAATAAAGATTAGGTTCATTTAATTTTGTTACAATACTGATCAGTTTGGTGATACTGTTCAATAAACTATGAGTATACTGACCTGTATAAGGAATCATTTGTCCTGCCATGTTTTCGGAATCGAAAGTTTTCATGTTGTAAGTACTGCACACAAATGGTGATGTAAAAATAACACCACTAGAGTTAGAAAGAGAATGTATCGTTTTTAACACCACCCAAAAAGTCTAGCAATCTTTGAAAGATTTTAGGATATTTGAGAGATTGTTCTGATTCGATAATGAGGTTAGGGGGAGGGGGCGCAAAGAGAGAGAACTATTTGCACCTTCCTCCTTAGATTTTTGCCATGATTTCTACAGCAATGAATGTATAATGAACCGTCGAGAAAAAAGTCATGTTTTCAAAATACTATTTTTTAAGAAATTACATTAAAATAAAAATAAACAAGAAATATGTTTCAACAATCCTTTAAACAGTTATTTAGGCAAAAATATTTTTAAAGCTTCAACCTTATTTCATCAATAATTACGATCCGTTGAAGATAACTGTTTATGTTTATTAATAAATTTAAACTAACAAAACGTATCATTAGAAAATTTTAATAACAAAATATTTTATGTTCAAACGGCCAGTAAGCATGTGAGGCCAGAAGAGCCGATAAAAATTCGCGAGGGAAGTTGTGCCCGGGTTGCTAATGAGACGGAAGAAACATTTAAAATTGTTATACGACACTAACGTTTTACTACCATATTTTTCTTAGATTAGTATACATGTATCCGTATGATGAGAAATGCCTCAGACTCTGTGTTTTTGTTTGTGAGAACAGCGCGTGTCTTCATTGAGTAGTTTGCTTATTCTTACAATTCTTCTCTATCTCACCTTAAACAAGAAAGTATTACAATACGTTTCCTTCCAGGATAACTTTTTAAACATGACATGTTGATTTTTGAGTGTATTTTTTTTAGCACTATGACGATAAGCTCCAACAGCAAGCAGCATGGGAAGAGGAGGATGCTCGCGCAGAGGCGGCGGTAAAGGAAGAAGCGGCGGCCGCGAAGGGAGACGACGATGTGCCAGTAGAGCGTCAACGAAGACATTTCTCTGTCTTCCCTGAACTCATTGATCGACGTCCGGAGAACGAGGTGGATCTCGGTACGCTATATCTTATGGTTTTATACCACATTTTGAAGGTAAACGCTACATAAAGCCAAGATTGACAGTCAGTACGGGGTTTTCCAAAAGTTGTTTTCACTGTTTCCTGATGGGAGCGCTCATTGGGCCATATCGGCCGACACTGGACGATTTGCTCCTTCCACCGTTTGCATATTGTCTGACAGAAATCTTATGAAGATTCCTATTTCATCCAGCGGGGCTCTCAGCCAGGTTCCAAAATTTCAGAGGCGAAATTTCTGTGCACTGAGCGTATCCCCTGGAAAATTGCCGTCTCGTCCGTTCGTCTGTAGAGTACCGAACGCTCGACTCAAGGTATTGATTGTATGATAAGATCTTCGTTAGATTAAGATACCGCTTTATTTTTCCGGGATCACCTGAGATAGACAGAATAAAACTCTGGGAAAAATAAAGCAGGAGTTGGACAACAATCCTCTCCCAATACCCTTTCAATTCAACGCATGAGTAAGGTCCCTGCGACCGGAATGAACTAGCGCCGTCAATGTTCGATTGGATATCACTAGCTCTTTGGTAAAATATTCGTATGTTTGCTATCAATGTGCTGGTTTCATTGATAATTTTATTTATTTTTATTTCATTAATATTTTTAATCATCAATTACTTAGACTTCAATCCATCAAGGTCTTCAGTAGAAAATGGGATAAATTCCTTCCCGTGTTCCGAAGAAACCAGAATTTAATAATGTTGAATTGCTGAAGATCAGTAAATTCTTTCCTGAGTCTTATTTCCTTTAAAATTCATTAATAAAATGGCATACATGACAAAAATAAGCAATTTTCTTGCTTTTAAACCTAAGATCCTTAAGAATTTTTTTCACATTTTACTATTCATTTTTGAAGCTTACGTACTGTATTTAGCATTATTATTATCATCAGTAACAATTCTAAATAATCACTCTTGTAGACGTAAACATAAGAGTATTAGGTTAAAAACAACATTGCATGGGGATGTTATAATAATTTAATTTATGCAATATTTATTGCATGATACGCGATATATATTACACGACAAAATATTACACGATATATTTTAATTTTTAATGTTCCATCACTGCATTTTCATTGCGTATGAGGTAAATGACTTTTTGTAGATTAAAGAGATGATGAAATATTGTTTTCAACCCCACAAAAAGAAGCCTTCCTCTCACGATCCTAAATATATGTGAAAGATAAAACCTGATTGTTTTGCGTCAAATTCGCAGGTACAATGGATGGGCGCGTGATGCGTATACGTTGGCTGGGGCTGGACAGCAATTTGCCGGAGGTGGTGAATCGAAAGCGTGCTGACATGGCAGGCGTAGGGAGACACGTGCACGATGGACCCGTTGCCATTGTGCAGCGTTCACCCTTTGCGCCAGAACTTCTGCTCTCAGTTGGCGGGAAGGTGCGAACAAATAATATGTGTATGCAAAATTAGCAACGCTCTTCCTTCACGGCTTCTTGGATCTTGACCCTTTCCTCAACAGAAGATATTTGATACAATTTATAAAATTTATGCCTCTTCGATCCCTTTACTTCTTATTATGAACTTCATTACAGAAAAATACAAAATTCCCGCTCTAGCACCTGGAATGACCTAAAACACTTTATATTTTTCTAGAATTTAATTTACGCCTTGAAAACAATCACACCTCTGCCCAACATATTGACCTCGAATACACGAAAAAAAAAATCATATTGAACACGGGTATTAATTAGCCTGGGACTGCATATACACCATTGAATAAAGGCTGATTTTTTGAAAATCTGTACAAAAATCCTCCAGACACCAAACTTCGCAGAAAGGTAGGTTTCGGAGTCA
>NNCF01129723.1:31838-59642 GCA_002313205.1 Laupala kohalensis
ACATACACACTCATATGTGCAAATATGAGTTGGAATATTTTCATACATGTATATTATACTTGTCTAAATCCAAGAATGCACATATATACGTAAGGATTAGTAAGTATAAATATGTAAATGAGCTAAAATAAAACTCGTTAAAAAAATTCGAATATTTCCTTTAAATTCAACATTTCTGTACATTTACTGACTCACATCAATATATTTATATTTTCTTCTTCATTAAAGTGACCCCGAAACCTACGTTTCTGCCAAGTTTCGTGGCTGGAGTATTTTCGTCCAGTTAAAATCTTTATTTAATGGTGTAATACTATTACTTAAGTTATTGGGATGTATCGTTCAAGTGCATAATCATTCTTATATCAACCAAGTTCCATTCTTAGTTTTCAGGTGATAATTCTTTCATAACTGACTATAACACATATAACAACGATAACGAAATTTACGATGTACATTTTATGACCGACAAATTTAATACAAACACGAAAAGTTTCTTGATTCCCTATTTTAGGTTATTTTTATTTTTTTTATGATTACTTCCTCATTGTTAAATCATTTTGCGTTTAAATAAATATCAAATCATGATTGTCATTCATGCGTATTCAAAAATTATCCTGACAAATGTTTCAATCAAGAGCATTAGAGATAAGGAAATTTACCGAATATTTTATAGGGAAATAAAATAGATATTTCCATTCCGCAAATTCAAAAATAGATTATAAAACGAATCAATTTATTCTTTTTATAAGGCAAATGAAATCAATTAAAACAAAATGGTCCAATGTAGTCTTAAAATCTTTAAGGGAAAAGTCTGTCAATGCCGGTCGACCGACAGTACCGACCAATGCTGGTTACAATACATTTCTGCAAGGTAACAATGGTTTACGTGTGCCACGTGTAAAAATCAAGATAACCAAACGATAAATTCTGGGTAAACAACATTTATTTAAGTATGGAGCAAGTTGTGACTGAATCAATGTGGGCGCGCTAAGAGTTATTTCTAAGCGCCTATTTCTGTTTTCTGAGGAGAATATATGATATTACTGTTCCCGTTGTTTTATCTACATTCTTCAAAACATACTAGCCGGTAAAACAATCCCATTTTCGTCTTCAAACAAAATGCAACACGGACATTTATAACCTCGCGCTGCTCATACAGTTCCGGTCACCTAATTGTCTTCCAGTACTGGCCACTAAACAAATCATTATCAAAAAGAAATGACGGGTAGTATGTTAAAAATAAAAGAGACTGAGAAAAGCATGAAAACAGCGGTTATTGTTGTAATTTCGAGAATGGCCGCAAGACAGGCAGCAGAGGCTTACATAATTCGCGAGGCACTATAGGAGACAGTCTTATAGCCATCACACTTTGTGAGACTGTTGATATAATCTCTACGCGTTGAAGTCTTAAAAATCTTTCGATGATGACATGGACAAATACCTAGTTTCATACATGACTGATCGAGATATTCAATTAATATCCATTAACAGGGAGTAGTTTTTTGCAGTTTTCGACTAATTTGGAAGATTATTTGACGGTACCCCACTAGTTATGAAAACAAGAAATCTGCCAAATAGGAGTAATCTAACAGTACGTCACGACGTGACATCCCGAGTTGTCTTCTGGAAGCCCCGGGACTAAAAGCGTTCAAATGGCTTCAACACGTTACCCAGGGGTTTAATTTGGTAGAATAATTCTTGATTCGATTTTAAAAGTGTAAAATCATGTAACGCAACTATATTACAAAAATTGTGACTGGCCAGTACTGGAAGAACATTTCTTGACTAAATGAAAATCCAACTCTCAGTTCATTTCAAAAAAGTACTAATTTCAATAAAAATATATAACAAACTTAGTTTGTTAAAACAACGAGAAAATTACTTTTTTAAATTTCATTAAAGTTTATTTTTTTATACATTAGCCAAAATACTATAGCGATCGGTACAAGAGGACTTAACGTTGCACGATTGTAAATGAAAAACGAAAAAAAGCAAGGAATGAAAATAACAAAACTGATTTTTAATGTTCCAAGAATATACGTATTCAGACACTTAAAATTCTTTATTGTAGTTTGATATGATTTTTTAACTCTTTTGTTTGGCGACCTCACGCTAAAACTAAATAAATCGTTCAGATAAATTGAAGAGGAAATTTCTGAGAACAGCCTTCAAATCGACGTAAAGACAATGTTGATTATAAAGCAATCTACCAGTTTAATCCCAGGAATCTAAATCGCGATAATGGCTTTTGTTATCGGATAGGAGGAAGGTGTTAACACATTCCTTTCCTGGCTTCCGCGCAATTAAAGTAGCGAGCTTGTGGAAGCGTCAACGAAAATTTCAAGAAGGCAAAGCAATATACTTCACCTTCTATTACGAACAAAATCAGTATAAAGCAATACATAATCAGAATTGGAAATAAGCTACGAAAGTCATAATAAAGAAATATATAAATAAAAATATATTTAACTTTTTAGACTGACTCTTGGTAATAACATTTATACTACCATTATCAATTATGTGCAAAATGTTTCACACGTAGTAAACAAAATGCATTACCTCTACGGTCACTACACAGTCACAGGTTCACTCTAAAATTTCCCCACGAACTCTTCCGTCCCCCTATGATAGCTTATTGGTCAACCCTGTTTTAAACCTGCTTACGTGGCAGCGCGCACGGCGTGCCCTACCTGAGCACGCCGTTCTCTGATACCTGTACGTGCTTCCGTCGACATTCGAGACTTAGAGGTAAGAATAGTTTCACTCTGACAAACGTCTTCACAAACTTACGTTAGACACAGCTAGTACCTCTCTGTCATCTCAACGATCGGACAAATTAACCATTTGACCGCATGGCACCGTTGGTAATTTAAAAACTTCTTCAATCATATGAAGCGAATTCGTCCGTTAAAGATGCCGCGTGATTGATGTAGCCCATTTAGTATAGTATTATTTTTAATAATTTGAGGATATTCTTATAATTCTAATATTTTAAAATATTATACTATGTTATATTTAATATTACTATGTATAACAAATAATTTGTAAGAATTGTAATGTTTCAATAATTTGGTGTATATTTTATATACATTTTATTGTGTATGAAATTGTATTCAATATAAATAAATAAAAACAATAATAAATAAAAATAAATTAAGTGTAACCAACATCTATAGCTGAGTAACTGAATATTTTGGTAAATGGCTTTGCAGGTATGGGCCATTTGGCGGGATGACGCGCGCCGGGCACCACTGCTATGGCGTCGCGCCCCAGAAAACGTATATGCGGCAGGGTGGTCTGCACATAGACCCTCAGTCATAGTTTTGGTACGGAGGTTGGAATTTTAAATAAAATGTCACGAAGTGAAGGAAATATAAATATTATTTTAATTACACTATACACAATGGACTGATCAGAAATCATCGGTTAGAAACCGCCTACTGTATCTTATATCGGAATATTATTAACGAGATAATTTGTCACCAATATACAACGATGAATTTTTGTTTGTTTAAATATTAAAAAAATTAAACCTGATTATGTACATATCGTAAGAGAAAATTGTTATTTATGCTTAAGCGTTTTTAAAATAGCATAAATTAAAGTACACAGTGCGGCTAAAACGTTTTAGAATGTTGGCTCATAAATAAAACAGAAAGAGGAGTAAATAATTTTTTCTTGACTTTTATGTTTGATTTGACCTTTGGTCAGCTATAGGTCGGTTGGCGATCCTGGAACCCTAGAGCATGCTAAATATGTTAGAATTCTTCATTCATTTTCGTACGTTATCTTGAATCGTCTTGATGTTGTCAAATCGTGATTTTTTTCGATTCACTTATAGATTTATAAAGATACATTTATAGATTTATAGAAAATAAAAGGTAATCTACCGGTACCAGGCATCATGATTTCTAACCTCTGGAGAAATTTTTTGAAGTATAATGGCGATTAAGAAGATCATGACAAGCAGCAACGCACTTCACCTTACGTTTGGATGTCGGAGAACGCGAAACAAATCACAAACACTACTTTTGCCAAATTCCCAATAATTTTCGTATGGACTATTTCTCCAAAAGATGACACGCTCTGCGAGCAGCATCATCAACGCAGCGCTTTGATGTTCGAGGTACTTCGGCTGTTCATTCGTTTTCTTGACATCTTTAAAGTTCTCCTTACCATATCAAAATTTCCCCAACAACAAATACATGGTCGATAGACACCAACAATGATCGTAAGCGTTCTGTATCATTCGCAAACAGGCTTGTTACTTAAAAACAAAATTTTACTTGCTCCAAATATGATTGTAAACAGCAGATGCGACCTATATCAAGTAATATTAAAACATAAAAGGCTTTTTCTCACAAACAGGCGCAGAGGGAAATTTCATTTTTGCAGGAAAAGAAACCAATTCTGCAAGCAGCGGGATTTCGATCTTCATTGATTCCTAAGGAATATGTTTCTGGGAAACAGCAGTAGGGTCAAAATTCAATTTTGTTTAAGAAATTAGCAACAAACTAGCAAAGAATTATTCTCGCAAGAGATATTTGAATATCTCCACAGGTTATGAGATACTCATATTGATGTCCAAAGACGCCATTATCAGAGTAGCCACTATTTTCCCAAAAGGGTGCAGTAACAAATTTATATTTCGTGTAAAAAATTAACAACATTAGTGAGTAGGCTCTAGCATGGCACTATGAAATAGGTATTTTAGCTTAATAGACAATTAAGAGTTAAATGAAATTCTCAATTGGTTTAGGTGCGCGCTGATGGTGTTCTGGAGGCATGGGATCTATCAGTGTTCAGCGAAAAGCCTGCCTTCACGCAGATGCTAGGCGACAAAAACTTCGCGGCGATGGCGTATCCCGAACTGCCGGTCGAGGATAAGATGGTCGGCATGGGAGACAGCAATGGCGCTCTCCGGATCTACTTTGTACCAGAAGAACACATTATGAGTTTGGAGGTCGACGAGGACGAGGAGATCGAATTGCTCAGGTGCTCCAGCAAGTCATCTACACTTGCTCCCTAAACTTTTGGACCTCATGAGCCACTAAATTCATCGTTTTAAATGTTCCTGACCACTGAGTGATTTTTCATAAAAGTTGAGTACATTTGTCAAACATTGTCCACAGAAATTTCATTTTCTTAATATAAAATTCGCCGATTTGGTGAATATACACGCCTTGGAATTTTGTAATTATTTTTTGATATATTAAAATAAATACTTTGTCAGCAATTAAGAAACACGCGTTCAGAAACGTGAAGTTTCTGAAGTGAGGTAGCAGTATCAGTATTGAGTGAATGGGTTGGTGGTTGTTGGAACGTAGACGCATCATGGACAAGGAGAGGCAACGGCAGAAACGCGCTCGTGCCTGGGAGCGCAAATGGAGGAAGAAAACACCGGCACGTCACGAGGAGGAAGAAGAAGAAGAGGCAACTTCCGAAGGCCCCGTCACGCGCGCCCCAGCCTCATCACAGGTGTCTTCTCCTTTCTCCACCTTCGCTGCTTGTATCAATGACGCGAGTAGAAGCGCAAGAAGAGATTTGAATAGTTTCGGAAATTTCTTAAACATATCTTTTGAGTCAACCTATCTTTTGAAACTACACTTAGGAAAGAAACTAATTGTTTCCATTCCTTGTTCAGAGAATACTATTCGCAAATGATAGAGGCAAACTACATTTAGAAATTTCATTTTGCAGCTAGACCAATATTTAGGGGCACAATAAGTTGTGTTTACTGAAGGATCACATTTAGTTTTCGTATTTGAAATTTATATTTCGTAATCAAGATGAAAATATACACTTTTCTTCAAAAGTTCGCCCGTTTTCCATACCAGATTTTGCTTATGAGAAATTGCAGTCTTTTATCTACACTTTCAGCAACAACTTCGCTATTAATGAGCATTTAAATTAAAGATGAGAAGCAATATTGAAAACAATAACCGTTAAAAAGGAGAAATTATAATAACAAGAGCAAAGGAAACGATACGAAACTACTGACGTATGACGCACAGAGGCTGAATCAGTCCTTTTGAAATGTGAAATAACTGTCCACAATAATCAATAATATATCAATTTAAGTATTTAATTCTCGGATATAACTAATTTAAGATAAAATTATTAATACTGATTAATAAAACACTATGTTAAAAAATAATTTGTACAAAATTGAAAAAAAACCCAACAACAATCGATTCTATATTCTGTGACGTAACACTAAATACTTCGTTAATTTTAATTATTCTTAAACTTCCGTCTGAATGATAAATTACAATCATTTTATATGATAAGTAAATCGTAATTTTAAGACCGGAGGATGGAAACGGCTATGTCATGAAATATATTCATGTGGGAACCCAGGAGAGCACAACGCCACCTGCGGAGTGCGTGGAGTGGGACGCTGAGCATGAGGCGTTGCGGATGGGCACCATGATGCTGGCGCAAGAACTCGCCAACGAGGAACGCTGGCGACGCGGCGAGGAACTCCATATGCGGCGTACGCTACTCAGGTGATGATGCATCAACCCCCTACCACTGCACACTGAAAGGGAAAGGATTCCATTCTTGATTTTGCGTTCAACCATTTCGAAAACTTTAAATTTTACAAATGATTTAATATTCTTCGTACATCCGT
This sequence comes from Laupala kohalensis, assembly GCA_002313205.1. Taxonomy (NCBI): domain Eukaryota; kingdom Metazoa; phylum Arthropoda; class Insecta; order Orthoptera; family Trigonidiidae; genus Laupala; species Laupala kohalensis. The sequence continues at coordinate 38,473 of NNCF01129723.1, forward strand.
AACGAACGTAAAGCGTTTCAAATCACAAAATATCAAAATAAAAACCACCGAGCAAAATTGAAATTTAATAAACGAGATAGGAAATGTCTGGAGAAAATAAATCGTTTTCCCTGAAAATCGACCTCGCGTTTTAACTGCAGGTTAAAAAAAAGTTGGAAGGGTATTTCCGGCAAAAAGAAGAAATATCCTTTTCTTCAATTAATTTATTCACTATTCCTTTTTTTAATATTTTCACTAAGAATGAAATTCGAAAGTATTTCTATTTTATGTGAGAAGGTATAACAAAATTTCAAATTCTCTAATCTTTCGAATTCAGTGAATCTCCATCAAACAACACCCCATACACGTTTGTCTCAGCTATTGACCGAGGAGAACATCCTTAAGGATACAATACTCAAAATATTGCACTCATATGTTAATTCATTCTGGCTTGAAGAATCTCGTTTCATGAATGCGATTCTATTCTGGCAGCGTGGCTCGGTATAAAGCGTTGATTTGCTGAGGGGACGGTTGAATTTAAATTACGACGAGGTCTTCAGGGACCTCCACGTCAGACTGACCTCCAAAACTGCAGTAGAACGAGTACTGGTCAATCCGTGAGGAAAGTGGAGAAGTACTTTAAAAGCGCGTGCGAAAAGATACTGTGATGGCAACACGTAACGCAGTAACACTGTAAGAGATAAAAGCACGCGTGAAAGAGGAAAAAAATAACTATGTTTAATGTACGCAATTTTTGCCTAAATTTGAGCACTACTTACGTCAATTGTATTTAATTCATGACGTAAAGTAGAATATCTATTCATGACAAATCAAGCGACGATATTTTTATAAACAGATATATATTTACTATAAACTACAAATAAATAAAATAACAAATACGATGTTTCAATTATTGTTGTGGATATCTTCAGGAAAATTGACAACTGATGAGAACCCTTTGCTCTTAAGTTGTTTCTTTGCCAGATTTTTTTTGGTGAGGCTTTAGGGCTCGTCAACGGCAAGGTCATTAGAACCCTTGCAGGAGGGCGAAAATGCAGTTTCGCACCACAGAGATGAGCCGTAAAGACACTTCCCCGTGTGTGGGACTCGCCGAATATCTCGACCATACCCACTAAAAACCCTCCTAAATTCAACAAATATCTGAATACAAAGATAAAAGAAAAGGAAATAATTGCCGAACACATTATATCGGAAAAAATCTTAAAATCATAATTTTCAAATTACGAATAAAAAAAAGAATAAAGTTAAAAAAAGACAGGGAAGAGGAAAGAAGAATGCAAATTAAAAACCTCCCGAGAACTTGTGGTAAATCCCAGATCTACTCATAAAATTCAATAGTATATTAACATCATCTGTTTCATTTCCGAGAATTGTTGGTAAATCTGCAGCCAGACCAATTTGTCACCGTATTTTCTGCAATCAGTAGGTGACGCACAGTCAGAGAAGAGCTACACTCCTCACAAACGGGCTCATCATCAAGTAGAAAGAGATACCGATGAGTGGGAGGACAATGTCCTATGTGAAGGCGGGTTAGCAAGACATCGTCGCGCCTGGGTGACTTAACAGCACCATGATTTAACGGAGGATTTGATAAGTCGGAGATTCCCTTCAACTGCCAACCACTCATTGTTCCATTCACTCAGAACCCTAGTCTTGAAGGAATTTAGGAGATCTCGTTTTGGAATCATGAAGAAATCCATGCGATTCTTGAGGCATGCTGCCTTTGCGGAAACGTCTGCCACCCCATTTCCTCAATTCCCACGTGACCACATTGTGTTCTTTCCATCACTTTGGAGCACGAAAAGCACATTCTGGATGTTATGGATCAGCTTGTCAGCTGGATACATAGTCTGGATTGCTTGAAAAGCATTTAGAGAATCAGAACAAAGCAGGAAATTTGATCCGCGGGAGAACTTTGTTGATCACAGTGCTCTCAATATGGCGTTGCTCTCAACGGTGTAAACGCTGTACAGGTCGCTAAGACGGTAGCCACAGGTCTTACGGGAAAACACCACAAAGCAGCTGACACCATCAGCCTACATCAACCGGTCTATAAACACAGGAATATGGACTCTGTGTTTGTCGAATATTAGGTGAAAGTATACCCTCAACATCGCAGCTGGATTGTTTTTCTTGTCATGATGCAGATCTTCGGCTTGTGCAAAGCCCAAGGAGGAGTCTTACTGAAACCTTGATTTAAGACATTAGGTGTGCATATAATCAAGGTTTCCAAATTTTCTTTGGAGCTTTATCTAAAAGGTTTCGTTGCTCTCAGTCTGTTGTAGAAATGGAGGGAAGAAGAGGAAGGATGAAATACCGCGCTGTGCACCAGATTGTCGGGAAAAAGGTAGCACGTAAGGTAACTCAGAATGGGACTAGTACGGTAGGCTCCCGTAACTAGTCGGATTCCTGCATGGTATACACTATCCAACTTCTTTAAATAGCTTGCACTAGTAGAGCTATATACAACATAGCCATTATCGAGTTGAGATCTTACAAATGCTCGATTAAACTGGAGCAAGGAGGAGCGATCAGCGCCCCATTCCCTGCTACTCAGGCACTTCAATAGATTCAGAGACTTTAATGTTCTCGCTCTTAGGTATGTCAGATCTCCAATCCAATCTCTGATCAAAGATTACACACTAGAATTTTACAGAAAAATATAATTTTAGAACGTTGTTCCCCAGGGCAAGGTGAGCTTCTGCCAGAAGGCTTGGTCTCCTACTGAAAACAACACATCGTGTTTTCTCACCAGAGAAACGGAAACCTGTCGTTTTCGATCAGTGGTACAAACTACTGAGGACGAGTTGGATTTGTCGCTCCGCATTTGTGACACTCTGATAAACAAAAAATTGCAAAGTTGTCGACAAAAAGACTGTGTAGGACAGGATTCTTTACAGCAGATATTATGCTGTTTATAGCCACTGCAAATAAGGTCACACTCAGGACTGAGACATGAGGAACACCGTTCTCTTGAAGAAGCAGATCAGAGGTATCTCTTCGAATTTTGTAGGTGGAAGGAACGCTGATCCAAAAGGACTGTAACATCAGAGGAAGGTGTCCTATAAATCCCCAGGCATAGAGTTGTTTTAAAATGTCATGACGCCAAATAGTATCATAAGTTTTCTCGATGCCAAAGAATACACCGACATGTTGTCTTCGGACGAAAGCACCTTGAATTGCTGTTTCCAGGAGAAGAAAGTTGTCCAGGGTGGAATGGAACTTCCTGAAACCACACTGAGATCGACTCAGCAAGTTATGCCTGTCAAGATATCAGACGAGACGTCGGTTGATAATTCTCTCCAGAGTTTTACCGACGCAACTCGTCCAGGCAATGCTTCGATAACTAGTGCTGACAGATTTGTTCTTTCCTTGTTTTAGTAAAGGGATAAGCGTTGCTTCCTTCCAGGAATTAGGGAATACACTCTCAAACCATGAAAGATTAAAGATATCCAGAAGGTATTCTTTCGATTCGAGACTGAGTTGCCTGAGCATTTCATAATGAATGGAATCAGGGCCAGGAGCAGTGTCGTGGGCTGTCGTTAGAGCTGACTCAAGTTCCCACATAGAAAAGGAAGATTCTAGGGTTGCCAGTTGGTGGAACGAAAGTCAAATGATGTGCTCTTTGTTACTTCCCTTCTCGCGAAATCAGGATCGCAGTTTGCTGTAGATGTTAGATCAGCAAAGTACTCAGCCATCACTTGTGCAATTTCTCAGTTGTTGGTGAGAACCTTACCCTGATACATGAATCCAGATATTGGAACTCAAGAATACCTTACAGATACTTTTCGGATTGACTCTCATACTTTAGTGGACGATGTTGTTCTCTTAATGGTACTTAGAAACTCTTTCTTGAAGTTGGATCTGGATTCTTTGATGGTTCTGCGCGCTTTTGCTCTAGGAATCCGATATGCGGCGAAGTTTTTCGGAGATGGACTACCCTTAAATTTCCGCAATGATCTTCGCCTCGCCCGAAAGGCGGACCGACATGCGTCGTTCCATCAGGGGACTTGAGGTCTTTGTGTAACCATAGATGTTTTTGGATTGGATTCTCAGCGGCGTGATGAATCATCTGAGTCAGATGGTCGACCCTCTCTTGGACACTTCCCGTTTCTCTGAAACTAGCCACAGAGCTGTAGTGTCCAGTTAGTCTTTCTGAGTATCCATTTTTGTGGATTGCATTCGGGAACAGTCGCACGTTCCTGCAAGGACAACCAGATAGGATGATGGTCGCTACCATGCAGATCATCTTCTACCTTCCATTGAAAGATATCAGCAACTTCGGGAGAGCAAATTGATAGGTCTATAGCACTCCATGACCCCGTGGCAAACGCAAAGTGTGTCATCTCTCCGGTGTTCATTAAACATAAATCTTCACGCTCAAAGAGAATTCAGCTGAGGCAATTGCTCGACGAAACCCATAGTACACTGTGGGCGTTGAAAACTCCGAGGAGGAATGGTCGAGGGAGCTGGTGAATTAAATCCTTGAGGGAAGACTCCGAGAAATTTCGTGTCGGAGGAAGATGTATTAAACACGGTCATAGTTGGTATGCTGTGAATTGTGACAGCTATAGCCTGGATTTGAGTTTGTAGGAGAACGGGCGAGGAGAGGATAGTGTTTCTAACAAACACGGCAACTCCAGCTCTTGCTCGATCTCCCGTGGTTTCGTCATATCTGAAGCTGCTGTATCCCCGCAGAGAGGGAGTGTTCTGGTAAAAGGTGTGTCTCTTGCAGGGTAATACAAATGCGATTGCGACGCGCTAAGAGCTGTAACTCTTCACGTTGAGTTCTATAGCCATTAAGGTTCCACTGAAGTATGGAAGCTATTACTTTTTGGAACCTCCTGGGTCAAGCTCGTGAATGTGCATTTCTGCGTCACCGTCGGACAATGTGCAATCCGACTTGGAGGAAGGAAGTACAAATACGTTCTTTTTACATCTTTGGGACTTTTTGGACGTTGATGTCTTTTGTTGTTTTAAAAAATTCAACAAGGTTCAGGGGTTTAACCTTGGAACCCTGCTTTGTCTTTGTCTGTGTCTTAGTTGTCGTGGTAGGTTGCGCACTATTGGATGTTTTCTTTGAAGTAGATGGAGTTTTCGGCTTAACGGGAACGGTTGGAACATCTTTCTTCCTGCATTTTCACTGGCATGTGCACGACGTTGTCGTAGACACATCGATGAAAACGGATTGAATTATATTGTTTTTTATTATTACAGGAGTCTTGGCTGCGGTGGAGTAACTGGTAGATATACAGGGTGTAAAGCCATGTATTTCTTCCGTGCTTCACCGTACGGGATCTTCTCAGTTGTCTTGATCTCCTGCACTTTCTTTTCTTCCAGAAAGGCGACACACTCCCTGCTCTACACCGGGTGGCTGGCTGTGCAATTAATGCAATTAGTGCAGGAAACACCGTGTTCGTGTACCTCCTTACTGCACTTCCCGCATGTATCACGACCTTTACAGGTTGATGTGGTATGGCCAAAACTCTGGCACTTGAAACAGGCAGAGGATTTGGACCGAAGGATCGCACCGGCATGTTAAGCCATCCAGCTTCAAGGTCTTTGGGTTTCGGACAGTCAAAGGAACTGGTCTTCTGCAGAACACCAATAACCTTCCTGATGATTTGACGGACCTCAACTACATGGTCAGCCTCCCATTCTCCAATACGTTCTGTTGACATATCTATTATGTCCTTGCAAGATACTACTCGTTTGCTGCAATTAAGTGGTGCATGGATTTCGCACTTGACAGGGAACTCTCCCAGCTTTTCACAATTTAAGAGGGTCAACGCCTGTTTGTAGGTGTTGGTTTCCAACAACATGGAACCATTTCTCAGTTGTTTTATGCCCCTCAGTTTACCTCAGATACCTTCCAGCGCCTTAGAAATATAAAAGGGCGAAATTTTTTCCAAGGTTCCTTCCTTTCTTTTCATTATAATAAAAACATTCGCATGCGTAATGTTCTGTTTCTTTATCTTTGTTTCTTCTGAAGCGGGAGGGCTGTGAACACTCGGTCGCTTCGAAGACCCTTGGGTGGAATACTTGCCTTGCGGCACACTCACTCCGCAAGGCGGGAAAAACGAAACATCTGTCATTTTGTGCCACGAGTTCGGAGGAAATATGTCTGGTGACGTGGAGCCCCCGCACCACGCCATTAAGCCTTATTCAACTGAGGTGCGGTAGTTGCCCCAGAGGTTGTCCGCTAGCGAGTGTTTATCCTCAACATCCATTCACCTCATCGGTGCGTAACATACCTTGAGGTTGAGGGTTTTTTATAGAAGTTTAATCCCTCCTCACGACCCTGCCGATGAAAGCAAGATCTCCACCTTTGCAACACGCAACTTTCCACAATCGCGCCTATGGTAGTCGCTGAAGCATGCCCAAAGCTTACGGTGTCCGAGGATCGGTGGCGCAGTTCCAGTCCCCAGCTCGGGGTCGTGGGTTCGCCAAACCCATACTCAGTCGAAACTGAGCCCCCTGCGGGGTCTTTGCCTGAAGATGATCCACAACAAGGATGGAAACGTTGTGTATGTTATTTTATTTATATGTGGTTCATAATAAATATGTCTGTTCATAAAAAATAGGGTCGCTAAATTTGTCATTAAATATACATGCAGACGAAAATATGACTGTCTGTAGAATGACTATTATCCGAACTAATGTTGTCAGGGATGGTGATGATAATAAAAAAATTCGGATAATAAAAAATTTGACAGAAAATGGTTGCCTTGAATTCGTCAAATAAGATTATTTCTCTAGTGTCGACGTATTGTACGCTTTGGGAACGCCAACATCAACATCCCCGCGATTGCTTTTTACCAGCTTTTATTTAACTTCTCATGTTTCTTAGTACGTTTGTTTAAAGTAAGTGTTGTAATCAAATTTTAACTCACTTCCGATAATCCGATGTAGCTGAAATTTGGTATTATATGGAAACTCAATGACAATGTAATATTATATCTAACGCAAATAAAACTAAAAAATTACCTCTTACTAACAATTTTTAACTACGTTATTTTAGTCGTTTTGAATCCGGGAAGCCTGCCTTGAAATGCAGTACAGCATTCTGCAATACACGAGTGCAATAAGGTTTAGTATCCAGCAGCAGGTAACTTTTTATCTCATCGGTCCTCAAAAGGACGTTTATTATATGCTAAAGAAAGATGAGTCATGCCTTTGCTTTTATGTTTATGCTATTTATTGATATTAAATACAAGTTTGTTAATTTTGTCTTTATTACATGTGAACAAGATTAGTTATTAAGACGAATAAATAAAGGAATTATAATACTACAAAAAGTACAATACTTTTTTAAAACAAACTTTTATTTAAAAGTACTGTACTAAAAAGTATAAAAATGTTCAGTAAAATCGAAACTAAAAAAGCATTACTGTAAAATGTTCACTTCCTTGGTCAATCATCATAGGTGTTTGAGGAAACATAAACGTAGATATTTTAAAAATATAAATTGTAGAAGCCTGAGGCATCAAGCGTCATTAATACTAAACTACTTAAAAAATTCTCAAAAGAAACCTCAAGTTTTAAAAAATTATATTTCATATTTTAAAATTTTTAACATTTATGTACATTCTAAATACTTGCTCTTATATGATGAGTGACCAAGGAAGGTACTTTTTTGTAGTTATACTCTTTTGATTTTCAATTTACTGTACATCATTTTTTACTTCTTAGTACGGTACATTTTAAATAAAAGTGTGTATTTAAACATTCGAATAAATAACCTTCAAATAATCGTCGCTATACTGAATTTTCAACCAGGAATTAAAAGTGACGTTATTCCTGGAAGAGTATATCAATTTGGGTAGTGTTCTGAAATCTCGGAACTTTGGATAGTAACATCTCTGATTGATCTTAATACACAAGTTAGTAGAGTAAGTCCCATGCAAATAAAATGGGAAATACAATGGGGTGTTTTATATGGAATGGTGTTTGTACCAAAATAATCTCTGGATCTCGAGTTTGTTCAAAACGAAAGAATCGTAAACGAAGAAAAATAGTCACTTAGATTTGTGACTTCATCTATGCAAAAATAAATATCCTCTTTCGGCTAAAATTCAAATAAGCTTTCCACTTGTAAATATTTACCATTGTTATCCAGAGTCTCTAAGTTATTCGGACTAATTAATCGTAATTTATCCAGACTCAATAAATTCTCCAAGACAAAAATGGATTACACCTTCTGAAATTCCTCCGGAAACGTTCTCCAGAGATAATCACAAATGCCCATAATGCGCGAATCCGACGCTGACGTGCAGTATGTGGAATGCGTTCAGGTTGTTGCAGTGGGACAAGGATGCCATTATAAAGGCCGGAAGGCCTCTGGTTCAGAGGCGGCGCCAACAGGCTGCAAAGCGACGGAAGCTCTCCGAATATCTCGCTAAGAAGTACGCACTCTTCGAGAAAACGGTACGAACCACATCTATGATGAATTATTTAGAGCAAGAAGCTTTGAAAGAGTAAACGAAAACAGAAGTTCCATTACATTCATACAATCGCTTTATGATATAGACATTTTCAAACATCTCCTGAGAAACATCCCCCTCATTTCAACCTGAAATCTAATATTGGGTTTGAAGGAAGATCAACTTTCTCTTCTACTTCTTCTTCTTTGGGGCCCTTTGAGTAAAGCACTAACCTCCGTTGGAATTACGCAACTCTCTTTTCTCACTTCTGACCTTTTCTTCCTTGAAGCACTTTGCTGGCTACCCTTCCCTTTCTCATCGTAATGATATACCACAACAGCTATCTTCTTACGTTCATTTCCGTGATTACATTTGGTGACTAATTCGTACCGTACAGTTCTTTATTAAAATAAATAAATAATTAAAAACTTACGACCTTCTGATGGACAAATACTATATAATTTGTGATGTTAAGTATACAACTAACGTCCTCAACATGAAGTACGTATTCGTCCATAGTAAGATCTTAAGTCTATATTTCTTTATTTATTGATATTATAAAATGGACGATAATTGTAGTAGAATAGTACTACTGTTTTCTTGACTGTTTTGTGTTACTGTACAGGGTGTGTGTGCACGCCTTTGGCGATTTTCTAAAACAAATTGTGATACTGTCGGAATAAAAATTGAAAAATTGAAATAAAAATATCCTAGATTGTATAGAAATGGTCCTCATGTATGAAATTTAACTTAGTTTATTCTTAGTTGACCGATAAGCAAAAACAAACATCGTAGGAGACATCAATGTTTGTGGGTAGGCGAGTAGCCACAGGTGGCGCACGCGCATAGATCCAGGAGCAGCCAAAACGTATCATGGAGTGTGTTAGTTAGTTGTGAGTTATTAGGTCACATATCCTGAGAATTGAAAATACCTAATCACTTCTATTCTCTACCACTTACATTGACTCCCTAGAGAGACCATCACCCTTTTATTCTCCTGTCCTTGTTAGAAATGTCCTGAAAGTTTATCTTTACTTCATCACATCATTTTATATAATGAAGTAGAGATTTTATACATTAAGTTCAATAATTCATCTATAACAGTAACACCGTAAATTGTCTCCCTTCTTGTAATGGGGTGATACACTGTTTCCCATATTGCCAGTCCGTCTCCCGTTGACAGTTCAGTTGTAATTCCATCTATACTAAGGACTCTACTTTAAGGCTTCACATACTTCCAGGTGACGTGGTTCTACGACTTCTTATTCTGAACCATATAGTATCTTTTGCGGTTCTTGATATACATTGTCAACTGTCCATTCTTTAGACGATTCTCACAGTCTATTCAATACCCCCCTCTTCATCTTCTATTTGAACCATAAGATTTTTCCTGGACTGGCATCCTATCACGAACACTCCGATGTCTTCAAGGAATTTCGTTTATTATTCTTTATCTCGTTAATCAATGAGTTTCCTCCAATCGTGCTGTTTCTTGCGAAGCAATTTTTCATTCTACAATAATTACATAAGTTATTCTGTTACTACTATACATCGACTATATTTTAAGAATTATATACAAGTGAACTTTGTACAAGATTCATGATGAATTAAATAATTATTTAATAAGAACGACAATGAATGGAGGAATTTCTGCACATAAGATAGAGTTAGAACTTCAGTATCAACTTTTATTACATAAATATCCCTCAGTTTAATACTAAGAAAAGGACACATTTAAGTTAATATTATATAATCTGGGAATAATACTACTTATAGGGTTTCGAATACAGGATCGCATGAACAATGCTCCACGGTGAGATAATGAGTTATTTCTTGGTTCTCTTCTACTTTGAGTCATTCGCAGGTGGCGGAACTGTTTCCCGAACTGACTGCGGGAGACGATCGTGATCAAGAAGGAGAAGAGGAGGTGAAAAAGGAAGGTCCGATGGATGGCGGTCAACGATACTTAGAGGAGTTTGGTGCGCTCAAGGAGACCTTCGTCCGCGACTACCTGAAGGCGGAACGCAAGGCGCTAGCATCGGTGCGGCGGGGTTCTTACGCAATCCCCTTCGACTGGATTCTTCTACAGCACGAGGCGGCGTTGCGCAGGTGAGTGCCAATAGTCGTCTTATAATAAACAATCAAAATGCCGTAACAGCACTGAACCCAAAACAATTCCCAACTCATCGCCAACTAAAACTAAAATAGTAGTATGTTAACACTAGAACTCTTCAACACACCTGAGCTTATTGGGCGTATGTCTTCTATACGTACGTCAACGCAAAGCGAAATCTCTGTAAACGCAGGAATTGCCAACACTTTACTTTATGTTCTACTACCTGAGTATCCGCTGAGAAGTCTTTTTGGGAAGTCATTGGATCTTACTCTTCAATTATACAGAGCTAGCTGATTACCTGGCGTTGCCCAGAATTTTTCTTAGACTTATCTTCTTTTACTCAGGAAAAAAAAATCAATCTAGTGTAAGATCAAAATACTTTTATTTACTGTTTTTTTAATATAGAGCATCCTAATTTTTCAAATTCATAATATCACAAATTTAATACACACGTGACAGTGTTAACTACACGGGAAAATGTAAAATTTTCGTTTCCAATGGATGACGCGGCTGCAACATTTCATTAAAATTCTTGTAAAATCTAAATTATTCGTCCATTTTTTACGATTTAAAGACATCTGTTTAAACGCACAAAACAAATAATCCATTAAATTTGATAATGATTTTTTTGTTTTAAATTACTCTCTTAAATTGAAGTATTTGAACACTTCTATTTTCAATAACGATTTATCTATAATTTAGGTTAGTTTTTGTAGACAGACATACCGTAACGGACTTCTTTGTAGAACTCTTTGAGGCAAATAATATTGCCATTCATAGTTGTCACCGATTAGGCAGCGTAAGCAAATATAACTTTTTCCCGATTTTATCGAAATTTAATGTCAAAACCATTTCTATCTTTCTTATCACATATTTAAAAAAATAAAAGTTAGCCTATGTCCAACCTGGATATCTAGGAGCAAAATATCTCCTCTCCAAATTTCATTACGTTCGATTCAGTGGTTTGGTCGTGGTCAGGTAGCAAACAGAGAGACACACTTTCACGTTACTCTTATATTTGAGTATGAATGTATTAGGAAAGTATTGTAATCGGTCGAAAAACAAATGTCCGAATGTTTACGAATTGGCTCCCAGAGAGTCTATTTCAAATGTTGGTGATGTCCAATGTCAATTGTGAGTGTATGTATATACGTTAAGAGTTTTGTTCCCCCGATAACTCACGATAAAGTAGGTGCATCGAATCCAAACGTGAGATTTGACTTTGAATGCATTGGGAACAAAAGCCTATTTCTGGACAGGTCGTACCAACTTCATTGACCACTGCGCTCCTCTTCTGCTGTCTTAAAATTTTGAAATTATGCATAGGAACATTTTGATTGTTCAGTTAATTCTATGTTCATTTTGTAGGTGCATTTTTTCGATCAGCCTATGGGGGAATAGGAAAGAATTTAAGGTGGAAGATAATTCATGCAATCAATATTTGAATAAGCAGATACGATGTTCAGGAGTGTTCTATGTAAGGTTGTGAGGATAAATATGTTTAAACCGATTGATCTTTTAAATATGTCAGATTTGATAATTATAATATATTACGATTTCTTTTCTGGAAATGATTTTCTGTTCTTTTACATTTTTATTGCAATGTAGTGTGTTAAGTGCTATGATATATTTGTTATGAACCATAATTGGAAAACTGAGTGGTACACACACCATATTTTTGAACAACTATTATTTCGAAATCGCTATTGAAGTAAGTACGATTCAATCTAAATGGAACTTCGAAAAAATCGCTGGGTGATTCCCACCGACTTACTCCGAAGAATGCGAGAACCGAAATTCGAACCTAAGCTTTTCGGTCTCATCGTTCCGCTATCGGCACCAAGAAAGGTTTAAAACACCTTCATGGAATTTTGAAAATATTTTTCGTGATTCGTGGATGTAATTTAAAAACTATATTCAGGAAAAAAGGAAAAATACTCGCTTACATTTTTGTATACATAGTAATCTTGTAGCTAGCTCATGTTTCACACACCCCGACATTCAAAGAGATACGCGGGTTCTGCGTCAGGAAACATAAATTGCGCAATTGTTAGTGTGCGTACAGAGAAACCACCAACATCGAAGAGTGCCAACTTAGAAGTGAACGAGTTGCCTGGGAATCTTGTCGACGCGGACAAGGTTAGCGCTGCTTCTTTCTTCATCTAACGATTTCGACCACCACACGTTGTCCGCGGTCAAACGCTTCAACTCTTTCACCCTGGTAGATGTGGAATGCCAGTTGAGGAATCCAACAGTCCGGCTCTCCGGCTCTGATGCAACTCCTCAATTTCTCATAGTTCCCCAAACCCGCGACTGCTTATTCCTCCGCATCTGCACATCTCTCTCATCGTGGTCGCTAGAACCAATCTTGAGAGTCTGGAGAATGAACAGAATACGCTTCAGAAAGGTGCGCTCCTGCAGCTTGCACCAGTGCGTATTATCTTATCTGTCCTGAGGTCACCACCGACACCGCGGCGATGGTGAAACATTTCGATGAGAAACGCGAGGATGAACTTTACGCCGTGTGTTATTTCAACCACCAGGGACCTCGGGGTCATCCGTCGGCATCCAATAAGGATCCATTCACTGTCCACATTGCTCTGAGATGTGGATGGATCCTTCGTACTACGATGAGGTGAATGAAGACTAGGTCGACCAATTCACTCGCCTGTCGCAACGGCTTCATCACCTGCTCAATCACCACGGTGGTGATTCAGATGCTCCACAGAAGCGTCTATGTACTCCGCTGCCTCAACGGTGTGATCGCCTAAATGCTGGCACATACGCATGTGAAACATGAAATTCTTCCAATCGCTCATCTGCAAACTACCTCATAATAACTAAACCACTATCCGTGTCACTTATAAACCATCGCGAGGTTTCTTCTTCGAAGCAGTGAAAATAAAATACAAAATAACACCAATAGATGCATTCACATTCATGCCATCAAGAAAAAGCAAATTTAGGAAGTGTTTCGATAATACTTCAGCCGAATAAAGTCAACACTTCCTTTATTCACCAAACTTAAGCAAATATCGACTCTTCCCCACATACGCATTTCCCCTCCCATTTCATCAAACTTTCAACAGTGTCTTCACAATGAGTGTGGCTCTTGGTAAAAACCAACTAACAGGTCCACATTCATTACAATATCTCGCACCATCGCTTTCGAATCGGTCAAAATTAATGCGTGCAGCGGGTTGCATTATGTTAAATGAGTTTTATATTACCAGCAATGCCATTATCTTAAAAGATGTCACAACTTTCCTATTCACAACATTGGAGTGTCGAACAGAATTTTCCACAGACAGTTATATTATATGCGTACTAAGATTGGTTAAAATAGCGTCAGGTGTTGCAAGATTCACTGGAATAGACATACATACTTACACAATCATACGGTTACATAACGTGGAATCACTAAAATCCAAAATAGGAAATCCATAAATACATTGAATGTCCAAAAGCAGTTACAAACTACGTATAACCACACGGAGGATTTTTTAGAAAAACTTTTATTAGCACACATAACTACAGCTAATATATTACCTACTCGCTTTTTTACTCAGTGCCGTTGAGGCACATTTAGGAGAGCGGGAGCTCTCGGGTCAGAACAGTTAATATAGAATGAAGTTCTTATTAAGTATTACCATTACAATCTTTAGAAAAGTAATACTATGCAAGTATAATGCTGCGAGCAATATTCATTTTTTGTCTTCCTCGCCTACCTAGCTCTTTGCGAGCAAATCTATCGTTAAAATTTCGGGTCCTAGATCACTTTTTAAATACAAACTAGGTGAAAAAAGGAAGCGGACGAAATTTATAATGTTTATTGCAGTAGTGTTTCTTACATGAAACACAATGTCACCAGAAAACGTAAGACATATTGACAGAAACTTAAGTGCGCGGATGTATGGTGAGAAACAGGATACAAAAATTACTTTGGCTTCCTGACTAATATAGAAAATTATAAAAGAAGAACTTTCCTCTTAGGCTCCAAATGTCTTTGAAATGTAAAATGTATTAAATATTTTATAAGCGGCGACAATTGAACAGGACGCTCCTGGACCCCGAGTTACGTGAAGCTCTGACAAGCCAAGCCCAGCGCCCTCCTCCGTCAGATCAGAAGACATATTGGAAGCTCGAGCGACGTGGGGAGGCAGTGTACCGCATGCTCGACAGCATCATGAGCGAAGTTGTCGAAGGAAAGTACAAGTCAATGCTACCACGCCAACGTGGAGCGTCAATGGCGGGGTCTGTTCTGATGCAGGCATTAGGAGATGAACTGTCAGGTGGTGATTCCGCTGGAGACTCAAGAGGTAAGGCATCCTTCAATTGCTTTTTCAAACTTTCTTTTTTCAAAATTTTCAACTATAAGATATCACACGGTATATTACAGAAAATTTATTATGGCTCTCCTCTAATGTACGGTGAATTCACTATCGTCATTTGATTCCTTTGATACAATGGGCATTTTCTTTTTAATAAAGAATATTCGACAAAGATAATATAAACTACTCCTCTAATAATATAACACGAAAAAAACGAGAGAATCATTGACAGTCTAGTATTAGCTATTTTGCCCATTTGTAATAGCCACAGTGCCTGTCCACAGGAGTATTTCTTGTTTTCACACATTGTTGTACTGAGAAAGGTGTTTTTTATAGCTTGTTTGTATTATCAATGCCAGAAGATTAAAATAAGAGTACGTGTGTTCATATTTCTTGCACGACATTCACAAATGACACAAACCTATAAAACCGCATTAATA
Source organism: Laupala kohalensis (assembly GCA_002313205.1). NCBI lineage: Eukaryota > Metazoa > Arthropoda > Insecta > Orthoptera > Trigonidiidae > Laupala > Laupala kohalensis. Next base: position 53,783 of record NNCF01129723.1, read on the forward strand.
CGATTCGATAAAATAACATATTCGAACTTGTATCTATAGGACTAATCTGGACGTATATTAAGATGCGATATGCCCTCATACTCGTCTATCTTAAATAGACATTTCGTTTAATCTTGAAGAGTCTCATCTCTCCAATAACCACGCAGACAAAACTCCTCATTCACAAAGATATTAAATCTACCGACTTGATATTAATTCCCCTTGAGATTCAAATACCAAGAAAATAAATAGGAGGAGGTATTGAAGGTCCATCAGAGCTATCATAGAACATTAATGAAAGTCTTTAAACATTACAAACACATCTTCTTCAGTGTGAATCGAAATGTCATGCAATTGCTGGAGTGTTATGATTGTCAAATAATCCAAGAGCGAGATTATTTGATGCGCCGTTAGGTTTAGACTAAATTCTCGCTCTGAAAATACAAAAAAAAATCGCTTCTTTAGAAACGGGCTCAATGCTTAGAAACAAAGAATAATGGAGGGAAGTTAGGTATTTTGTTGAACTCATTTCTAAAGGGATCATAAATAATTTTTATAGAACTTCACGGTTCAAGAGCAAAGTCCGCTAGGAACTAATCACAGCATGACTGTATTATGAACGTACGTACTGTGACAAAATTACAAATGTTATTATTGCAACATTAATAAGCAAATAGTAACGACACTGACAAGGGAGGACGCGACCGTTTTTCGCGCACAGACCTGGCTCACGCAAGTATACAAGTCCTGCGCGCTTCGAAGTTTGAATCTGTTAGGTTCGCAGCACCAGGCTGCGTGATGAGGAAAAAGCACCTCACTTTCGTTCCACCAATCATAGGCAAACTTGAAACTGGGCGGACCAATAGAAGACTAGTACTAGCGAACATACCACTATTACATCGTAACGAAAGAAAATGTTATATTACGACACTATTAAAGAAATATTTTGTAAATATTTATTATACACTTCTTGGACTTCCATAACAAAGAATATTCTTTATATTCTTAACTACAATAAACTTTATTATTCTCTATATTTAAACATCTCAAGTTTCCCAGGTAACATAAAACAAATTAAACTTCCCCGTAAAAAAATTTGCACCTTACTGTAAAATCGATATTGTTTATTCACAGAATTTGAATATAATCGCAAGATATCGTATGAATTTTGTAAGATACGAATTCACGAATCCACAGATTTTACGTTAAAAGCCAGCTATTACAATGACATATAACGGATGAGTGTATTCATAAAATTATTCCCACAATACAACAATAATTGCGACGAAGTGATATGGAAATAAATTATTTATTATGAGTATTGTTTCTCCATTTATTAAGAATCAATTTTTCTTTATATATTGAGTAAAATCAGCGAATTAAAAAATAAAATATTGCTGTCAGAAATTGAGTAAAAATTAGGAAAAGCACACTTCAATATTCAGATGAGACCTAACGGAAACCTTAGATCCATCCCTAATTAGCAATGCTACATTCTCGGTGAATCACTACATAATGTACACAATACGCCCGTAATTAAGTTTTGTTTAACCAATTGTTTCAAATTTTTTTCCATGAAATACACAATTTGTTGGTAAATATTGTGATCGGTAACAAAGATAGTTTCAATTTTGCTGTTTTGCGTGTCTCTCTCGCCTTCATTTCATGGTTCACATTCTTACTTTTGTAACGTGGTTTCGTGTTTATTTAGAAATAAAAAAATACTCTAGTACCGGTTTCATAATATTCCCTTGCCTTGCATTTTAAAGAAGGCTGCACAGGAGACATGTCTCTTAAATATTTTATTTGAAAACAAAAGGAAAGGAACAAAAGCTATTCTAAGTACAACCATCACTAGCTTAATTCAGAACCAGAATTGCAATTCCCAAAACTACTACGTGAGTAGGACACAGAAGTAAACATGATGAGAATTTTTAATAAACCTCAACAGATGGAGAAAAGAAACAAAATTTTCGAAAACAATATACTACAATAAAATTTTCATTCTTTATCTTACATTTATTCTCTTGTAAACGACCTGCAATAACTAAACAACTTTTTCTGTTTTGTTGTACTAAACTAATAATTAAAAATCGCTTCTTCGATTCTTGTAAACTTATTTTACCAGTTAAAATTCATTAATTTAGGAAGCGCGATGAAAGCTGCGGGAGCGGCTGTGAAGTCAGTTGCGGGAAAAGCAGAAGACCAAATTGAAGAGGGGGATACAACCGAGAATGCGAGGCAATCAAAAAAAGCTTCTGAAAGCGAAGAGAAATCAACGGGCGACGAGACCAAGAAGTCAACAGTGGCCGAAGGTGAGCAAAAGAAGGTATCCTTAGGCGAGAAGAAATCTATCGGCGGGGAGACCAAGAAATCTATCGGCGGGGAGACCAAGAAATCTATCGGCGGGGAGATCAAGGAATCCGTCGGTGGGGAGACCAAGAAATCTGTCACCGGGGAACCGAAGAAATCTGTCACAGGAGAACCGAAGAAATCTGTCACAGAAGAACCGAAGAAATCTGTCACAGAAGAACCGAAGAAATCTGTCACAGAAGAACCGAAGAAATCGGTCACAGAAGAACCGAAGAAATCTGTCACAGAAGAACCGAAGAAATCGGTCACAGAAGAACCGAAGAAATCTGTCACTATGGAGCCCAAGAAATCTGCAGATGGAGAGAGTAAGAAGTCGATGGCGGGAGCTGAAGACGCAACCGAAGGGAACGCTGAAGCCAAACAATCGACAACAGGCGCTGAAGAAGCGGATGCACCCTAAAGTTATTCTAGAAAATATAAAAAAGATATCAATTGGAATTTCACCTTAAACAGAATTTCCTGAATTGTGCCCGCGTAAACTCATTTTAAGAACTTCAGCCATTTTTTTACGTTCCTCAACTACGATTCGTACGGATTCCGAAGATTTAGTACAGCCGAGAGAGCAAATAAGAAGAAAAATACGTTCCCGAGTAAAGACGATAAATGTTTTTATGTTATTTAATTACTTCAATATAACTGCTCCTATTCACAATAAAAATATGTATTATAAACTATTAAATATAAATGTTAAATGAATTGCAGTTCTCTTATCTTTTATTATCTCAACATTGTTTGTTTCTTGATGTGTTTCTTCACAAGTTAGTTCAAAAACTTACAATATATTTAGTGTAGTTTTATGGAAACTTGTATGGTGAATTTTGTTTATATGTAGGTAGAGGATAAAACTTTTCAATTTTTGTTAAGAAGGGCTTCAAAAACGAAAGAGGTTAAAAAGATTTTTAGCCGCATAAGCGCCGATGGACTGGGATCATTATAGACGAGGAGCATGGAGGGTGCCATCTCCCCACCCTACCTCCCCATCCGTGCGCTGACATATGTTCTAAGTACACAGGACTTTTGGTGTACGGAGTTAATTATCGGCTGGGCGGTTGCCGGTTACCAAAATCACGGATAATTCGGAAAACACACACTATGAAATATAATAAGTCCTACTGAATCTCCCGCTCTGGACATTGATTAGCAGTGCGTCTCGGGTGATTGCTGGAACCCGATATCTTCAAAACACTGTCTCTTTCAGGAGATGATCCTTGTGAACGGTTCAGTAATAACACCGTTGACGCTTCTTTCCGAAGGGAATTTCCTGATGGACTGCAAAAGGCGCTAGATGGAAGAGGCCCACAAATTCTACCCTCATTAAAATGAGTCGATGCTGTGTGAGCCACACAGAATATTCATTCATCTCTTTTCGTATCTTCAAGTTCAATAAAATCCCCAGATCCACATAGTAAATTTCACTTATCCTTGGATGCAAGTAATGCTCGCCTTCAAAAAGGAGGTGACAGTCTCACCTTAGCAGAATGGAGATAATGTAATTTTCAAATTGTAAGGTTTATCCATCATGTTTAATTACGTCCTTGAAGTGTACATTAAAAAATTTAATTACTTAAAACAGTACACTAAGTCATTATTAATCACATTAAAATATATTATATACTAATATATAGTAACTCCGGTTGTCGCCAAATCCCTCATCCTGAAGTAGATTTCCAATTAAGCGTATTTAAACCGCCAAGTAACCCGAGGTAGTCATGTTTTAGTGATGTATTTTGTGAACAAGCAAAATTAATATACTTCATTCAACATTCAAAATAAGACTCAATAAATACAAAGAGCAATAGATGCTTAACAACTTATTCCACGACACAGCATTGTCTCTCGTAATCGCAAACATAAACGTTATCAAACTGGACCACCGCAACCATTTACTCAAAATATCGCTGCAGCAACTTCCTATGCCAAGGAACAAGAAATTTCAATGCGGAGACTTTTGCGAAATCTAAACAAAAGAAGAGTTATGAGCAATATAAAATTCAGAAACCGATTTTTTTTGTTGAGGATTGCAATCAGCAAGTGATCAAGTATTACTTCTCCGAACAGGGGACGCCTTCCGTTCTACACCTTCTCAGCGGCTATCATACTCCCACACAATAAAACCATCAAGTGTGTCACCTCCTAGAGGGTTACTTACAAACATCTTGTTAGCGTAGTAACAGGTGGTAGGTCGTGAACTTAGCGGGAAGTAAGTGCTTCGTCTCCCAAGAAATAATGAATAATTTAAATCGAGTACAAATATCATGACAAAACTATAGGCAACAATGCAAGATAATCTATAAATATAACTATCAACAAATACGAGTGAATTCGCAAACTGTAAGAAAAGTAACATACCGCATCGGCAAGGTCACTATCGAAGGCGGGGCTGTCGAAGGCAGGTGCCCACAACTTGATGTCATGGTCAATACCCGCCGATGCGAGCAGCGGCAGTGTAGGGTGCGGCCGTAGGCAATTTACTACATGGCGGTCTGCCTCTAACAGCATCCGCAGTTCGCCAGTTTCACGTTCCCAAGCGAACACGTGGCCACAGTCACTGCCCGATAGGACAAACGCTTCTCCCCAGAATGTTGCTTCTTTGATCATTGTCCTGCCACAGAAAAGAACATATGCAATTTTTTTAGTTTTGAAGACACGACTTTGTTCAAAGCCATTTTAGATTACAAGACATAAAAATCTGGAGGTACTCCGGATGGTGTTATAGAAATATGATAGCGTAACCATATGATATCATGAGACCACTAAGTTTCTTCATTCAACTTTGCGAAAACCTCTAAATATGCAGTGCAGCTCGTGCACTTAGTTGAGAGGGGTGCCGCATACGCATTGCACAATAATTATTATATATAGTTCATTATATACCTCTCTCCCGTATTCATAAAAGAAGTTAAGCAGATATTAAATTTCCCAATAAACATTTTTTTTTCATATGATTTGGGATAATTTATCTTACACTCGGGCACACCATTATTATAGAACTCGAGATACTGATTAAATTCCTTCCTTCATGCATGCTGTTTTGATCTTTTTTATATTTAATGGTTTATTTCTACCTGTGCGCAACCTTAGCATGGTTGTAACTCTGTCACCCCATCCTGGCCCGGGTTTTCCTTCGGGTTGTGGTGGATTTTCCACAGGCGGGATGTCATTTAAAACTTTTGTTATTATCTAACCTTTCGACTTGGTTCCATGCAAATCGTCTCATTGTAAACACTGACAAAACAGTGTCTATGTCATTTCACAATAGTAATACAAAATCTTTACCCCAGGTTTCTCTTTCTTTAAACGGAACACAATTAAAAACTGTTACGAATACAAAATTCTTAGGTCTCCATATTCAAGACAACCTCAAATGGAATTGTCACGTTGACAATCTTAATTCCCAATTAATCAAATTGTGTTACGCATTCCCAAACTTAGTTAACGCAGTTAGTCCACGTATTTCCCGTTGCGTATATTTTGCAAACGTGTACTCCCATTTACGTTACGGCATTAC
>NNCF01129723.1:60083-73835 GCA_002313205.1 Laupala kohalensis
TTATAACAATTTCAAAAACTATTTTCTTGCATGATTGTGTTGCCGTATGGCTCATATTAATTTAGTTTTATGTGTACTCAACTTTGGCACGGTTGTGTACATTAATTCTGTAGCCCCATCCTGGCCCGGGTTTTTCTCCGTTTTTCCTTCGGGTAGAGGCGGATTTCTTATACAGGTTCTCTAGGTTTTGTCTAGGGGCGTGTTTATTGTAACAATAAATCGTGAATTTAGTGTTTTTCAACTCTTATGATTTTTAAACACTATACTCAAATAATCTATAGTTCGATGATAACTTGTACATGTAAATTTACAAACATATTTGCGTTAAATTACAAACATATTGACATTATATATGTATAACTCGCAGCTAACTTTTTATCTTATCTAGGAACTTTTACTGAAATTTTTGAATCCGCCTCTGCCTTAGGGCCCTTGATCGGAATTGATGGGATGGTCCCTTGCTTGCTTCCGGAGATTAAATTAGTTTATTGTCCTCCACTTGGTCATACACAGTTTGTACTGTTTTTTGACAATAAATTTATTATTATTATTATTAAATTTATTATTATTATTAATCTCGAATTTTTACTGCACATAATATCTACGATTCATTTTGGAATAATATATGGATAACAGTATATATTTAATTAATTTTTTTGCAAGTGTTAAATCCACTACTGCCCTTGGGTCCATGATCAGAATTGATAGGATGGTCCCTTGCTTGTTTCCGGAGATAAAGTTGTTTATTATTCCCCGCGTGGTCGTATGCAGTTTGCAACCGCAATTACGTAATAAAAATGTTTCTAATAAACAAAAAATCATCTTTCTATTACAGTAGCTGGTCTTTTATTGCCTGCACCTTTTTTGTCCACTATTTTTTTCAATATATTTTGGAAGTGAACCTCTATGTTACAACAATACGTTCGGACATTTTACGCCGCAGTTTGGAGAAGCACGGGGTACGTATAAAACCAGGGAGGGAAGCGAAATCGTGCGTTCTGGAGGTTACTAGCAGACCGCAGGGGAAGTGGACACTGAACATGCTGCCATGTTGCATAACAGGAAGAAGACTAAATCCCGCAGCTAACTGGAGCATTAACTCGTTTCTTCAATATGATGTTTTGTCACTGAAATTGATATTATTTCCATGATATAGTAACTGAAAGTGGTTGGAGGTTATTTTGACCGGAGCGTTGTAACGAATTTTATTTTATGATTTTTAAGCAACCTACCTTTTGCAAATATTGAATACTGATTAATGGCATATTTATATACAAAGTCGGCCCTATTTGTAAGAAAAATGTTGTTTTAAGTAAAATTTCGTAAAGCAACAATTCTCTAACTTTGATTAATACACGAAGTTTAAAATATTGTAGATAGTTTTGTAACTTTTTTGGAAAAAAAAACAAAACAAGAAAACAACAACATACTAGTGTTGTCTACGGTCAGGTGAAAACTGCGACAGATATCTTACCATGGTTGCAGGAGTGCTGAATATTGCTCCACCCACCCAGGCTCCCTAAGTCCACACACAACATCGATCCACTCTGTTCTGGTGAACCTGGGTCAAATTCCCACACCTTAGCAAAGTGACCTAAACCGGCTCCCTATGCTGGGAGCACTTGTACCCAATTTTCACGAACCTACGTGTCAGGTGCAATCTTTAACACAACAGGAAAGTTTGAATCGTCTAGGGCCTGTTGAAAATTGCGATGGACCAGGACCCGAACCGGACCTCCTGCTATGGTTGCAGGTGTGCTGTTCACTGCACCACCCACCTCAACTCCCAAAGCCCGTACACAACAGGCCAGGTGGATGTTAGTTGCATAGCAGGAGATCCCGGGTTCAAGTTCCCGTCTGTCATTATTTTCACCTGCCTGTAGACAATGCACACTTTCCTCCTCGAACAAATACTTCGAAGTTGTGAAGTACAATATACTTAATACCTTTGACATTATTTGACGTACATTTTTAGGTTGTGTTCAAGTTTCTATTGGTGAAGAACCACTATGCGGTGGTAGAATTACAATACATAGTAACGCATCATCCACATCACCCAGAAAGTAATTTGTTGCTGCAGTATATCTTGTGTCGAGACGAAAAATATAGTTGTACAAAATTACAGAAGTACCATGGCTGTAAATAGTTAACCATAATTCATTTTGAATAGATTATTTGTAATACAGTAAAAAAAAGTTCGAGTTTCCACTTCACATTAAACTTCTTCCGGTAAGTGTGTGTTTAAAAAAGACTTTATTACGGTACTTGAAAGTACCATACATAATTTTGAATAACCATGTAGACTCATAAAAGAGACAATTAAAATTTTTTCAAATCATATTACAAATGCATAGCACATTATGTTTCTTTTCTTTCTCAAGACTATTTGAAAACAAATTGAACTTTTTTCACATATCTTCCTTATTTGTCTCATTACCTTCACTGTGGTTTCTTGAGCTGAAATCCAATACAAAAATAGTTATTTACTTGGCCAATGTTTGTAAATTTTTCTTAGTTTCCATAGGCCTTTTATTTCTTATTTATTTGTATTTCTTACTTACATTTCAATTGCCTGAAGCATTACACAGTTTGCACTTGAATAATGAGTGACCCAGTAAGATCCACAGGAAAACCTAGATATTCCTTATTATTTTACTTTCTTCTTTGTTGGTAAAAAGAGATGCCAACAAGCAAACAATTAATCCAGGCAAGTTGGCATATTATAGTAGAACAATTACAGTTTTTTTAAAGAATGATTTTAACTATTCCTGACGCATCTCTTACTTTTGAAATGATTACTTCAAAAAACATTTTAAAAGTTTTTAAAATAAGGTTCTTTTTCTTTTCCTTGGGGCTTTAGGGGTTGCCAATGTCAAGGTCATTAGAGCCCTCTTTTGAAAATATGAACTTACGCATTGATTCCAAGTAATTTTTACCACATCACAAACAGAGTGACATCTGTATGATTGGACCTCAGCCATAACCTGAGTGCCCAATATGTGCATCTTTTTCAACTTTGCTTCCTTCCTATGTGCATGCGTCCAGTAATAATGATGCGAGAATTCATTACCTTAATTACTCACACAATGAGTTTACTTACCGCGCGTTCCTGTGGCCCGTGTACTTCTGTTTGATATAAGGATGAGAGGAAGACTGTGTAGCCGCCATTTCATTTGGTACTTCACCTCTTGCCGCTCTCACAGCTTCATCCATGTGCTTCTCGATGGGGTGCACGTCCCTGCAACAGTGTCCATCAAAATATCATTGAGAGGAAACTAAAACATGTTCAACAATTATGCTTATTAAAACTGGGAGGAGTGTATAAAATGATATTGACAGATGCCGATAGATTTATACATAACAAAAATAAAGTACAGAAGAATAATGGAACAAGAAGGGGCAATACAAATAAATGATGAAGAATTAGAAAAAAGAACATAGGGAATCAAGAAAGAATAGGGGAGATACTCAAGGAAGCGTGGCAAACAAGATGGAATAGGACAGAAGTGTGACCCATGTGTATATACCGGAAGTGTCATCTGTGTATAGGTCAAGGAAATGGTTTTGGTTAAATCGATGAGTGATGGTTAAAACCTTTCTTTTTACAATTGGCAGCTGTACAGATGTGCAAAAATTGCGGTTTTCATCCCTGAGGGGATAAATAAATATGATTTTGCAAAAACTATTGTATCTGCAGCTCCCATCTTTTGCATTCTTTTTAAGCATCACAAATCTCACATATTAAGGGCTGTTTAACCTATTTTTAGTTATTATTTGCAAAAATATAACAACAACAAAAATGTCCGATTTTCAAGTTTTTTATTTATAGATTGATTTCAATGTATATAGTCTCAAATTGTATTTTCATTGCGCACAAATTGTATAGTCTTCTCTTTTATCTGCAATTGATGTTTTTTTCCCTAATATATTGATAAAGCTACTTATCCAATGTTTTTGTTTAAATAAAAGTATGGTGCGAGTAATTATTGATGAAACTAAAGATGAGAGACCTTTTCTATCAATGCCTACAAGACATTTCTGCAATAAAATTGCTACTAAATTCACTTTCAATTTAACAATTACATGTTTTTTTCTTCTTGGGGTTTTAGGGCATGGCAATGTCAAGGTCATTAGAGCCCTTAATAATATATAGCCTGTGGGTCAATCCATACTAAGTGTCCCAGGACATATCGCCGCACCCCCTCAGAAAAATTTAATTTTTTTTTGTTTTTTCTACTATTATTGGGGAGTTGAAAAACATAATTCAAAAAAATTTACCAGGTCTGTTTAAAAAATGGCGGCCATTTTTGTTCTACCGCACGCTTCATTTTTGACGTTTGTAGGCGTTTATGTTAGCTCCAATATCTCAAGATTGGTTAGACCTAGTCCCTTAAAATAACTGATACTGTGTTTAGCACATTCTATGCTATAGTTTCAACACATATTTAGTTCCCATAGTTATCTACGTCTAATTGATTTCGCGTCTTGTATTAGATGTTTGAAATTAATTAATTTGTGCTTTCAAAAGCAATTTTCTAAAGGAAGGGATAAAGTCTGAGACTAAAATTTTTTCATGTATATATACATGTATAAAGTGTAGATAAAATGTATGGAATTTCATTCTTGAGACATGACTCTTTTCCGTGTTAGGACCTTCCAAAATTCAATTTTTTCAATTGTCCCCTTTTACTGGAGGTTTGTTGGGGGACCTCATAAAAATTTGATATTTAAAAGTTTTAAGCTAGATCATCCTACTGTCCTTCATACAGACGGTAGATATTTAATTTTTTTCCCTCCCCAGTTTTCAATTCAGCAAGATGGTAATAATGAAGTGCATTAGCAAGATATTTAGTCTTTCAGTCAAATGCTCATAACGTTTGAGTAAAGTAGTATGGCACAACAATTGGCAACTGGATTTTCTGTTTTTCTTTGGCTGTCGTCTTTGTGTCAATGATGTGAGTTTTAAATTACATTTATACTTAATATCAATAATTTATGTGCAACTCACTTAAGAACAATAATGGTAATGCAATGGGTTTGTTAAAAACAATTGTATACATTACATTAGAGCCAAATATAAGAATATGGTCCTATCTGGGAACCAATTTAACATTATGGTCCTATTCTAACCTGTAGAGGGAGATATTTTTGTCTGGTCTCAACCATTGAAATAATGGCAGTAATCTTGACCACTTAGCATTTCGAAGAAGAATAGCCACAGCTATTTAGAAATGAACAGAACAACATCAAGACATGGACCAAGCAAACCATTGAATAATGAACATTGATTCATGATTTGATCGTATTGATCATTTGGTAATTTACCAAGGAAAGCAGGAAGTGCCATCAAAAGTGCACAACCTGTTGTCAAAAATGCAATGTTGGGTTGCACCCAAAATGCTTTGTTTTGCACCATACAAACTCATAAAATATAAAATCACAAAGAAATGTAATCAACATGTTTTATTTATGCTAAATAAATTTTCTGCAGCTCAATATCTGTATTCAATATGTAACACGAGCATGTCTATTATCCTACCGTCCTATATGTACAAATGTCCTATATATATAAATTTTACTCTTTGTGTGAATGATACACACACACACACACACACACTTAGCAATCAAGTATAAAAATTAAAAATAAGCTTGATAAATGTTTACAATTTTATTGACAAATTACAGGTTTGCAATTGCTGTACTCACTCTGTATCAGAGGTGCTTATCCAATAGTAGTGATATCTTGGCAGAAAACTTTCATGAAATAAATTTATTTCAAAGTTACAGTTCTTATTCTTATGCTATTAAATACCACAAATATTAGAGTGCAGTAGAACAAAAATGGCCGCCATTTTAAAACTAGACATGGTAAATTTTTTTGAATTATGTTTTTCAACTCTCCAATATTAGTAGAAATAATATATTAAAAATGAAAATATTTTGAAGGGGTGAGGGCCACTTGATTTTTTTTCTGGATCACTTGAAATGGATTGATCCCTGAGTATGTATTATGAGTATTGAGCTGTATTGAATACATATTTTACGCATAGATTTTGCATGTTTATACAACACTGTATTTCTGAGACAGTAAGCAATTAGTCAGTCCTTATTTTAATCTTGCATGCGCACTATTATACCATACATCAATTGCGATTGTGATGGTTTAGTGGTACAAAAATACAAAATATTCATGCAAGCAAAGGTGCAGGTACTCAGTTAGTTGATAATAAAGTCAAAAACAGGCAGTTTTATACTAATTGACTTATGAAGCAAATAATAAATATTTGTGGGGCAAGGAAGATGATAAAAAATTAAAGGAAGCATTTGTTACAACAAGTAAACATAATTTGAAATCATAAACATACAATGAGAATAGTTTAAAATACCTTCTGTGGCTATTATAAAGAGCACTGCCTCTTGTGAATGTATAGCAGTCATTTATGGCACGGTCATCTATATCTTCTTCGGAATCGGAGGTATCATGCTTTTCAAAATACTCAGCTAGAATTAGTAATAATAATACAATGAGTTTAACCATAATTTTACAAATTATTATCAATATTATTTTAATTTATGGACCCATTAGAATTGTGATAAGAAAATATAAAAAAATTTAAAAAAATCGCCACAAAAGGTAATAAATAACAAAACTATGAATTTATTGAAAAAGTACAATAAATTTTCCATTTTTTTTTCATCCGATTTTTGCACAATTTTCAATACTTAACTTTCAAATAATTCATTAATTAAGTAGAACAACAAACAAGAATTAATATAAGATGTAAAAAGTCACTTTGAACTGAAATTTTGGAAATAACTCCTCTTTTGCAACTAAAAAGTTACACAATAATTGACATTTTATATTTCTCCAATGTATATATACAGGAAGCTTCTAGTGATGAAATTTCAAATTCTTAATTTCAGAAAAACTATTGAAAAAGAGGGAATATTTAAAGTTATAATTTATAAGATAGGCTGAGCATTACAACAGCAAATATAAAACAGATACTGGTAGTTAAAACTTCAAGAAATCCGGAACCAAAAAGAAAAAAAAGATATTATAAGAAAAATTTACTTTGCAGAATGGAAAGCCTAATATTACCTGTGGCAACTGAACTAGGGCCTGGTGCGGGTTCCTGTTCCTCTCTTGTAGACGTAGTGTTTGATGGAGGCAGTGGCTCCTCTGAGGACGGAACTGAAAGAACATAAAAATATTTAGAAACTCTAGAAATCAGGGCAAACACAGGTTGTAGTGTGCAGTATCATTGTCACCATGTCATTTATTATTATTGTGTTTATTATCAAATTAGTTAATTGCCTCCTATGTGGTCACATAATTTGTATGTGCTTATTTGACAATAAAAATATTATTACTTACCATGACAGAAAGAGTTTTAATTACTGGTGGAAAAGAAAAGTCTGTCAGTACAGATTAATTTTCCTGAACCTTGTTGTGCACTAAGGACAAAAAATCCTTAACAATGAAGATGATCACACGGTTTCTTTAGTCAGTTTAGAGTCAGATAACTCTAAATGATGGTTTTGTTTTAAGTGATTTGATTCATAGTGATATGAAATACAGAAGTTCAAAGTTATTAGTGAGAATGATTAACATATGTGCTTGCAAAGACAATCATCAGAAGTCAGTTCGCTGAAACTACAAGTTCAGCAGAAGAGGACAACTTTAGTACTGTATGTACATTTTTGAACATTTTATGACATACTTCAGTTAGAATAATTAAGAACATTTTCTAATATTTCCACAAAGTTAAAAGACATCATTTGCTCCAAAACAGGGAATATTATTTATTAGACAAGGACCTATTAAAATCAAAACCAATGTTAACAATGAAGAAAATCATACAAAACACTAAACAAGTCAATAATAAATCGCTTATTATGTGAAGAGAGGATTAACTCAAATGAACATTTATAAATTTCAAAATGTTTTTCAGTGAGTGTTACAGTAAAAGTCAAATATATGATTGAAATGAAGGATTTAAAAAAATTATTGTTTTATAAACATATAACCAGAAAGTTATTAAGTCCAAGAATATTAAGTCAGAAAAATATGGTCCAATTATAACTATAAAGCAAATTGAGTCAATTATTTATAATCATAAAATAGCTGTTGTTTCAGATCAGATTCTCATCAAATTAACAATCTACAGCAACAACGGTAGACAGAGAAGGGTCTACCTGTTTGGAAAGAGCGACTGACTTCGTCTGCCACCCCAATGGAGATGGTGGCACTGGAGGAGCTCTTTTCGGAGTAGGTGAGGCGCACAGCAGGCTCGCAGCCATGACTGTGCAGAAGGACGTAAGTCACAACATGCTTGCTCTCATTGCTTCATAAGTTCATCACTCAGTTTTTCCCGCGCGGGTCTCATCACCTTTCAATGAAGCCTTCCCGCAGAGTGCTCAGCTTGTTCTGTAGGGAGCTGATGCCCTCAGCTTCACTCACTCCTCCAGCTTCACCCTCTTCCACCTCTTCACTTTCAACCATCGAAGAAGATCCTTCACCACCTTCTGGAATGGTGGTAGCAGATTCACTTGCAGAGGATGTGGTAGCAGCGACAGACGGGAAGTTTTCTGTCTCTGCACAATAAAATATTCAGTTCATAAATTACACAACCCATGATAGCTAAAAGCCGGGAAATACTTTTACCCATGTTTTAATCATGTTCAATAGTTATTTCGACTTGTGAGGTATATAAGCCACCAACACCCCCACCAACCTTCAACACTTGAATATTTTGACTTGGAATTTTATTTATTTATAAATTCACATCGATGATTAGTAACATTAAGACTCGCCACAAAAAGTAGGAGCTCTCAGCTTCGCACGGAGATTAAGTCCTTTCACATTCTATCATGAATGCTACTACTATATCGACACTCACTGCGCGAATATTAGAATAACCCGCGCGACTTAATTCACACTCTAACTGCTAAGCCAAAAGTGAGGTTCGGGGGTGAAAAAGGAGGAAAATAAACCATATTAAGAAAACATTTGTCAGAGCAAAGAGTCTACGAACCCGGCGCACAACTTCTGCATTTCCCCACCGACCACTGAAGTACGACAAAAGGCAATGTACGTCGAAGGGCTGGTGAAGCCGTTTTCGTGCAAAGTCCACCCCATTAACAGACCCAGTTATAGTTTGCAGACTGTCTAATAGATGAGTCTTGACTGTTTTGGAATCGCCGCGTCGATATGTTGAAACCTACGCTCTCATTAGCCTAGTAGCTGCCGGGTGAAAGCGGGAGTTAGGGCTAAAGATATTATTAGTTATGCGAACTTGATGGAACAAATGAAGAACATAAATTTTGCCTACCACTCGATGTTCTACTAATAATAGAATTGTATACATAACCTGCTATTTGGTGAGTTTCATTGTGTAAGAGTTCAGCACGCCTATTCTTTCGACTGACAAATATGTGAATCTTGTTGGGAATTTCACCAATTTCTTACTAATTTCATTGAATACTGTCGATGACTTCAGCTTGTTTTGATCTATACCACCCCAATGCAAGTTTTCAATAAAGCACTCTGTTTCTCCTCCCTCCGTTATCCATGACTTTTTACTAAACCACGAACTAGAAGGATCTTAAATTTTTCAAATCTACCATTAATTGAGGACTCAAGTTTAGGAGTTGAGAAATTATTCAATTGATAAGCTCCTAACCGTTTAGTTTCAAGCTTTTTTCCTACAGCAACATCTCGAGTGGGTTAGTTTCGTTGACTTCTATTGTCGTCTGTTTCAGTTTTGGTAGATTTTTTACGCTGCTTAGTATCGTTTTCCGTCGGTTACCTCGGATGTTGTCTACGTGTCCGCGTGACCTCACTACCAATTTTTAAAAAACGAATAAAAGGACGACCCACATGTTCTCCCTCTCGGAGGCGAAGTTTCTCGCAGAGTTGACACTATTGTAAGACCCACTAATGTCACTGCAGCTGTACATATGTTCTTTCAATTGACAAGATACCGAGGCAGCTGTCAGATTTCACGATGCCTCTGATAGGCAAGCCATAGCTTCAGCCGACGAGCTAACGAGTAGAAAGGGAGATGTTTTTACTAATACCCAACAGATGATATTTGCACCAAGATAGAAGAGGCAGTCTTATTGGCAACTCAGAACGCGGCAACTCGAACACTGCTTGACCAACCATTTCCGACTTTCAGTTCAGGGACATGCTCTTGGGACGGTCTTTGTAGATGTTGTGAGTTTAATCTTGAAGAGTTAAGGAAGCTGGCGCCCTGCGCAGGCTTCGCCGGCACCCCCTGATGCTGGCCTCCCATGCAGACGCATCAGCCGCATGGGCCTTGGACCGGCCTTGTATTGCTTTCTAGTGTTTTTATGTTTTTCATGATTGACTGGAAAGTAAATCATAATTGTCTCTTGACTAGGAAGTGACCTCAGATCGTGCAGGTCCTTACAGAAGGGGTGTTTTATGACTAATTATTCTTTACATTATTAATTTTTTACCTATTTCTTATAGTTTTTAGAATTAAACTGTATTTATTCTCTATAAAATGTGTTTTTTTAGTATCTGGGAGTGTTAGAACAAACTAACTCAATTTACATTGATTTTCAAAATATTTTTTGGAACTTTAGTAAAAATGGCCATTGGTGTGGCCATCTCTAATCACCCAATGGCCATTGGTGGCCACTTGAAATGAATGGCTGTTAGGCATTAACAGATGGCCACTCAATGTCAAATTTGCTAGAGAACTATCATTGATTAATATTAATATTTTTCATTAATTAACTTTAATAATAAACTTTGTCACATGAAGTATTAAAAGCAATAGATTTGTTGAACATGATGAAAAGATGTTGGAAAATAAGATCACAAATACATTGCATTGCTTCCAGAGAGTAAATTAGTTTATTGTCCTCCATGTGGTAAAACACAGTTTGTACCGGTTCTTTTTACTATAAAGTTTATTTTATTTTTGAGTTGTGTCTACCATGAAGAGACAGTTTTCTTGTAAGAAGGGACACCTCAAAAAGGTTTCAATATTCCTGATTTCTATTAGTCAATGTGTTTCTGGGTTCGTCATGAAATGATGTACTCTAATCTTGAAAAGTCGAAAGATTCGATATGAATGAATACATTATACAAGATAGAAATAGTTTGGAAACTAAAAGTAAACTTTAATGAATACTTAAACAGACTTAAAAACGTTTCAAGAGCGGGAATGGGTAACAATCTAGTCCTCGCTGTATCACGCTGATGAGAACACTTACCATTTGTCACAGGAGAGGACTCTTGCATTTCCTGAGCAGGTTGATCTTCAGTGCCGGTTCTATCTTCTGTGCTACTCCTGCTAGCATCTACCACCGCTGACACGCCACTTCCACCGCTGCTACCACCTGCCCCTCCGCCGAGGGCGGCACGCGTCGCTGGGTCGTTGAGCATGCGTGCTAGCACATCTGTCATCCTCCTCATGAGCGCAGCGTGCAAAGATGGTCGACTACCTCCGCTTTCTACAAAAATAATGTTAGCTTATGGAGACAGTCTAATAAAGTCACTGAGCCCTGTGGCCAAATTGAGGCATTGAAATGAGTTGATGTGGTATTTCGTCGTTAAATTATAATATCGGAAACACAAAGCCCTGCAACACAACATATATTTCACCATTATACTGAAAATGTAAAAGGAGAGTAACAACCTTGATAGTTCAAACCCCGAATAATGAAGGCAAAGAAATATTTCTCAAACGGACACATCATGAATAGAGTAAGCGATTATTTTCACCTAACCGAAAGTTATCGTTTATAATAAATTTATTGTCAAAAACAGTACAAACTGTGTATGACCAAGTGGAGGACAATAAACTAATTTACTCTCCGGAAGCAAGCAAGGGACCATCCCATCAATTCCGATCAAGGGCCCTAAGGCAGAGGCGGATTCAAAAATTTCAGTAAAAGTTCCTAGATAAGATAAAAAGTTAGCTGCGAGTTATAATACATATATAATGTCAATATGTTTGTAATTTAACGCAAATATGTTTGTAATTTTACATGTACAAGTTATTATCGAACGATAGATTATTCTGAGTATAGTGTTTAAAAATCATAAGAGTTGAAAAAACACTAAATTCACGATTTATTGTTACAATAAACACGACCCTAGACAAAGCCTAGAGAACCTGTATAAGAAATCCGCCTCTACCTGAAGGAAAAACGGAGAAAAACCCGGGCCAGGACGGGATCACATATCTTCTCCACGTGTAGGGTACACGGAAGAAATATGTACATCAATCTACGTGTTGATCAATGACAATGGAAAGTGATTTGAAAGTCGAATTAGAACATAACATAACATAACATAACATAACATAACATAACATAACATAACAGGTCACATTAGTGACTTCATACTTCTCTCACTTCGGTTATTTTATAGTAAGCGGGAGATTTGAAATTAATACATCTTTGAACTTCTTTTTCATCGTAACTGATACTTCTGATCGTGGATAGCGAATCAAAACTTTACCTTTCTAAAGGCTAACGCACACCAGCGACTTTCTGTCGCTAGACAATGTTACTACGCTATGGCCGTTAGGGGCAATGGGATCGGCCACACCAGCGACTTGACGGACAGAACTATCTTGTCTTTCGTTCCAGTCCAACAAATTGTTCCGCGACTGTCGGACAGAGTTGAGTTAAATGACACTACGCACACTGGCGACAAAATGTTTTAATACTTTATTCCACTTCATTCTTCTAAGGCTTGGGTAGGAGGGAATTTCAAATGGTCGGACTGGGACTATCAATAGGGCAAACTCTAAATCGTAAGGGGGCGCAAACATAGGAACACCTAAAGTCAGTCGTGTCTCAGCCCTGTGAGCATGTCTAATCGCCGGAATGCGCATAATCAGTCAAAGCCTCTCATACGACCCTCCAGAAGTGTGGAATAATTTCCTGGAACTACGATAAGTGACATACAACCCGCACAGCCCAATTTACAGATATATGTCTATATTAACGTACCTGCGTCAGGAGGGGCTGTGGCAGCAGCGTCGCGCTCAGGGCGTGCATCGGGACCAGTGTCGGACCAATCGCCGCGTAAACGAAGACGGCGCACGGGCGGCGGCGGCGGAGGTCCCCGTGCACCCTGCTCGACCCAAGCATCCGCTTCTGCATCTTGTTCCGCCGATGTGTCGGCTGTTGCACTTAATCGCAGCATATCATGCTCCTGTAACATCATGTGAGGTATTTTGTTATTGGAATCTTTTTTTCCAAACAAACATTTTTGCGCTGGTGTTCATTTTCTAATCCATGAAAAACGGCCACCGGAACTACAAGATACATCCTCAAAAATATTTTTTAGGGTTATTTTTTGTGATTCTGCATTTGACCCTGTGTGATAAGGATTGGCTCATCTTGTTTAAAGAAAGTTATCTAAAAACCATTGATGCATCCCAAAATATATAAAGTCAATTATTAATCATGTTACGTCGAATGAAAATGGTAGACGGGACCGGGATTCGAACCCGGGACCTTGAACTCTACGCGCTCATGCGCTTACCGACTGCGCCATCCCGTTCGCCTCTCGGGTCCGTCCATCATTCTCATTCAACTTGTGAAACCCAAAGCCCTCTGAGGTGGTCTCGTAGAGACTAGATTCCTCATCTGAGGCGACTCCCATAGGAAGTACTTTATTTGGGTAGCATTTTCCATTTCTGGTTCACAAACATAGAAATCTCTTAGATTGCGGTGAACCTCACCGCCAGGTAACAG
>NNCF01129723.1:73956-107724 GCA_002313205.1 Laupala kohalensis
GAATGAGAATGATAGACGGACCCGAGAAGCGAACGGGATGGCGCAGTCGGTAAGCGCATGAGCGCGTAGAGCTCAAGGTCCCGGGTTCGAATCCCGGTCCCGTCTACCATTTTCATTCGACGTAACATGATTAATCTGTTACCTGGCGGTGAGGTTCACCGCAATCTAAGAGATTTCAAAGTCAATTATGTTGTTCTGAAAAGGATCAGTAAAGTTCCAAAAATTGGGTTTCTTCTCTTGAGGACAATATTTTAATTACAAATTTGTAGTCGATGAAGTTTGTGAGTATTATAATTTACAATGAAAAACTATGTTATCATGATGACGAATGGACTCAAATACCATCCAAAAGATGGTAAGCTTAGCTACAACATTGATTATTAGATTTAAAAATAAAATGAAAATATTTGGCCGAGTGAAAATACCCCTCCTATTTGCAAGTACTCTCCAGGGGGTAGGACAAAACTTTATGTAGACAAAGTTTGTAACAAGGTTATTACTTAATCGTGATATTCATAAGATCAACACATGGCAAATCTACGAATTAGCTCTGTCTCAATTATTGTGCTTCGGGAATGCAGGTTACACTGTTTCCCTCTGATCTCTATGACCATTGATAAAATGTGTGTTCTATTAAGTGTCATTTAAAATTATTAATTCACTTCCCTTAAGTTCAATTTTTTTCATTATGGTTTTTTAACAGCTTCTATTTCATTCAGTAAAAGACAATATATTGCACTGCATACTTCAGGAGCAGAGCGCCTAACCCACAATACACATTCATATGTGAAACCACAGACTGTGTGAAACAAAATTCAAGTATTATACTAGGGCCCAGTGCATCAGTAAATAATTTATTTATCTCATTTGGAAGTGTTCCCGCTGGGGGGATCAACAAACCATGGCACGAGAGCCAATGTTACTGAAGCCTGAAGACTTTCAAAACGTAGAAATGTCTGAAAAGTAGCAAGAGCCAATACCTCCATTCGATTAAGATTTTGGTTAAGACGATGGATAATATCCACTTAAACTTCAATAAAAATGATAATACATCTAAGTGTGGCTGAGTTGCTGGCTGGATGGCTGGGGTTCAATCCACAGTGGGGATTTTTCATCACACCTCAACATCTAGACTGACTCCCAGACTATCCTTAGAGCAAAATACTGACCACCGAGGTCAAGAAATTGCGGAGCTCTACCCTTTGGCACCTTCGGAGCCTGTTGTGGGATTGTTTGACTTGACATCGTCAAAGGGATTATATATAGATGACGTGCAAATAGGTTACTAACGCTACCTGAAGTCCAAAGAGGTACAAATGGTCAGATGAGAAGCTAGCCAGCAAATCTTCCCCTCGAGGGCTGAAGCAGAGTGAGGTGATCCGCAGGCTGCGATCCCCAAGGCCAGGCACCGTAAGTGAACACAGCGGCCGAGGCTGTGTTCGGTTCTCTGCTCCTGCAATCAATAATGTGTGCATTGAATGAAATAGCAATTCTTAAAGAAATACCAGAAAAATTCAACTAAGGGGAAGTAAATTAATAATTTTAAATTATACTTACAATATTTAATACTGGAAATATTGATCAATAGTAAAAGAGACCAGGGAGAGAAAAAGTGTAATCTGCATTCCCTAAACAAAACAATTGAGACAAGAGCTAATTTGTAGATTTGCTGGGTATTTGTTTTATAAATATCCACTTAGTAACGTTATGAAAATATCTTTTTTTAGTTAAAATTTTCTCCTTTCCCTTCGAGGCGCACAATTTCACGCATTTTTATAACATCACAGACAAATGTTAAAAGGTTCTTCTTATCGAATACCCAACAGGGCGTAGAGTATGCAAGGGAGATTAAATACTTTTTACTTTCTCATATACGTAGTATGTAGAAAGTTTTGTTATCGTGGAAAAACTCGAAAGCGAGATTTCGACGGAAATATCCGTTTTGGTTATCCCTGAAAAAGTTGTTTTTGGCATAACGTACGTACGTACGTACGTACGTACGTACGTCCGTCCGTCTGTGCGCAACTATTCTGAGTAAATGGGTGAATACATTTAATTCATATTTCGTATTTACGGTAGAATGTACTAGTCGATGCATGTGCTCTGTTTTTTTAAACTTTAAAACAAAGGGTACTTCGCATGAAGGTCGAAGTACTCTTTCGAATATTTCTCAAAAACTGCTTCAACGATTTTGCTTAAATTTTATTTACGTAAGGTACAATTAGTATGCTTCACATCCGCATTAGCAGTATTTCGCTTAAAAGTTTGGAATAGACGCAGTAAAATAATTTCCGTCTGCTACACTTACACATTAGTTTACTGTTTCAAGAAGCTTGAATAGTGTTTAGCAGTGTAAATGGACCAAGCAGACGTAGAATACACTTTTCGTAAACTGAAATAAAAATATATGATAATGATAAAATACATAGGAGGACAGCAAACGCATTGCAAGTACGATATAACATCAATTTCTGTTTACAACGAAATTACATTTACATAACATTTTAACGATATTTTTGTCACTATGCTGCAGATGGAGAAACGTATATAAAAAAGTATGTAAAATGTTTTTGCACCACTAGTTTAAGTATCTTTCAATACATCATTCCCACAACTATTCAGGAAGAACAGTTCTAAAATGCTCTGCGGATTTATAGAAATTTGGAAAGGAGTGCATTAGAATGGCCAAGAACATGGAAGTACATGAAAATGGGACCGCGGCTGGTGGATTTACTAGCCAAATTTTCCGATCGACCTTCTCACGTTCGGAAGTCTCTTTCCATTTTATGTGAACAAAAGTAATTAAAATAAGTATATCTACTATTATTTATTCAATAATAAATCCTATATTTAACAAAAAGATAAAGATTGTTTTACCAGTGCTCAGTTTCAAGTGGTAAAATAACGAACTGGAAATATCTTTTCTCAAAAATTGGCAACGGAGAAGCTTGAAATATGATAACGGTTTCATTTCCGTTCAAAATCGTCCGCAGGACACACGACGTACCTCTGATAGGCGCAAGAATGCAATCCGCAACACACATTGTGACGAGTCGTAAACGACTCCTTACACAAACTATCCCAACAGTTTTCGGAACACTTCGGTAGTAAATCTTTGAAAGATATAGAGGCAGGATTCGTTCATACAGTTGAATGCTTAGCATAGCTTAAAGTCAAACTTCAAAAAGACTCCCATTTAGGTTCATATAAATTGCTAATTTGAACAACCAATCGAAATGCCGGAGTTGTACCCCCCGAAGCATTGGATATTAAGAATGATAATGATCGTTTTATATTGCAAGTATTCACGAATTCATCGAAATAAGTTTATTGTCCTTCTCATGGTCATACGCTTATGCTGAAATTTAATTAATTAATTTATAATACAGTAATTTCATCTTACCTCCCTTATTTTGCTACGTAAATTTTTCTATGTCTGCGAATTGCTTTTCCTGCTTTACTGTCAAAGTCTATTAGTAAAAAATTATTATTTAGCTTTTGCAGCTCTGTTTATGATTGTGATTCTTTCCCTAAAGTAAAGTGTTCAGTTGTGTGAGTTTGAAGGTATATTAGGATTTCACTTTGAAATTTAGTAATAATCAAAATAATATTATAGCTTTTGTTGTAACAGAATGTTGTTGTTGTAGAAAGGACATTGCTTATCTAAACTGCTTTGGATATGTAATATTTTTCTGAAAATTATTTTCCATCTTATCGAACTGTTATAGTAATTGAAGACCTATTAGGTATGAGCGTTTCATCATACTTGTGTAATTGGAAAGTTTGTGATCTGCCGTTAGATGAACGAATTCTGCCCCTGAATCACACGAAAATTTACAATCGAAGTGTGTACAAAGACTGAAGGAAAGAGTCATTAGCAGCTCGTTCAATTGTGTAGTGTTTACGCCTATTAAATGCACTTGCACGTTACGACAACCGATCAATCGCTCACTCATCACACGAAGGACGCTATTATCAGCGAATAAATCGAGTGTAATGAAAAAGTTCTCCAAATCGTTGGAGGAATAACACAAATGCGGAGTTTTGGAAGTTTTTTAAAATGAAACTTAAAAGCTGTGTATAACAATAAGGAGTGCATCTTTTATTCAAATGTACTACTTCAGTACGAGCATGATGAAATTTTGACCTTCAAAACTAAAGGAACATGATATTTCGATAAACCCATTTACCATCCCTTAATGCATAATTTTAGTACTTTATGAGGCATTGTACACTTGGCGTTCAAAATAGGAGGAAAATTAGTTAATATCGAAATGAAATCTAAAAACATTCGAGATGTTATGGCTTTTCTTTTAAAGAGTCTCTTTAAAACACTTTGTTTTCGAAAATCATATCTTAAAGAGGTGAGTTGGAGCGAAATATTATTTTTCGAATTTTTGCAATACGCACGCACTAATTGATATATCCTATCGGTTTCTGAATGTACGATATGGTCCGGGGCAACGCCGGGTTACTTTAAATAGTCATACTATCAAACTTAGTTTCAAACAATAATATTAATCAAATAACATTTTTCAAACATCTCCGAAATAATAGTCCCCTTAACACATTATTCTTGAAACTACGATGCCGCCCAACATTGACCTACATGCAAAAATACGCAAATAACCTTGCCAGAAGTTGAGCACTACAAGGAACTCCCTCTGAAGGCGCACCTGAGCCTCGGGTGGAAAGCATGCGGCGATCGAAGACACGCACAGTGCTGTCGGAGCAACCCACAGCCAGCAGACACGGGGCGAGAGGACTTAGTGCCAGTGCGGTGGCCGCGCGAGGGCACGTGATCATTACATCCTGCAAGAAACAACCTGCATCATTCAAAAAATCATAAAAATGAAGCATCAATGTTATAAATGTTATTTCGTAACGTTGCAGAAGCTATTATAGTAATAAGATTTTTTTTAAATTAACGAATATTTGAGACTTGAAAATTTAGTATAGAAAATCGATCGATACAATAATCGATCTGGCAACTGATCATATATGCGAGTACCGTTCCTAGATATACAAAGTACTAGTTTAATAGATCTTGGGCCATGGATGTAAAATGTGGAGTTACCTCTGAGCAGCGCGGGCGCAAGCAACGTCGCTTGACGCGAAGATCGAAGCATCGCACCGTGCCGTCCTCGCCGCAGCTGAGGAAGCAGTTTGGGTCACGAGGTAACGTGTGCACTTCATAGGCGGTGCCAGCGTGACACGAAAAGCGGCAATCCCGCGTTTCATGAGGCCGCACAAGATCTGAAATAAAAACCAAATGCTCGAGGTTGTCACGCACATTTAGCACATTATTCGACATTTCTCCGCGTCGGATGTCGGCAACAGAAGATGTTCGGAAATAGAAACGATTATATTTTGTTGAGTCAACAATCTCCACACATCTCTCGTTGCTCGTTCTGATAACCCACCCTTTACTATTACTAATTCAAAGAAAAACAAATGTTTGAAAATGGAAATTAGTAGTACTCAGCTGCTTACTTTCTAACGCATGAGGAAATGGAGACTAGTTAATACATTATTACCCCTACAACATAAGAAAGGCTTTCTTTCCCTCCACCAACGAAGCTACGATATATGATGTTCACAAACTCACTCAATACGCCCTATAGTTCATACAATAACTCATACAGTCCCGAGTCTACGCGCTGTCATGCGTCATCACAGAACAGACATGCCTGTATATAAGATCGTTCCATCTCCAGAGCACGAAACAATATTGGAGTCTCCAGTAGCGGGTAAGAATTTGGCACTAAAAATGTTAGCTCTATGAGTCGTTTTGTAATCGCTTAAAACCTGCAACAAAACAGAATCGAGTGTTAGATAAATCATTTTTACAAATGCACACAGTATGAAAATATACCTCATTGAAATTAATTTTAGTTGATCAAGCAGTCATTTTGTTTAAGAGTCCACTGAAAATCCAAATCTATTGTTTAAATATACCAATACATCAAATATTGTTTGTTGAAACACAACTTATACGTCAATTATTGCCGAATTTTTTTGAATCCAGATACTTTGCATTTTTACACATATCTCAAAAGAAAATCAAAATGAAAGTAAGTAAACGCACTTCATAAATATTAACACAAAAGTGATATATGTCAGTAAAGAAGAGGAAATTAATATTTTGGTTACGATAAGAAAATAAATTTAAGCGAAGTAGATTGTCGGGTCTCATGAACAAGTTATGACAACATACTCGACATATTATATCAAATCAAAAAATGAAAGGGAATCTCAATGTTTCTTCACCAAAAATGTTCCAAAACAAAAGCGATCACTCAATGAATAAGGGATTACTCAATAAATTACCTTATAATTAAAGCCATGTGTTACGACCAGATGCTGGTCATCAGAGCCGGAGAGGAGGAATTCGCCGGTTTCGTTCCAGCACAGGGAGTTGACACAGCCGTGATGGACAGGAAGTTTCCTAATGAGTTGCAATCGCTGAAGGAGATCAACGGAATCTGAAAAAAGAATATTCAATATATTTTGAGAAACATCATAGCTTTTTTTCGGAAACCGTAACAGGGATAGAAGAACAAATCACTTATATGGGAAGACATCACAAATAGAAAACGAAATTTAAATACCTAAGTATAAAACTAGATAAAAATTAAATTTTAAGCAACAATCAGATTACATTCCAGAAAAAACACGAGAAATTGTAATACAGTATTAGAGAGTGGTTTTAATACGAGTAAATTAACTGAGTCAGGAATTAGTTAAGCTGTATAAAAGTGGATGGTTAAGGCTAATACTCAACTATGTAGCAAGTGTATGGATACATTAAAGATTCAAATAGAAAGGATATTGCACAGCGGATAGATTTATGACTTTGCGAATAACATGAATGTTATTTTACGGTCGCTACGAATACATTGAAAGTTTCGTTGAGTAAAAGTAGATGACAAAAAGGAGAAGCGATTAAGGGCATTGCTAAAATAATACCTAGTAGTGTATGGATGGGTCACCAAACCCAGCAAATTATTATCGGAATCTTTTTAAAAAAGAAATTACGAAAGATGGCACCTGTCAACATACAAATGTGACTGTACACCACTTGCTGTGAACTTGCGCATTCAAAGATAAACGTTTTTCGTAGAGCTTTATGCTACTATACTATAACCCCCAATTCTACAACGGTAAAATATTTAAAAACGGTAGATACCAAAATCCATGGGATAACACAGATACAATTTTTTCGAAACAAGTAGTTACAGCCAAATAATAATAAAAAAGCTACATACTAAAAAGACGCAAGTACATTTCTTTTGGCATAAGGAAGTTTTTGCATATCGTATCTGGGAGCTATCGTAAACTTTATCCACATGCAAGTTACTTCCGCGCATGCTCAGAAGTTTGTGGTACTATACACTCCTAGCGTAACTATGTTAGAACGCCTCTGTTTGCGTATGATGTTCGTGGTCCCCCCTGGGGACTTACATCTAGTAAGTACGTGTTTGGCAAACACGGGGCCCCGAGCTAGTCAGGCATTGCTTCCACTTACTTGTGCGAGGCTCCTTCCTTTCTCTTTTCTGACCTTCCTTGGTCACCTCTTGTTCTTTTCGATCCCGACGCTATTAAGGCTAGGGTATCTTTCATTTTCCACATTACTTATATCCCTCTCATTTTTTGTCCTACCCCTCATTTTTTGTCCTACCCCTCATTTTTTGTCCTACCCCTCATTTTTTGTCCCACCTTATTCTTTGTCCCACCTCATTCTTTGTCCCCCCCCCCGTCATTTGATGTTTTGATATTTGATTTTGAGATATATTTTGGTATGTTGAAAATCAGGAGGGTTTTTAGTGGGTATGGTTGAATTATTCGGCGAGTCCCACACGCCGGGAGAGTCATGTTGGCTCTCCCTAGAGCGTAACTGCATTTTCCCTACCTGTACAAGTTTTTTTGGCTCCAATGACCTTTGATGTCGACATGAGCCGTAAAACCCCACAAAAAAATGTTCGCGGTTCGCTAGTGAGAGAGGTCGTGGTGTATTCTGGTCTAGATTTGAGGTTATGTTGATATCTGAGCCGGTATCCGAGAGATATGTTGGTTGTGTGTGCCGTTAAAGCATGTGCTGGCGTACTCACAGTAAAGTTGACTTGCGTACGCTCGCATAGAAGTAGTTTGTTTGGGTTTACAATATTTAGTATGTTTTGAGTCGAAGGTACGCTATACAAAATGTATCGATTACACCAGTTCTTTCCATGTGCGCTAGGTGGTTAACGTTATCTACGTAACGTATGCGCTAGGAAGTGTGTACGTTACGCAAAAACTCTCTATTTATTACTACGTTCTTCTTTGTACGTCGTGTTACGTAAAATTGAATACAATACGCACAGAGGAGTCACAGCAAACACATTTAAGAAAAAAACACTTCCATATATCGCAGTGACTTCCGACTTTTTTGAAATCTTTCTTACATTATTCAAGTTGCGTTTTCTCATCAAATTTTCAAACAAATATCCCCTTTCCCGAAATTTTGAAACCGTTTTCATTTTCGCTATGGTATAAAACACTAATTACCTAATTAATTAACATTTTATTCCTATTTTATGATTTATCTAAATCTCAATTTTAAGAAATCAAAAATATAATTTCATGAAATAATAGGAAAATGAGCCAAGAAACAAGATGACCTGCAGCTTGCAACGTTGCCACTCTTGCATCCTACACCGGAACACGAATTCGAAACTGAATATTTCTCTGTTATGGTAAGTATAATGTCCTACTTATCATGATCCTGTGTGATAAAATTATAACTATTTTAGCAGTTTATTTGTTCGAGAAATAATTAATGCCATTTAGATGGACCCGTGATTTTGTGTATTTTATCTCTCGGCAATGAATGTGGAGACCTACGGTAACGACACAATAAAGTAGTTACAAGTAAGTTCAGATAACTGATTTTTCTTTGAATTTCAGAATCAATAGAGCTATTATCTCCAAATGGAAAACAGTGATACCTGCTAGGTGCTGGTAAAATCTTCAACATAGAAATTAAGACGAGAATAATAATTTGATAGGTTGAGGTAGAGCGTATTTTAAAGAATCTTCACTTCGTAGCACAGTGGGTAACGGTGGATGAGATGAAACTGCGAAAACTCTTAATTTATTATCACATAATTGGAAGTTACTCTGGTTTTTTTAAATAAAAAAAGCACAATTTTCTGATTTTCCTAACATTTATGGCACCTGCACGGATGGGTGTTACTAGGCGACATTATGTTATTCATTGAGCGGCACTAGTGCCATCTAGTCTATAGATTAATGTTATTGTATTGTTTATGTGTTAGGGAGGATTTAACATCTTTACTAATAAAAGCGAAGTCCATGGAATTTTTGTGGTATGGATATCGGAAAAAGTAATCGATGAAATTATTTAAAAATTTCAAGGACTCTTCTTAAGGGGTATAGCAAGTAAAATGCCAAGTATGGTTAATATTGATGAATTACAAGAGCACAAAAACAATTATACTTGGCAGTCAGAATATGGGAATCTTAACTCCCATGACTGTTGACTATGAAGCTTAGAATGTCCCCGCCAAAGATCAATTGCGTTACACGAGGCGGACAATCCATAGAACCTATAATCCACGAGACCGAATCGTAGAAACAAAATTATATAAAGGCTGTGAAGAACATTTTTTTTCTAGAACATAACATAAAAGTGAAACGAAATCCAAAGAATTAGGTGGTTTCAACAATTCGCTTTGCTTATTAAGCTTCCTGTGTAAAGTGAATATTCCTTCCGTCTGGATTTTAAAATAATTTGTGATTACGTACATATTAGTATACTATACTGTAAAGTGCGTGTATTTTTGTAGGTTTTCTTCATGGGTCCCATACCCTCTGTTGAAGTCTTCAGCCTAAGAAATTATTTTTTTACATTGTAGTTTCTATATTACAAAACTTACCACCCATGTATAAGTACAATATTTTCCCATTTTAGCATCGTTGCATTCACGCATTTCATTACGAGAATTGCGAAGTTCACCACATTTACTTCGTTGTATTACCCAATGATAAAATGCACAATACTACGAGTCAATTAAAAACAAACTTATTTCTCAAATGAATGCTTACCCTTCCCGGTAGGTTGTATACGGATGAGAAAAATAGTAAAACATATAAATTATTATATAACATTAAATAAAAATGGTATAACAATATAATATAACAAAGGATCATGANAGAAAAATAGTAAAACATAAATTATTATATAACATTAAATAAAAATGGTATAACAATATAATATAACAAAGGATCATGATACGGTCATTACACTTATCGTGGTAGACAAATATTGTGATTTTATTTCGAATGCAGTGACGGTCCTCAATAGCGGAAGAGATGCTTCAATGCATAAAGGACGAATTTATAAAACAATATCTTGACATGGAAATTTTCCAAAAACCTAGAAGGGATGTAATTTTTTATTTTGGAATCATTTAAAAAGTTGGATGTATTAATTTGGATGTAAGTAATCGATTGCAAAAACAGCAAATTGCTGATAAATATCGAAAACGTTTGGATGAACATTTAAGCCTTTATAGGTGAGATTTTGATTTATTTCAGTGAACTGGATTTCAACGAAATTCAATACTAGTCCACTTGTGATTTTGTTTCAATAGTCAACGAGATGTTTCAAATGCAAAAAGGCCGACTATGTGAAAGTTTTTGAAAAATTTGAAAAACTTATAGCATCAATTTGGACGTAAGGATTCGATTACAAAAAGCCTCTCTTCATTAGTACGTATAGAAAACTTTTTGTTGAGAATTGAAAGCTTTGAGGGTGAGTTATTAATGTATTACAGTGAACTTGATTTGTTAACGAGATCCATCATTAGTCCATTATTCAATAGTAGACGAGATGTTTCGAAAGCAAAAAAATTCGACTTTGTAAAATCTTTTTGTGACCCGAAAATTTTCCAAAATATCTGAAGTTTTTTTTGTTGTAATTTCAAAATTAGGGATGTACGCGAATGAATGTAAGGAAATTGTTGAGAAAAAAATGCGTCTGGGCTATGTATAGATGTAATTTTATTGCATTTTATATAATAGTGAATTTTGTTTACTACGTGGAAAGAGTTTGCAGAGTATCCACTACAGGGTTTCTGAGAGAATTTTCTTAAAGGAGCGTGTTTTTCAAGTAATTTATCGACGAATGCGAAGGAAGATGTATATGTTTGGTGGATCGAGTGTGACTATTTCATTAAATAATGCACTTGTGTCGATTATTGCAAATTATTGCATTCAGTTTACGTAGTGGTCCCAAGCTAATTTGAAACAACAGTTAAGTACTTACGAGTATCTCGCTAGTTCTCAAACGGGAGTTATAATAGAGTAAAGATAAGTACTCCAGGCAAAACGAGCTGTTTAACAATTTATTTATTTTGTTTTTTGGCGAGGTTCAGGACATGAGACCTTCTCTTCCACTTAACCGTTGGACTTCGGGTAAGGAAATTGGGAAGGTGAGATGTTGGGTTGCCGGGGAATTTATGGTTCAGAACCGACATTTGTCTGGAGTAGGTGAGGGAAACTCCAGCAGAAAACCTCACCTAGTTCGGTCGAGCAGGGTTTGAACCCATACACTACCGCTCAGCGGAATCGCGGAAGCGAGGATGCTACCACTAGACATTTGCGACTACGTTTTATTTGCGAATTGTTTGAAAAATTTTGAATGACCAGTAATGCTTGTTTAAGGTTTTTTTTCTTCAAATTCCGGTCAACGCCAGGTAATTCTGCTAGTAACCGAAGTGTTTCTTTTTTAAGTGAATGTCAAAAGTTACAGTTAGCTCCATGACAGTACTCTGATTTAGACAAAATAACATTTTAAAATATCACTGCAACAATTGGAAAAAGTCTATAAAAACTTGAATGAATAACACATTTTTCACAATGATGTATGTTAAAAAACAAAAAAGTTCAAGTATAATGTACGTATTTTTCAACTTTTAAAAACATTGAATAATTAACAAAAGGAGATTTAGAAATGATCATAGAATCTACTTCCCCGCGAAAAAATTCAATAGAGAAATGGCAGATTCCTTAGCCATATTTCATTCGTTTTTAACACCATTGAACATATTACATCAAATGACATTAGACTAGTTCAAGAACATTAGTTAAATCAAATTACATCCACAGATCATGTAACTTGCTCATGGAAATTGTGGGATTTTGATACTAAGATTCTTGAATTATTTATATTCAGTCTATACCGCATTAAGGGCTCTAATGACCTTGCCGTTGACGAACCCTAACCCCNCCAAATCATCGTCATACATTACAAACATAATGAACATTACTATTTGCCATTTGTAGTACTTTAATAATTTAAATCATTACTTTTTTCCTTTGAATACATTACTTTTACTGAAATCAGAGATCTACAATAACTAATAATGCCCCAATTCAGAAATTATAAATCTGAACTATCGAGCAATCATGCGAAAATGCGTGTGAGAGCTATTTTCAAGTTAACAGCCACTCTAACAGATTATCATATAACATGTATAAACTATTGCCACACTTTCTCCAATGCATTTCGTAAGCAGAGGGTGTACCGTGCACGTTCAAAATGTAACATGACGATTAACGACAATATTAATTAATTAATACTGATAATATTAACGAGGTCATATCAGTTTGTAACTTTTTCTGACAAACGTATAGTCAAAATTATTGCTTATTAAGTTTCACACCGTAAAAAATCTTATTGCAATCAGCAATAACAACAAACAAACTTCAAAATATACGTGAATGTCGCCAGCTGACGATTTTGTGTATTTTTGAAAAACTGGAAACTAATTTTGAACCATTTTGTACCACAAAAAGAAAATTTTGTGCCCCTCATGCAAAAAGTTATTAATAATACAAAAGGGAGGAGCGGGGATAGTTGTCGCCGCAATAGAAAAAAACGGAAAACGTCATCTGATAGAGTAAATATTGTAGAATTGTGTAGCGAATCGAATGTTTTGGAAAATGTTGTACACAAACAAGTTATTAACAAAATTGTCGCCAACCCCACTCCCTTTCGAAAAATTTGGAAAAAAGTGATAGAAATCGAATCTTCGAATTTTGTACCATAATAATTAAATTTTGTATGTGGAAAAAGTTATACACAATTACACTTTAGGAGTGGGAGAAATTGTGTCGAGCACTCACTTCATGCTAACAGTGTCATTGGAGCTACAACGTTGTAGAATTTGGTCGTGATCAAATTATTAGTATAATAAATATTAACTCAATAGTCGCCAGCCTTCTTCCCTCTTAAGCATGTGTTTAAGAGTATTCATTTATCAATCACTTTGACACATATTTCAAATTTTAGGAACGCAGAGTAAAGCCAGCCAAAATTTTCAAATTTTGAAAAATGTTTACTGAACAGTTATTGAGATTTAGAATGCAGAATATTGCTTAAATCAAGATTGCGACCATAGTACTGCTGTCGGAAATATTTCAAGATTTAATTTATACACGTATAAGACAGACCAATAAAGACTTTTCCAATTGTTGTCTCTTAATAACTGAAGATGGCAGGCAGAATTTTTAAACATTATTACCGCACACTTTTGCAGAATTTAAGTTTAAATTTGCATCGGTGTGCTCCGAAAGAAATAAAGAGCATATACGTGGCAACAACGCATTCAGCAATAAATCGAGCGACAAATATAAATTTTGAGGAATCCACGGTAGAGAAAATGTATGTGATGTGACCCAAAATATAAAACAGATGTGTTTAATTTATGGTTACCTAATCTTTAAAAAATGCCTTTTTGTACGATATGGAAGCTGTTTTGTGCAGCTACGGCAAAAAGCTATTAACAACATTATTAAGAGTCATATGCTCCAATAAGTGTTTGTATTTGATTAGCTCATGTTCAAAATAGCGTTATACTTTCATAAATATAGTCTCATGAATACATTTCATAAATTTCCACAAAGAGGTAAACGGTGTTTGAGATATTTGAATGAGGTTTTATTGAAATACAGCCATATTTGATGACTATTGTATCGCAGATTTGAATTTCCTTAAGTTATGTTAGTGCCTGAAGTCTAATGAACTACTTAACAATTTTCTTCATCAATATTTTACCTGTTAGCCTAATTCGTTTTTGCGTAAATATATTTGTTACAGTGATGAATGTATGGAATAATGCATTCTTATATTTATTACAGCGATATTTTCAGAAACACGAGTCTCGACTAGAAAGTACATTAAGATCCTCCCTTACTAATTAGAAACGTAGCTCCACATCACATTTCCAAGAATAATGATCGCAATCAGCAATAATTCGAGCGTCAAATACAAATTTCGAGGAATCAGCGGTAAACACTGAAGAATACGAATGCCAATTTCACATTGCGAGAGAAAATATGAGTGATGTGCTCCAAAATGTAAAAAAAAACTACCTGATCTAAAAATATTGTGCCTTTTTTAGGACAACGAAGTTATATGCAGCTAAGGAAAAAAGTCATCAAAAAATCTTTTTCAAAATGGTGAGGTAATTTATGAACCTAAATTCAAAACACAGATAAACAAATATGCCACCTAATATGTTATCAATTTTGTATTACGAACAGCAAATATTGTACCACTCATAGGGAAAATTCTTATCAATTCTCTTTGGGAAAAGAGATAACAGAGCCTCCCCTCCCCCAAAAAAGTGAAAGAATAAAATGTGTGATATTCCCGGGTTTTGATATTTTTTTGACTGAGAATATCTTAGGTATATTAGTTACGTAAATGCGTATACAATAATCTTAAAGGGCGTGTGGTTAAGTTGAAAAAACTCGGACTAAATTGTTTGAAATTATTTACATCGTACACGTTTTGTTAACCTATTTTTTTGATTGCGTTTTGAAACGGTTTTGTGTTTAAATTTGTATATTCTTCTATTTTTCATGTGGTGTTGGGAGTCATTTCGTCTATTCATAAAGCTATGGGAATGTTTATGTTACCTTTAGACATTTAGAGCAGATTATTTTCTGACTGATTTATTATTTGTTATTTCTGACTTATTTCTACGTATTACTTCTCGACAATAGTTGTAATTACGTATGAATCGCGAGATAAATGCGTGATACGAAAAACAATGATACGAAATTACAGTGACACGAAATTAGTTATTGTCTCTATGAATTGATATAACTGTTCTACAGAGAATTTTTGTACCTAATGAGTAGGAACCTTTTGACAATTTTGGTATATATGTAGAGGTTTTACGTTTCTTAATTTTTATACATATATGTGCTATTTATTTACTTCTATTACGACAGTGGTTTAAATATCTACCATCTAATATTTTATTTAAGCATTTGCCATTTTTTACTTGACCTCGCTGAATCAACTCGGCATTGCCCGGGAGAATGAATTGGATAAGGACTTAAGGACATACAGTCGCCAATCAGCTTAGCAATTCTTCTCCATTCACTACTGGGATGCCTTACCCCCATCACGATAGAACTGATACTTGATCTGCACACGAAGTGTCACAATTCATCTCAACAACCTCGAAAACTGGATTCGACACTGTTCGTTTTCAATTATTCGTATATATCAATCCCTTCAAACACCAACCCTAGAGGTGCTTCTCCATGAGGTCTGAATGTCGACTTAAACAGCAAAGTTTACACTAATTTCTCTGATTTTGAACGTTGAGTGAGTGAAATTCATCACGAAGTACCAAATTTCTTATTTTTTAAATCTTATGGGCGTCATAGGGGATGAACATACTTGAATGGCCACCGAAAGTGTGTCTTATTCTTCTCGGCGACCACGAAAGCTTCAACACTTATTTCGATCGGATTCAATTATTCTTATTAACAATCCCCTTCCTATGCCATCCTTCGGGGTGCTACCCCATGAGGACTGAATGTGGTCTTAAATGACAATAAAGACAGAATTTTTCTTCATGTTTTGAACATCTTTTTGATGTTCAACATCACTAAAACTACGCATAATTGGTTGGAAAATGGGTGACAAAAACTGTTTTTAGAAATCTTGTGCATCTTTTTCTGGTTTCACAGGACTAGAGTGCA
The DNA here is from genome assembly GCA_002313205.1 of Laupala kohalensis. NCBI lineage: Eukaryota > Metazoa > Arthropoda > Insecta > Orthoptera > Trigonidiidae > Laupala > Laupala kohalensis. Next base: position 90,025 of record NNCF01129723.1, read on the forward strand.
AAATTTCATCGCGCTCAGAATAAAACTATAGAATTGTATAAAAACATACCGACAATATTAATAAACAGACATACATCGCAGATGTTTTAATATATTTGAAATCTAAGAACAAATTATTAAAAAATGGGTCGAAACACATTATTACATTAAAGAATCTAGCGTAAATCCACCATTAATATTAAAAGCTGTTCACATATTACAATATTATTAATTCTAGAAATTCATTTCATTTAGTGTAACAATAATGGGACAAGATAAACATTTTTATTTTTCCATAATGAGCAATTAGTGAAAACAAATTTTAGATTTATGATGAAATAGCATATCGTATTATCGTATCTGAATTTCAAGATAGCTCTGTCCCATATTGTCTGTGGACGTCACCTTCTCCACAAACAGATAAGTGCACTTCACATTTATACTCGTAGTTGATAAGAATAAGTGCAGAATAGAAAGGTTTGGTGTTGCAAGAATTTAGGAATGAATTTCTTGAGAATAAAAAAAATAGGTGCCTTCCACGATTTACACGACATTATTGACGCGAATAAAAATAGACTTGGCAGAAGCTCTCTCGTGTTCTTTTAATATTAAAGCTTTCAACGTTAAAGTAGCGCAGATCAATGCAAGGAAGCAAAATCTTTGTACAGTATACATCTACTGAATTTCGGCAACGTTACTCCAGGTGTTCATACATCAGCTGTTAATAACATAATCGTTAGAATTAGATAGCAATGACAAAACTACAAATATAAAATGTTATAGGAAATAAGAGAATAAACCGATAAGAATAGTATTTGAAAAACAATTGTTCCAACACAGAACTTTATTTAAAGAAGATTTCACAAGTTTTTTAAATGCATTTTAGAATGACTATTTAACACAGTTATTTGAACAATTTCTGCGTTTTTATTATATTGAAGTATGGTTTTAAGTATTCCACAAGTTTGAATTCAGTTGATTTACAAGAACAAGGAATTTAATTGGGATACACAAATCTACAAGTATCAAGCCAAGATAGACCAGAAGTATTTTTTGCGTGAATCAATACACTAGATAATTTTTGCATTGGGGTTATAGTTTTAAATTCTCTCATACTTTTGTAGTTAGTTCGAAGAGACACACGAGTGAGGCAAACTTATCAGACGGACACACGGAATAGGAGCTTACATGAGAACGCAACCTAACCATCCATAAGATGCTCTAAAAAATTATTAGTATTGTAGCATAATTTGGTTCGCTACATACGTTTTATTCATAAAGATATACATACAATATTTATAAAGAATACAATTAACAGCTTTGAAAGCTTTCGAATAAGTAGTCATTTGGAAACAAACATCTGCACGTGTGAAAAAATAGGTACTTTCTTGAATTCTTAATTAATACTCACATTTAATGCCGGTCATTTTACACGAGATAGAATTTTTCTGAACTCTGCAAGAAAACCATACGAAAGGCGAAATAATTTTCTTAATCCCCCATCCTTCGCTCCCCGTGGGATGATTACATCTATGTATAAACAAACAACATAAAACTACGGCATTATTAAAAGGGAGAAAAAATGTTCACTCGCAATGAAATAAATTGGAAGGCAACATTTTAATCTGACAAAGGGAGACATTTACCACAACTCTGTATGAGTCGCGTTTAATGCATTTTCCTGCCAGAAATTCCCGACCTTCAGATTCACTGATGATGACGGCCATGTCATGGAAAAAATGTTATGTTACGAATAAATATGTTACCATGGCAAAAACAGGAAATTTCATAAATTTATTCAAAAATGATAACTCGCCTTCTCCATACAAAAAATAATTATTCTCCTTTAATATATGTCAAGACCTTTATATAAATGTTTCTCTCTCCTGTGCACTGTACCCGTGAACATTGTTAATACATGCTGTTTAAGTGTCAGGGAAGTATTAGAAAAAGTATCTGCTGAAGTAATGCAGTATGTAAGATAATGTTTGGAGTTTTTTTCTGGACTTCTACAAATATTTTTTTCCCTACAATATCGTATTTTTTTAGTAAAATGTGGGGACAGCATTGTAGTCTTGGCTCAATGATTTATGCCAGTACTTCGAAGTAAAGGAAACTTATAGTTTTATATAAGAAACACAGATATCTTCGTCTTTTTCACAGTGCGTTGAGTAGCTTTAGAGACAACTTCTGTAGCACTTCGTTCCCTCTTCCACTCAGAGTAGCTTCAGTGGTACAATAAAACTGAAATGTGATTTGGACGACTCACAATGAAAGAGTCCTCTATTCTTCGGTCAAAAGTAGGTTGTCAACCACGAGCCAAGAAGCGGGAATTTAAAGATTTCTTGAAAGACTTGCAAGTCTCAGCAAATCAGTCAGAAAGATTTTTTAAAGAACTCTCTGGGGAGTGTATTGACTTCTTTCACTTTGATGCCACAGTGTATGAAAATTTCCTTTTTTAGATTTGTAACGATTTCTTTTGTTAAGAAATTGTACATTTGTGACACTTAATATATAATTCAACAACAACAATCAAATTATTTTTTATTGATCGTGTTTCCTTGTCGAAGAAACTTAAAAATATCGCGGCGGACGACCCGACGCAGCCTATAAAAAAGCATAAAATTTTGTTAGATATGCCAAAGAGTGCCGTATTAATCTAACACAATCTAAATGAGAAAATGAAATTAATTTTCTCAGTCTCGCCAGTCATATATTTATTATTATTATTATTATTATTAGAGTCAATTTTCGATTGCGTAGCAGACATCTTCAGTAATCAAAAATTAATACACACAAAATAGTTACAGAAAATAAACACAAAATAGTATTAAAAGGAGGCAAGACGAGTAAATTCTACGGAAGAACCTTACTCCGGATAAGGAAAAGTGGCAAAAATATTTATTTCACAACATCCACTCTTTTAGAACTTGACATATTGGTCCTGATACGTTGATGACGTAATCGCATTGTGGACAGGAACACTCCCACAGAACAGTTCACACAATTTATGAATACCAGACACTCCAACATTAAATTTATGAAATAAATTGAAAAAGAAAACTCTGAACTTAAGTTTTCTGTTAACAACAACCACCACTCCTTCAATATTTACAGGAAATCCACTCACACTAACATAGTCATTCACCAGTCTTCAGCATATCCAGTCAGTTACAAACACGCAGCCTTTCACTCCATAATCCATCGCCTTTTTAACACCCTTATCTCTAGACAGAACATTATTAAAGAAATAACAACCATCAAACAGATAGACACAGCTAATGGGTACAAAACATCGCTAATCGATAAATTGATCAACAGCAAAATTAACAAATATCAGATTCAGTCTCACATCACTTACACTCATTTCTCATGAACGTCTGTCATTCATAAGCATTCCCTATCTCGGTAACATTTCATAAAAATAGCAAACATTCATAAAAACACCAATCTCATCGCTACTTTCAAAACTAATAATTCACTGAGGGAGCAATTGTGTAAAATCAAAAATCCCATCCCTATTGTTGAGAACAGCGGCGTTTACATGCTACAAAGCGGAGACTGAGGCGTTGTATGTCAGTCTAGACAGGGAAGAAATTCAACACACGCATACAAGAAACCGTAATGCATTGACCACAACAATAACACTCCAGATTTTGCCTCACAATTAATAGTAACCGGACACACGTTTGAACCCAAAAAAACAACACATCAATACTTGAAATAAGACATAACTTTTCATCACTGATCCAAATTAGAACAATTGCACATTCGGAAACAGATCAAAAATAACAATTTTATTCTTAACGAACAAATCAATTTTCAAATTTCGCCGTTGCAATATCTTGTTCTCCTCCATTGTTCTTAGAATTCTTCTTCCGCCACCCTCCCTCGTCCCCTCACCTTTCGGTGGTCATTTGTCTACCGCGGGGCGCATTTGCCACTTTTCTTTGTCCGGAGGAAGGTTAGTACATAGAATTTACCAGTCTTGTGTCCCTTAATTGTTTATTTTCTGTATATTTTATGTAACTATTTTGTTGTATTAATTTTAGATTACTGAAGGTGACTGCTATGAGGTCGAAAGTTGACTCTAATAATGAATATATGGTTGGTAAGACTAAGAAAAATAGTATTTCGAATTCCGCCAACAAAATGTCACCAACACCATCTATATTTAATGAAAAAAATGACAATCAGAATTGATATCATATCCTATCAAATTTTGTAGCTCAACGTAAACGTTAAAAAATTCATTGTCAGAAAAAAAGTTCGGAGAAAATTTCGCAGTAAACATTTTATAGTAATAAGTATTGCTAGTATATTAGATATCTGCAGAAAGGTGTATTTTTTATTTGAAGTCACTATCGAGAACAACTAATCCGAACACGTTTTACGGCTGAGCAACACTCAGAGCACCATTTAGGAAGGGTCGAAATACAATAGGAAAATTGTTAGGAAAAAACTCAAACTAGTTTCCAGACAGACTGGTTATTTGTTTGCAGCTTGGTATGAGTTTTGTTCTGATAACACAAATTTGATTTTGGGTGATTGTCCAGCTAGCGCGTCGAAATTGATCACCTTGTCGCGACGTTCAAAAACTGAGAACTCCAAAACAGTCTCTTAATAACTCAACGCAAGTCGTCTAAAAATTAAAAAATTCCTTCATCAAATATCAATGCATAAAATCTTATCCACTGAGATCGTTTGGTACGTAATCCTTTCAACTATGTGTTACAGCCATACCATTAGCTCGTAGCCATACGACAACACAAATTAATCACATGTTGCGACACCCGAAATTGCGAAAAAGGAACTGACAGATAACGCCAAATAAACAACAGATATGAGGTTAATTGGGAAATAGAAACAAGACATTAATACAGCAGAATACGCAACCAACATTTTGTCAAGAAAATTATTGTTGTTTCGGGATTTATTGAATGATAGTATAATAATTCAAACCGAATTTGGCAATTTCATTCCACTGAAATCATACTAGAAACCTTCAAGAAAACGAAACAGTTCTGCTAGGTTAACCATGTTTGTAAATATTCAGTTCCTACAGTTTAGTCTAAATAATTCATCAATATAGAATCAATTTATAGAAATTTATAAATTATCTGATGAAAAAAAATTGAATTATTAACATCGTTTGTACATTCAACACTGTTATTAATGTTATTTATTTTTCCATCAGACTTTAGATGTTTGAAAAATCTAAGGAGTCTGCAATCAATAACAGGCAACTACTTCACTTTTCTCGCACCATAATAAGTATCAGGAAAAACAGAAGGAGTGCAGGAAGGATTCAATGACCTTATATTCCTATACTTCCAATAAAATGGATTCCACAATATCGGTCAGTCTTTAGTTGCCAAGGCGTACATCTAAAAAAACAAAAAACAATTAAAAGTAAAAAGAATTGATTCATTTCAATCAACTCCAAAGTTAAGTATTGATTTGAGGAATTATGTTTGCTTTATGCTGAATTTTATCTCACAAAAACAATATATTTCCGTCGCATTTTCTATACATGGAGCAGAAAATTGTAACTTAACAAGTTGACTATTTTTCCTGTATTTTTTTACAGTTAACATCCGAAAAAACACAATGATCCGTAATTATCAATGTAAATATCAACTATGTGTTTTTCTCCGCAGCGAGTACGTGAGAAGTTTCGGACATCTACACTTACGTCACGCTCCAAATGTATTTTGAGTTCGTCAGGTTGACTAAATGGGTTGACCAAATATCGCCAAGAAATACAAAAAATATAATCAAGCGCTTAAATCAGCAATTGTATCCACCCCCGAATGTGTTGACAGAATATATCTAGTAGATTGTAATAGAACATTTTTTACTGAATACTTACATCCACCTGCAAATTAATCGTTATAGAATTTATGAATAATTATGCTTATTACGCTTATTAATACACACATTGGTCTAGAGAAGTTGGTTTCAAACCTCAGTATATTTCAGAATAAGGTCAGTGTTTATGTGGCAAAAAATACGACATTTTTCAATGAAGAAAATTATTCACTACTTTGTTCATTGTTGATAGAAATAAAATGTATTTTTAGTTTTTAAATTATATTTATTATAGATTTTAAAAGAGCGAATGTGAAGTATATTTTGAAATAGGCATACACGATAATGGGAAGAAAAATCAGAAATGTAGTTTTAACATGTTCAGTGCTTTTTAAGAGTATTACTAATTGAAAAATGACACAACTCTTTTTTCGCATTTCAAACGGAGTCATTATACGGTTCTCGTATAAATACAACACAAAATGTGGCCGGGAAAGCTGACCTACACACGAAAATGTATGATCTCTCATCACTCGTGTGCCCGTAGAGGCCAAATGGATGGGCGCCCAGTAGGCCGAGGACAACATGGCGTCTTTGCGACACCGCCTCTGAGCCGGTGCTCCTTTTCGTTTCGTGGTCCCGCGCGAACCATGGATGAACTGACAATGAAAGTTTCAGATTATACGACGATCATATAGGGAAGAAGTGGATTGTATGAAGAACGGCAGGAATAAAATAAACGCAAAGGAACTTATTTAAAAACAAGTTTTTATTAAAAAAGTTCTGAACGTAAGAAAAGAAAAAAAGAAGTTTGGTAAAACTGAAAATCAAAAAAGTTTAACTACAAAAAAAGTATCTTCCTCGGTCACTCATCCGAGGTGCAAGTTCTTAAGAAATACATAGATATTTTAAAAAATATACAATATAAATTTTGAGGTTTTTCTTCAGAAATTTTAAATTAGTATTAGAACTTAGGACACCTAACACCTCACCATTTTAAATTTTTAGGATTATAATTTATTTTTTTATCTGTCAAATGAGAACAAACACGACTGCCCTACCATTTGCCATTAAGAATTTCCAGTGTCCTCCTCCCACCTTCATCACCAGACTCGTTTCCGATAGAGCTGAAATTTAACACATTGCTTGGCTTTGTGGATCTAGGAAAGATGAATAATGTTTTTAAATCGTTAAATTTGGAAGAGTAGTTTAGATATTACAAGCATGTCAATGAACTTGTATCGCCGCCGCCGCTGTTGCCTCCGAAGGATAAGAAACGAAATTAAAACTGATAATATAGCCCGATAATTTGCAAAACCACTGACTGATAGATAGCCTTCTGTAACATCACATCCAAGACATTCTACCCGTTTGTGAAATGTTATTTTTACGCCTTTCGCTGAAATGAGAAGCTTAGCCGGATGCAGCTTATTAGGGAAGGTGAACACCACTAAGCCTTTCCATTCACTGAGTGGACCATTCCCCTGCTTTTCCGGGAAGGAGGGTAGCAATGCGCTCGAAGAATGCCGGCCGAAGTGAGTGATCAACGCGTGCCTCTCTCTTTGTCTTATAATATTTATGTGGAAGAGGATTTAACGCAGACAAAGCCCTTTACGGAATGTCGGGAGTCTCAGAAGAATTTTGCAGAAGCTTGTGGCCAGTGTGAAGGGAGTACTTTCACCGGATACGGAAACAATAGCCGTCCCGGGAAGGACGCCTCCGGGCACCTGTCTGATGTCGTCGGCTGCTCGTCATATCGGTGAAGACAGTGTTCTCAGAAGCTGAGGGGTGACCAAGATGATTTGGAGTGCTCGTGGAGCAGCGAAGGCGTGGTCACGTGACCTCCACTTCCGTATTGGGAAGACTGAGAATCCTCGAGGACTCGGCAGTGTGAACTGAGCCCGCAGGTTTGAGATGTGACCTGGCTAGTTTTGGTCGTCAAACCGCTTAAGAATTACTGCGGTAATTTAAATTCATTTTCTAGTAGTTGCGAGTGGCGTAACTTTTATCAGTTAGTTGTTTGGAAAAACAACTTGTAATTTTGGAGATTCAGATAACCAAGAGAGGTTTTCGAATTTGTTGTCTTCAACTCAATTTATTTATGAGTAATCAATGCTTTCTGATAGCATTACTTGTGTAATAACAGATTTACATTTGTATTGATGATTTTGAGAGTTTGTCTACGTTTGTAAATATTCAGATCTCTATTTAATTTGAATTAAATCATTAATTATTATTTTTACACGCGTGTTTAATTGCTTGGGAAACCGAGCTGGTGGCAGCGATCTTTACCATAAGGGTTGTGGTATATGTGTGGATCCCGCTCCTTCCCAAAAAGAACCCACACTGCAGCTGGGCTTGTGGTGTGGTGTTACACCTTCAGTTTCGTGCGAGGCAACCCATTATACTTCGCTGTATAACGCATGTCAACCTAATATTCAGCAATTCAGCATAAGACTCATAAATACGATATACTAGTCCTGTCATTCAGTGCTAAGAAACGGTCTACCCGGAAACTTTAGGAGAAATAGAGATTTTTTGCTCCTTTTTGGTTTCGAGGGCGCTGATAACTTAGTTCAACCCTCGGGAAATACGAAATTTTTAAAAATAAATCGTTCCCTTTTTAGGTTCATGATTTATTACATATTATATTGGGGTTATTATTTACACCATGAAGCAAATATTTTTTTGTAAAAATAAACTAGAGAAAATTTACTACAACTTTCACCCGCTCTTTTTTTTTTTTCTTAGATGAGGTTCAAGCACGCTAGAGGGCGTTGAATTTACACACCAGCATTTTGGAAATATTTATTTGGAAGTTGTGGAAAAGTTCTAAAATTTTGGTTCATTGTGTTTCTTAATATCCTGATTAAGATTTTTGACTTTCCCAATTCGAAAAATTTAGGTGTTAAATTGATATTATTTTTTGGTTTTACACTTTTAATGCGATAACAATTCATTTATCGAAAAAATGTTTTATAACAAAAAGAAAGCAAAAAACAAAACAAAACAAAACATTTCCAGCAAATTACTAATTTGCTTTTTCAGTTAAAAACATATTTGCCTGTTACAGCGCCTTGAATGTTTACTTTATAAATTCTGCTGGAGATTAAGTGCTATCGTGAGGTTACGAGAAGTTAATGTAGCAATTAAATAATTGCAATGCACATAGTCCCTGGAATTTTGGAGTTGTAAAAAATCATAAAGCAGGAAATTCATTACATTATATAGTAAGTTTTATTATAGCCCTGCGTACCATACTGGGAAATTTGTAATCAATAAATGTTTCAATGTGTGTGATTATGTGAATTTTATTCCAAAATAAAAAGTACGGTTTTAACTCAGAACTACAAACTGATGTCATTAGATGTGAGCACTCTCTTCACCAACATTTCATTAAGATATTACAAAATGAAATGGATAGTGACTATGAGGAGAAATTAATTCTGACACTGTTTCAATACATGTAATGAGTATATTGAAACAAGCTCGAAATGTATTGTTTCATGCCACTATTTGTTTCATTGGATTATATTAATAAGACAACATCCAACTACAATTATAGATACTATCACAAAAAATATTTCTAGAAATATTTGCAGATTTAATTTAGTTGAAATCCAAGAATTGATTCAATTATGGGGTCTCCTGTAGCATCCATAATTGCTGATTTAGTTGCATATGAATACATATATAACATTACAACAAGTATTCAATTTCAAATACTAGTTTTGTTCAATATGTGGATGACTCGTGGCTTCAGGACAAAGAACCGGAAATAGAGACTTTCAATTTATTTTATAACAAATTTCAATTTACCATGAAAACAGAGGTGTGCAATAAAATATCCTTTTCAGGCACTTTACATTTCAGAAAAACAGATGGCACTATAGATGTTGAGTGGTGGAGATAGTCCATGGGAATAGATAGATTCTTAAATTTTTTATCACTTAAAAAAGTCCACTGTCCTAGCCGTAAAATAAAGTTTTATGAGAAAAACCTGAAAATTGTCACAGAGATACTCACAAAAAACTTGTTTCCAGTCAAACTCATAAACAACATTTTGTTCATACATAGCTACCCACTAACCAACATTCGCACTCAGTCAACAAATACAAGATGAAAGACAAAAAACAACATATACATCAATAAAATACATGAAATAACAGTCAGAGCTTCTCAAGAAAATTCTAGAAAACAACTGCTTTAAAAAAACTATGAGATTAGGTCAAGTTGTGTACGCAAAAACTAAACAACCAATTCACCATGACAGGAAAAAAAGATGTCATTTACTCTGTAAAAAAGTGTACTTAGGAGAAACAAGTCAACACATAAAAAATGAGTTAGCACAAAAATGATTTTAAAAATCTTTCCCTCAATGTACATTACCGCAACACGCTGTGGAAGAGAAACATAGTTTCAGTTTTACAAATGTCAAACTTCTAGACACAGAAAGCCAGGGAAAAAGGAAATTCAAAGAAATGATTCACATTCTTTAGAAATTTTAAACAAAAAATTGATGTCGGCAATTTGAGTGAAGTTTACATTAATCAAAAAAGCTTGAACTATGAAATGAAACAGAAATATAATTTTAATATTTATGTGCTGAATTCTTTGTATTGTTATATTTGAAGTAAAAAACCTGGAAGTTGTTTCATATGTATATCAAGTATAGTCTTTGTAGTAAAAAATGTTAATTTTCATTGCAATATAGTTAGAAATATCATTTAGTTATATTATATAATATCTATATTTCCAACAGACTTGGAAATCATCATTTTCTCCAAGTACATGTTATGAGCTGTGTGAAACTCGAGACCAGACTATAGCGATATCAGATTGAGTTCCCGAGTATAGGTGATCACATATATAAAGATTTTCTGTGATGCGAATTATTGTAACAATATTTGACTCATTTTAATCTAACAACACAATTACGTAAAAATGTACTAAGTTATTTCAAAAATAAATTTAAAAAATACTTGCATCGCGAGAAGTGTAGAGAATCAATATTTGAAGTTCATCACAAATGTTTCAGATTAATTTCCCGGACACTACCAACTTTATATAATATACTTACTATGCTGGATGCCACATAAAAAGTATAGTAAAATGAATTGGTGTAATCCACAACCGAAATAAAAATAAAAATGAGATAACTGTAAAAACGGAAAAAAGGTGAAGGTTTTCGTCGTAATTTCGGTCCAATTCTTTCATCGAGACGAGGTTTGAAAAAGATAGACTTTGCCAGGGATGAAAAAAAAAATAAAATCGTGATGTTGGGAAACAAAAGTGGCAAATATCAGTGACTATTTTTCTCGACAGGACGAAAATTCCTTTCGCGAAGGTCCATGCAAATACGACCTCGCGAAATTTTATGAGGATGAATTTGACCGTAAAATATTAATTTTGCACATAATATATGTTAGATGTGTTTGTCCTTAGTCCATCATTGTAAGTACAGAAAACTCGGTGCAATTCCCAAACAAACATGACGACGAATTGACTCCAGATGTGATCAAGTTGCTAATAACTCCCTCTATTACACTAATAACTCCCTCTATAACAAACAACACAATGTTATTTTTCTTCTCTTAAAAGGTTAATAACATACTTGCGCAGCATAATAAAGCTTCATGAAGCAAGGAAACGACAATACATGAATGCATGTCTAAAATAAAGGAACAAAAAAAAACGAAAGTCGAAACCATTGCAAACGAACGATCGAAGTGCAGGAACGAAGTGCAGGAAATTAAGACCCTGGAGAAAATTTCCTATGGTGATGCTTGTAAGAAGTATAGGGCCGCGTACCCTGTATTTTCAACAAGCTACTCCACCGGCGCTAAGACATCCACGCAGAAATCCATTTCCATTCAGGCTGACATGTCCACGGAATCAACGTGTACTTGTCAGTGCAAATGTGGAAAGAAACAAGTTCACCCAGAGAAGATAGTTACTACATCAACCAGCAGACAGCCTTCAACAAAGAAAAATCCAACTCCCAACATTCCCGTCCATCTACTTCACAGCAACCCCGTCCATGTACATCCAGCAGTGTGAAACTTACCCAAATAAGTACAACGCAACAGAAGAAGTAAAAGTAACGTCCCCGAGTCCGATTGTGCATTGTCTGTCGGTGACGCGGAAATCCTCATGGGCCCCACCCAGGAGGATACAAATCGTAATGGTTTCCATACTTCAGTGGAACCTTAATAGCTCTAGAACTCAACGTGCAGAGTTACAGCTCTTAGCGCGTCGCAATCTGGTCTGTATTTGCCTGCAAGAGACACACCTTTTATCAGAGCACTCTCCAAGGGTAGGGGATGCTATATACAAATAATCGAAAATGATATCAATGACGATTTCACAGTTTTCAGCATTATGAAGTTGATTGTAACATCCTGTAATCGTGTAAGAATATATTCAGCCCCCATGGGAAATAAGACACTCCAAGCACCCTCTTCGTAAGGGATGGGAAAGGGTAGACATTTAAATATTATCGAAAGTTACCATTATGTAAGTGGTGAGCAATGGTTTAGGGGTCGCTGAGATTATTAATGACATTTCCGGTACTGATTATATCTTCGATTAATCCTACAAACCCCAGTACTTCACTGAACGGTATGACAAGTTCACAATTTTCGGTGTCGTTGTGATGAATAGTATCACACCTATGAGAAAGAATAAAGCTGGAGACATATTACATAATTCACGCTAGCAAAGCTGCGGGTACTCATCTAGTATACCGTAACTCTATAATGCCTGGAGTAATTTCACCCAAATGTGGTATAAGTCGCACAACTTAATTCCCGCTCTCGCCCGGCAGCTACTAGCCAGCCTGCAAACTATGGCAGGGTAAGCTAATGAGGTGGGATAGTCGTACTTTCTACGAAAACTGCTTCACCACCCTTCGATGCACACTGCCCTTCGTCGTACTTCGGTGGTCGGTGGGAAAATAAGCAAGGTGTAAATAATATTTATTCAACTGCAAATGGGCAGATATTGCCCAGTGTCAATATAAGAAAATACAATTAATGAAAAAAAAATATTACAGTGAACTGAAATTAAAAATTGTTAAATAAATGATTAAATTACTATTAAAATAATAAATTTAAAACATTTGACGCTGAAAACAATTCTAAAAAATTAATAAATACTAATTGCATATTTTACGGCGGATGACACATTTGATTTACCCCTTTAGTGCACTTCACATTTCCCTTCCCTCCCTTTCTCACTCACGCAATTCCCTTCTCACGTACTCGTGTTACAGAACACAGGAGGAACTGTCGGTTGGGTCAGACTGAGAAGTCCTCGGAGGCTGAGCACGCACTACAACCGGGCCACGACATCGAGTTCCACTTCCCTCTATTATTGTCATCCACTACCCACTATTATTGTCGACTTAACATGGAAGCAATAGAAATATTCAAACATAACTTTAACCGTAAAAAAGGTCTTCAATTACATAAGGTTTGGAATCCCACTCTTTGGCGTGTCCTACCGAAGCCCTCCAGTGGCGGCCATGGTGAGGTCATCGTGCCGGCGACGGACCAACTTGCCGCTACACATGACGCACCGGGCGACGACATGACCAAATTAGCCGGGGCTGACTCGGTGACGTAGGAAACCTGCCCCAGCGCTACTGTTGCATTGTCCGCTGACGTCACCGCCCGCACCACTATATATAAAAGGGTGTCACCAGCTGAAATGTCAGTTGTTAGCAACTCGACCCGTGTAGTACGACCATGTATGCACTGATGATGCTCGCCGCAAATGCGGGCGAAACGTCTGTCAAGAAAGAAGAAACGACGACACCGCTTTCAAACCCTAAAGACATTTTACTTAATGAGACTGGCCATGAAAGTCTTCATACTTTTACCACACCTATTGTCGAATAAATCATTTTAGAGATCGCTGAAGTGAAGTGACACCTTCATTGCCAGATACGTTTTAACCTATCTGGCAATGAGGATGTCACTTCATTTCACCAGCACCGCCACGTATAAGGAATAAACACGCTTTATGAGAAGGAATAAAATGTAAAAAATAATCGATATTAGATTTCAGATCGTAGTTTTCGTGGCCGCTGAAATTAGTAGTACCATTCTCGATAACGTCAATGTTCACAATCAGCCCTTATAAGAAACCCTATGAAAAATATCGAATATGACATTCCAGTAACGAGTCCATAATTTTCGGCGTCGCTGAGGTGATAGTGAAATCCAGATATCGTGTAACTCTGAACTCAGTCCTTATGAAACAAAAATTCCCCTAGCGCCCCTTGGGTGGCGGTGGAAATGGGTTTATGGATAAAAAGAATTAAAAACTAATTCTGAAATATAAAAATATGAAAATTGCATTGGTTCCATAGTATTAGGGTTGATTAGATTTTTAAACTACCAATGTCGTTAAGTTTAAGATGAGGTCACATAGTGGCACGGTGTCCCTAAGAGCTGGTGTAGGAAGGGCAAGACGTAAAAATAACGTACAAAGAGATATTAGGGTCGAGTCCATAGATTTTGTGTCTTCTGAGATGAATGATCGTATTTGCAATGACATTATGTTCCTACACGATGTACATTATGTAGTACATTATGAACGACACCTCTAAAGGTGAGGGTTGGGAAAACGTGACACGAAAAATTATCGAAAATATCAGATAAGGAAAGATTTTACGACAATCTCTGCTAAGGGGATGAAATGGGGAATCGATGTTTTCTGAAAACTTTTTCTAAATTTCTTAAGTGGAAATGAGGGATTGATACACACCAATACTATCAAACCCCCATTAATGGGTAACATTTGCACTGGATATCAATCTGAGAAAGAAAGTTACAGACATATTACAAAATTCATGCGAGCAAAGTCGCGGGTACTCAGCTAGTATAAAGATAAAAATGTTGCTCATTGTTTTACGTGTTAGCCAATAGATTCATCATGTAAGCATCGTAAGCCACTCGTTTTGCATGAATAAGTTTATTTCATAGCTTTCTAAAACTATTTTCATGTTCTTCATCGTACTTTCTTCTAGTGTAGGACTTCCTGACTTTTCCTTTTAGACGTCTAATTTCCGCGTTCTAGTATTTGGGATCCCAATTTGGTTTAATCAGTTTTGTGGGGAATAATTTATGTACGCAATAAAAAAAATTTCGCTAAAAATTCTGCCTAATCTCAATGCTGCTCCCGAGACAACCAGTTACAATAATCCACGGATAAATAATTTTGAATGGCATTCACTTGCGCTTTTTCATATTGAAATATTTGCTTCCGAGTTTCATTTTCCTTATTTTCTGTCACCCAATTCAAATGAATCAATGCAGCTTTATGTTCACCTGGGACAATTTCGCAATTAAGAAATAGATAGACCATCTTGAGTAAAAATATATCTAATACTGAGTGTCCTCTTGTGGGCTGCTCAATCATCTGGCCCAGACCCCCTCCCAAACTAAATCGTTGGTGAGTGAATGCGCTTTGCTTTACGTTCCAACCACCCAACGCCAATCTAGGGTTGGCAGGTTCAGATCTCTCTGTACAACATTTCATTGCAATGGTCCCGAGACATTAGTTAATAGTTTGATTATTTCCAATAATTTGTCATCCTCGTTAGATGCTCTATAAGCTGCGACTATATTTAGTGAATTTCGTATTTTAGAATTTCTCAATTATACGCATATTAATTCGCAATCTACACCGGGGCAAATTTCAAATGAATGAACAACTTTGACGCCTATAAACATCCCTCCATCTGCTTTATGCTCTCGGTCTCTCCGATACACTATCTCCGAGGTTTTAATGTCTTTATCTAAACAAGAGTCGGTTCCTATTATAATATGGGATTGATGTCTGTCAGATCTAGCAAACTGTCGAATTCTCTCCTTTCATTTCTAATACTTCGACAAATTGCCTGTATCAGCCGAAGAGAAGGATTTCCGAGCATCTACTCTTGCCTTTCTTATCTCTCTAGTCGCTGAGTTATCGCTCGGCCACATTGCGACGGTCTTGAGTCATCGAGACCCTCACTTTCCATCGTCCGCGCCGCTGCTTCCTTGACCCCCTGCTACCCCGCCGTCAAACGTTCCAGGTTCCTGAGGCCATGTTCCCCCAGCCCCGAACTCGTGCTCCGACGATCCACCTCTGTTGTCACATCCGTCGCTCTGACATCTGTTGACACTATCGTCGCCTTCATCGCCGCCGACACCATCTCCATCGCCGCCGACACCATCTCCGTTGCCACCGTCACCACCTCCTTCGCTGCTGTTTTCACCTTCATCGCCGCCGTTCCCGCTTCCAATGTCGAAGCCACCTTCATCGCCACCGTCACTTTCCGCTTCGTATGCTCCACTCCTTATCCCTTTCTTTCTTATTTCATTAACGTAGAATTGCTTTTACAATTTTTGAACATAATTAGCCCATATTTTTACTCCTCTACGACCAAAGTGTAGGCCATCTCTCCTGAATTCATTTAGTCGTAGCCAGCTGTTTACATCAACAATATTAACTTTTAATTCTCCAGAACCATAGTCAACCCCGACATTTATATCCCGAATTCGTTGCCAATATACATCGTTTCTTCGCAAAAACACTGCTAATATAGAATTTTGCGTAGGGAAACTTCTTCGCAGTGTTCACCATGTCATATATTTCACCCACTATACTTCTTCTTCTTCAGTTGGCTCTACAGTCCCAAATGGATCTTCGCCTCCTCGACAAGCCTCCTCCATTTTTCCCTGTCTTTTGACGCCAACTTCCAGTTCATAATCCTGGCTTTCTTCAAATCTTCCTCCACACAATCCCACCATCTACTTCTTGGTCTTCCTCTTGTCCTCACTCCATCCAGTTGGCCATTTACCACCTTCTTTACAGTTCTGCTCTCATCCATCCTATTAACATGACCCAGCCATTTCAATCTACTTACTCTTATGTACGTGACAACGTCAGTATCTTGGTACAACTGCGCTATTTCGTTATTATACCGTACTCTCCACTGACCATTCTCCTTAACCCCTCCATAGATTCTCCTGAGAATTTTCCTTTCAAAGATTTTCAATCTTTCACATACTCCTTTTGTTAATGTCCATGTCTCAGCACCGTACATAATCACCGGTCTTATTAGTGTTTTGTATATCCTAATTTTGGTTTGGCGTGGCACGATATGGTTTTTAATTAATGGAAGTAGAGCAAAATATGCTTTATTAGCATTTGTAATTCTTCTATCTATCTCCATATTTATTTCATTTCTAGCTGTAAGCAACGTTCCCAGATAAATAAATTCTTGTACTACATCAAATTTATGTTTACCAATGATAATTTTGGTATCTTTGATATTTTTCCTTCTGGAGACTGTCATAAATTTTGTTTTTGCTTCATTTACTTTCAGACCAAGCCTAGAGGTATATTCTTCCAACTGGATGAATTTCTCCTTCACATCCTCCACTCTCCTCCCTGATATCACTATATCATCCGCATACGCTAGTATTTGGTGTGTTCTATACAGAATGTTCCCACGGTAGTCTATTCCAGCCATCCGAAACGCTATTTCCAATGCTACGTTAAACAACATCGGGGCTACACTATCTCCTTGTCTAAATCCTGTTTCAAGGCTTATTTCTTCCGATATATTTACACCTGTTTTAACTTTGGCTTGGTTCTCTTCATTCATTAGCTTGCACGTCCCTACCAACTTTTTAGGTATTCCCATCTCATGCATCTGATCCCACATTTCTTCTCTCCAAATATAGTCGTAGGCGGACGTAAAATCGAGAAATAGATGGTGTGTAGTAATATTTCTTTCCCAACATTTGTCCAATGTCTGTCTCATAATACATATCTGGTCTATTGTTGATCTATCCGACCGAAATCCACACTGATACTCTCCAATCAGCTCATCTACATATGGTTTGAGTCTAT
>NNCF01129723.1:129472-142021 GCA_002313205.1 Laupala kohalensis
GGGGGGGAAAAAGGGGCTGTCGGAAAAAATGAGCAACATAGAAACGACTTTCAATTTATCATGCTTTGTATATAATGTTTTCCGAGAAATCGAAGCATATAATATACTTCATCGCTTTAAGTAATGGATTTTGACACTATAGACCTATTGTGAAACATTGATTTCTGTTTTTGAATTAATTATTTTTTATAGGTTACAATTTAATGAATATAAGATATGTTAATACCATTAATAATGTACATTAATTACTATAGAGTATAATTAACTAATAGCATTAATAACTAATGACATTAGGACTTTTAGCTTTAATTACTATAGAATATAATCCAATCAAAATAGTTGTTCTGCACAACACATTTGGAATAGGAATAGAAATTAGGAATTAGGAATAGTCCAACACAACACAATAAGAGTTACGGAGCAACAGCCTTCAAACAAAGGGGGACGGTATGCTCTGGACCTCATTCCATTAGTAGAGTCCTACTTGTGCCTTCGTGACTTTATCTGTTAGGAGCCTCCATGCTGCTCACCAAAAATGTTTGGGAACCTGTTTATGCGTATAGCACTAAAATGGATGTGATGTCCTCTTTTTAATACAACTAGCCATGTACCTACTTCCATTCTCGATAACACTATATCGTAAGATAATATCGTGCTTATCAATATTTTCTGTCATGATATTCAACTCTCAAGGCCAGGAATATAACTTTTGTTTTTTCAGTGATTACATTTTGTTGCACAATTTCCATTTAATATGTTTGGACAAGTAAAAAAGATCACTTCCACAAAATAAACTATGCTGTTTATTTCGATGTGCTGTTAGGAATTAGGATTTCTGAAACTGAGTTATTAATTAAAGTATTTAGATTTATTGGGTGTACGCAACCTGAAGGACAAAAGTCAGAGCAGGACAAGGATAAATAGGAAAACAATACTCTTTGTCTATTTTAATATTGAATTTGATTCTGTGAATTGGTGTCAAGTTTGATATGCGTATACTCATACAGGGAGTGTAGTGGAGGGGTGGGAACGCTACTCTCATGCTCTTCTCCTGTTCCGGGAATGGCTCTCTTATATTACCATGGGTCCTATTAGTGTGTTGCTGGTACAAGCGTTAAGTTTACATCTAACGTTTATATGGGAGTTCATACATTCAATGACTAAAATTTGGAAAGTCAAAAAACAAATTGACTGTTCCAACAATATTCATTTTTCATTCAAACAATCTTAAATACACTCAATAAATAAATAATAGATAATGCAGCTTTAACACTCACTATTTTGTATTTAAAGTTAAGAGTTTTTCCAGGACTATGGATTCTGATTGGGAGGAATACTTACTTTCCTATACATAGTGTTTGCTCCAACATGAAAGCTCCCACAATGTCAAATTTTTACACTACAACTGAGCATAAATAAACAATGAATGTGACATGAATAAGTATAGACATTAATAAGACAAAGATATGTGTTACCATCAGAATAAAAATGGGCTGCTGACACAATAATGCAAATGTTTGACAGGTAAGTGCAGAGATAGAAGAGATAAATTACTTTTAAAAAGACTAGAAGCGAGGTAATAAATATGGAATTAAAACAATTTAGAACTGCAAGTCACTAATTACTAATTACGCAGTATCAACGCAACCGTCTACTAATTACAACAAAACGAGGAGTCAAACATAGCTAAGGTGAACTCAGACAAAATATACTTCGTCGCATCCTACCGCATACAATTCTACCTGCAGATTCAAATACCATTATTTTCGGATTAATTTCATGAAATATCGCAATAATGACCTATTAAACGTCTTTTTTTCGAGGCGCATTGTGTAAGATTGATGAACTAAAATGACAGACAGTATTGCCGAAAAGAGCACATTTCATTCATTCACGTCATGAGATCCTAATGAAATAAAATGGTTTGCTTCGTTTTACCCCTTTGGTTCATGACGGAGGATAAAAAATACAGGATCGAAGTTCACAAGGAACTTCTTGACGGGATAAAATATGTTGACTCTTTCCGTATGACCGCAACGAGTGTTTGGCTTTTGGGATATGAAGATGAAATTCCCCGCAACGACAAATCCAGTCTGATACAATCGTCAATTAATGTTGACTTTTCTTCGTTTCAAACATTATCATTCCCAATTGCAACAAAACATTCTCAATGAGGATTGAATGTAACCATAACTGTTTCGAATAAAACTGAATATGATTGGAAGGGATAAACTGGAAGCATGGGATCGAATAATTCGAAATTATGTTTTAAAATTAATCTATAAAGCAAGGTAGTTTTAAGGATTTTTTTCACCAAAGCGGGAGCCCCCTCACGCGGCTAATTGACCAATTAAATGAGTCAAATACGCAAGAGGGAAAAAATTGTTTACAGTATGCACGATGATTTTTCTCGGTAATTTTCTGAATATCTGCTCAAAACAAACATCGCGGTTTGCTGTGAATGCGAATTTTCAACTTCACGCTCCTTTTCTCCTTGTTGTGTACTATGTTCTTCATTGTATGATTTCTTTGTATATTGAGTAATTTTTTGTTATTTCAGACCATTATCCCGTCAAAATTAGATTTTTTGAATGGCAGAAAGTTGAGGTTTTAAATAACACTTCTAAATTACAATCAATTGAAAAGAAATCGTCACTTCTTGCTAAATATCTCACTAAAAGCATTACTTCTTTTTAGTTATCTAACTAAAAAATAATTGATTGTATTAATATAAACGTTAAAGAAAAAATTCATTAAAATTTCATTTTAGATTTGACAACATTTTGTGGCCATTTTCTAGGGTGACACATCAAACCACTACCCTCTCCTATACCCTCTCCCCTCTCATGACTTCATCATCTCCTGCATCGATCCCCTGGCTTAAAGGGGTCAGTGATATCAAATTCTATCCAATATTAGGGTTCTAATGACCTCGATGTCGACGAGCCGTAAAGCCCCACAAAAACAAAATTATCCAATATCGTGATTTCAAAGTTATATTAGGTGTTTTCACCCTTCGAAGTCCATAAAGTGAATACTGGAACACATTAGATGAGAAGATAAAAAAATTGCAGATCGGACTTCTGGAAGATAAGTTTCAAATTAAGAAAGACAAAAATTCCATATCGCTTTTGATTTTCCTGCTGAAAATTTCAGTCCTCACACTGTGTTAATCTTATCAAGTGCTTCTTGAACTCTCTTGTCCAATTCTTTTCTTGATTTTACTTTTACAACTACGAATGAATAGTCAGCATACGCTATATAGCTTAGGATTTCGATTGTAATATATTATAACTTATTGAATAGAACCACGTTCCAATGTGTTGGACCCCTGCGGAAAGCAGCTGTTTTGATCTTTAATTATTCTTTCATTTCCTGTTCGTAGATACACATGTTTTTGAAGCGTAGCTTTGTATTTTTATTCATCATTATGTATCTATTAATATCTTCCATTTTTAGAGTCAGAGGCCACTTTTATTTTAAGAATAGGCCATATTTTTCATCTGTAGTGTTTACGTCGTCTAAAAGTTTCGTTATTGCTTCCAGTGTCCCTCGTCTTTCTCGAAAACCATACTGTCTGTCACTTAACTTATTATTTTCAAATTTATCACGATCTTTCAGTCAACCATTTTTCTGTAATGTTGCTCCCCGGAGCAAAAGAAAGAGGGTTTATGAGGGTCTCTCTTTTGATCTTATAGGAACTACTTGACCTCTACAATTGTGCACGTCTTCGGGAAATATTTTTCTCTTAAACATTGTCCATATATTCATAGAGTTTTCTCGTAAGTTTCAAGACTTTATTGCACCATTTTGTAGCTCATAACTTCGATCTCGAGCTTTTTCTCTTTAGTAACATTTTAGTATCTTTGGCCATTATTTGTCTTTCCTCACCAATTTTGTTTTCATTTGCTCATACTTTTCCTCAACATCTCGGAAAAGCTTTCCATCAGTCTATTTTCCCAAGTTTATGTGAGTTCCTTTTTCTACGGCTCTTCTCCAAAGGGGGTAGCGGGATATGGTATACTCAAGTTATCAAGAGTTTGGGCACTAAAATAACAAAGATGTCGGACTCGAGTGGTGTTTCAGGGCAGCCACAACCAATATTTTAGAACAAAAACCCCACACTCGTTATGACTTGGACTGCCTGTGATAGTTGTTTGAAATCGTCGTTTGGTAGCACTGACACATGGAATTTTTGTCTTCCTTAATTTGAAACTTTTCTTCCAGAAGCCACTCCTACCTTATCCCGCTACCCTCTTTAGTACCTTTTGGTTTTCCGTGATACTATGTTGTAGGGCAACTCCCATGTTGGCTTAGAATTTCAACTTTTCGCTTTCTGTCTTTTGCCTGAAACACTTCAATTTTATTCTGTATTCTCTTTTCTCAAAACTCACTTTCAAGAGTACTTTTGTCTTATCTATCTTAAATGTTCTAATTTCCAGCTTAACTTATTCTTTTTTCGCGATTTCCTTGGTCAACACTTTGCATCTGTTTCACTCTTCGTTGCTTTCAACCTTGCCACCCATATTTTCAGAAGTCCAATCTGCAACTTTTCAATTTTACTTCATTCTCTCTACATTCTTTTTTAATTTCTTCCAGATTTGATTTTTTTCGTTTCATTCCTTCGGTTCCTCCGCTTCATTTATGGTTGTACATAATATCTATCAACTCCTTCTGTCAGTTTCAACTCTGTCAAGGAATAGTCTCTCCATATATTGGCCAAAGACGAATAAAAAAAGTTATGAGTAAATTCGTTAGATTTTGAGATTAGAATTTCAGCACTGGTGTTTACCCTGTGAGTAGTATTATTTCCGCCTCAAATTAGATTGAATAAAAAGTAATGAAGATTATATTTACATATAGCATTTTCATAAATTTATGTTTCTGACACAGAAAGTCTCTTGGGGGAAAAAGGAGCGCTGGGTTTCCCCCCAAACATCCAGTCGGCCCTGGTCCCCATGCGAGCGTAGTCGCGTTGCTCGCGTTCTTTGAAATGCCACGACCCGATGGAGGCGCGGACGAGGGCGGCGGCGCGACTCGTCTTTAGATCGCGTGCATGAAGAATACATGGCGCCTGGGACGCCATCATTTCCACTGTGTACTTCTCTCTCTCTTTCCATCTCATTCTCTTTAGCTACATGAAATTACTTTTAATACAGAATTACAGAAAGAGGTTCTGATATAATAGACTTCGAGAAAAAGAAAAGTTTTAAAAATGTTCTTCGGTGTATATTTTTAGGGCTCGTCAACGGCAGGGTCATTAGATCCCTTTCTTCGGTGTAAACAGGAGTCTGGAGATAATATAAAATCAAGTTAATCGACGATAGGTTTGTCTCAAGTCGTTATAAAAACTTTGGTCACAGATTAATACTAGTATTCAAAAAGTTAACTTTATTACATACTTTCATTGACAAGGAAAGGTTGGTTTTGAAACTATTCAAGTGTAATAATTATGACGATTCCTTATCAAAGTAGTTTCCTCAGTTTATGGTGCAATGTATATTTAACTTTTAGAAGTTAGAATACATGCATACTCATTAATGAGTTTGTATTATTTAATATAACGAGAAAATGTTCATTATTATTGTTCAATGTTCGTTGAATAATAGTCATGTATGATTATGCTACAATTACAATCCTAGCTCTAGTAACAAATTAGGGTAATACGAAACGATGACATTACTGTCACTTCTCGCTCTTATTACCTTGTCTTGACTAGCAGAGTATCTTAGCTGAGTGGATCTGGGAGTGTCGGTTAGGAATTAGTATCGATAGATGAGGATCTGTTCTACCCATCACTGGATTGGGCGATAGGGACGGGTCGTACTCCATCTTATTGAGTGCTTGGATTATTCTAATGTTAAATGAACCAAGAGTGACTGCATGAATGGAAAAAATATTTCATTTTTTCAGTCGTGTAGTTCCGATGAATATGATATAATCAGACGTATCAACTATTTCTCTTAACTCAATGAATATATGAGAGAGCTCATCATGATAATTATTTTGAAATTTTCTTAGATGATTCAAATAGCGCATTTTTAATAAACACTTATCATAAACTTCTCTAAATGCCTTTTATTTTAAATACTATTAAAAAGCAATAATTTTAAGTATCTAAGTTTTTATTTTGCTGGCGTTATTCTCTATAACCAATCTAACGATTATGAAATTATCTGACTCCCCAAATTACTGACATGGGTAGGAAGGTACTTTCACTTGAGTCTTGAAGCAGTGTGAGAGATAACACACTAGATTCGCACATATTCCAATCATTCTGAAAAAAATGTTTTGAATTTCATATTTATAAACATGATTGGTTATGTCCATTGGTAAGTTTTAAACGTGTTTTGCGATTACCTAAAAGCGTGCGTTTTATTTGTTTTAGAAATGCATCATTGCCATCCGAGCAATTAATTCAATTATCCTTACATTGTTTTTTTACGTAATTAATATACTACGTAACTAATATTCATTTGATTGAATAATTTAGATCAAATCCCTAGTCACTAATACTGTAACGTAAGTATTATACTCAAATAATGATGTTGCCGTTTTTTTAGCGAAGAGAGATTTTTTTAAAAAAAATGATGAAAGTGCATCCCAGAAAAATTGACCGTTTCAAAAAGTGTTTGCATGGCACTTTCGCAAAATGTTAAATAGGGAATGTGAAAACCCGTTACCGCATTTCACATATTTTACAATAAGATTTTGTTTGTTTACAATAATTTCTGTGCTCGTGTATGACGGCGTTTAAGTTGAACATAACACATTTTTTAAACATATTTATACAAAGAGCAAGTTGGAAAATCTGAAGGGGTGAAAAAACATTTTCTCACTCACACATCTTAAAATGGATCTAAACACCAATTACATTGAGATATCACGCCAACTTATTATAAACGTAATTTGCGGCACATTGAAATAGATTCATACGACTACAGTATATCACAGTGCAAATCTACGCGTGGGACCAAGATATACTCGTAATTCGTCGTTGTGAGTTTGGTGTGACGATAATCTCACAAAATGGTCTTCATGTGCTCTGACATTTGTGTCGATACTTGGAAAATGACGTCTGTATTCATGACTGGGACATAGTGATAATATAAGTCATTTTTTTGTATTTATTTGGAGTAGTTAATATGTTTTCAGTGTTTCAGCACACTTTCTTTCATTCTTTTAAAATGCTAATACACAGCTCTTGAGTAAGTTGATTTAGCTTTACAATGATGTGCTCGTTTCCACTTTTGTATAATGAGGTGATTGGGAATGACTGGTTTAATCGGTCGTCGCGAATTGTGCCAAGAATGTGGACCTATGCCCTATTATTCAGACTGTTCATCCTCTTTGCATTGACTCTCATTTTCTTTTATCGTTTCAAATATATCGTTGATAATTATTTATTGTAGATAAACATCTTGGCATATGTGCAACGTATGTACCTAATCTCCATATTTTCTTGTCTTAAATGAATAAATTCCCTTTTTACGTTTTTAATTTCAACAATTTAATTAAAAACTAGTCCATTTATAGAAATTAGCAGCGTGTTTTTTAAGAAATTAACAGCGCAAAAGAAATTTCCATCCTCTCACTGAGATCCAAGTCCAAGAGGCGGGAAAATGCACGAAGGAAACTTATTACATTCAAAAATCGTTTTATGAATGCTCGACAAAGAACGATCTTTCCCTACTCTTAAAGTTTGGTTATCATTATTTCACTTCCGCATTGATAACTAAATCACAGAATGTCATTTTACGTTAACAATTTTTCTATTAATGTGTATACTGTGCACAATAAGTTTTTTAAATATCATCCTTAAATATGTTGTTGTTATTATTTTTTGTCAATGCGACAAGGATGGAAACAAATGTAGGTGAAAGTTTGAAAATATGAAGTGTAGGTATTTATTGTTTTTATTATAGGTATAGTAGAAGGGTACCCTACACGTAATTGAAGGTATCTTGATAGCAAAATGCAACTCCTACAGATTTTGATCATTTCCATGTTTCTTTCACAATATTTCATTTCTAAATAGAATAAAAGAGACAAACTTCCTTCTCAACTGTGAAATAATTTTCTCGTTGCAAAATAATTACGGCGCAAAATTTTCGATGAGTGAATTTCTCTCATAATTAGTTGAGATTGCTTATCATCCGTGACGGAAAGATTTAGCGCAAGATGTACCCCATCGAAAAAACTGCGGACTTGACTTGAGTCTATGAGATTTCAATCAGGACTCATAGTGCGACTTCAAGACAGACTGTTGAGTCGTATCTTGTCACCATTGGATTTACCATGGATATACCACCGTAAATACGTGTAAAGCGTGCTTAACGGATACTCTATGGTACGTCTACATAGTTAACACACTCACTTTGTTGTAAAATTAAATTAATTGTTCTATAATTTTGTGCGCTAATGAATTATTTTGTGCTCTTTCGGAAACCAGAAAATAAGGATGACCAAAGTGCTAGCGGGACATTCAGCTTTCACCCTAACCCAAAATAAAATCAGGCGTTGGACAATAACTTCTTGATCACCTTGTGTGATCAGTCATATAGACTCTCAGTAGCGTATAAAAAAGATAGAACACGATGAATGTGAATGCGGAGAAGCACGGGAGACAACAGACCATATATTATGGGATTGCAATACAAAAAGAAAGAAAGTATAAATTATTTGAGGAATATACGACCAAGATAATGGAGATAAAAAACTGCTAGAAAGAAGATGAAGCGCACGCCTCCCCGATGGCAGGGACAGACAACACCTCAATGTATTGCAATGCTATTCAAACAAGGTAGCCAATAGGCTGAAAGAAAAAAAAGAAGAAAATGAATAAATAAAAAAGTAACTCGACTCGATGCACGAAACGTCCCATACTCGAGAAATCTTGCTGCTGAATGTTCCCAACAAAAAATTTAACGGTCGCTAGAATATGTGCTTTCTTTCTTAACGGAATTTTTCGTTGCTCTTGCGTGATACTGTGTGCTCCGCCAGACAGTAGCGTACCTACATCTAAGAAGATCAGGGCGGAATTCTTAGGAGGCCCCATCACAAATGTGTTTGCTTGGCTACAAGTGCACATCGATCACTCAAATGTGTTGAAATTGAAATTTGAGATTTATTTACAAGAATCTCAATTATTCTGTATTTTATTATTACAAAAAAATTTAGAGTATATTTTTTATTAAATTTACATATTTATACGATTTTTACTTTATTTTACTTTTAGCCCTTTCGGCTACTTTGATTGTAACATTGTCATTTCAAGGTATTCTCTGTCTCTTTTCCGTTCTATATGTCTTTTTGCCTTTGGACAGCGTCATTTAGTCGTGTAGTACACGTTTCCGTCCCGGCACCGAGGAGGCAGGAGCAGATCTATTTATGTTGCTCCTTCTATTTTTTATTCCTTCTTTTATTCTTTGTTGATGATATCTCATAATTAGCCGAATTGCATTATACGTTTTTTACTGTTCCACTTGGAAACCCCTCACAGGTGGAAGTCCGGGGCTGACCGCCCCCTCCTAGGTTACTGGTACCTAGGTACACTGCTGCCGCCAGAGTGCACTTCATTGTGCTAGGCAAGCTCCCTCTTCAATTCTCGTATTTCGGGCGCCGGATATCCACACATTTTTCGGCTACCATGGCTCGCTCTAATTAACTATATTGCTAAAGCTTGAGAAAAACGCACAGTTCCTGAATCTTTGACAACTTAGTTTTTCATTTAGCATCTTTTATTCGTATCAAACCCCTTAAAATGTTTGTGGTTCTTAAGAACCTTTTTTAAATTTATTAAATACTTTAAATTAATTAAATGATTGTCTGTTGACGAAAATGTTTGTGATCGATACAAGTTGAAGCGACATGAGCCACCCGAATGTTATTTTTACTTGTATGTGGTTGGTTTGTCATTCGATATTTTTCTGAGTTTCTTTTTTTTTAAATTGAGAAATAACGAAATATTGTTCTAGTTTTACCTCGCCCTCTGGGGGCTTACATCTAGTAACTACGTGTTTGGCGATCACGGGCCCCGAGCTGAGTCTGGCATTTCTTCCACTTACTTGTGCCATGCTCCTTCCTTTATCTATACTGACCTCCCTTGGTCACCTCTTGTTCCTTTCGATCCCGACGCTATTAAAGCTAGGGTATCTTTCATTTTCCTCTTCTTCTCTTTCCTCTATTTCTTCTTCTTCTCCTCCTCCTCCTACTCCTCCCAGGGGGCTTACATCTGGTAAGTGCGTGTTTGGCGAACACGGGGCCCCGAGCTGAGTCTGGCACTGCTTCCACTTGCTTGTGCCATGCTCCTTCCTTTATCTATACTGACCTCCCTTGGTCATCTCTTGTTCCTTTCGATCCCGACGCTATTAAAGCTAGGGTATCTTTCATTTTCCCCTTCTTCTCTTTCTTCTTCTTCTTCTTCTTCTTCTCTTTTTTCCTCTTTCCCCCGCAGGGAACTCAGTTTCGAGTGAGTATGGGCTTGGCGAACCCACGGCCCCGAGCAGGGGACTGGTACTGCGCCACCAGTCCTCGGACACCGTAGGCTTTGGACAAGCTTCAGCGACCACCATTGGTGGAAAGTTGCATGTTTTGAAGGGCGGAGATCTTGCCTTCATTGGCCGGGTCGTGAGGAAGGATTAAACCTCCATAAAAAAACCCTCAACCTCTAGGTGTGTTACGCGCCGATGAGGTGAATGGGTGTTGAGGACAAACACTCACTAGCGGACAACCTCTGGGGCAACTGCCGCACCTCAGTTGAGCAACGCTTAGTGGCGTGATGCGGGGGATCCACGTCACCGGACATTNCTGAGCAACGCTTAGTGGCGTGATGCGGGGGCTCCACGTCACCGGACATTTCTTTCCTCCGAACTCGTGGGACAAAATGAAAGATTCTTGTTTTCCCCTGCCTTGCGGAGTGGGCGAGCCGCACGGTAAGTACCACGCCTCAGGATCTTCGAAGCGGCCGAGGGTTGACAGCCCTCCCACTTCAGAAATCTCAAAGCCAAATTTACAGAGCATTCCTTATGAGAATGTTTTTCTACTTATGTCACGTATCAACGGAACCATCGAAAAGGCATCACCTTTTTATATATTTAAAGGCCTAGAAGGTATCGCTGGTACGTTAAAAAATATAAAAAGATTAAGAAACGGAACAATGCTGCTTGAGACAAGAACAAGCAAGCATTGAAACTACTTGATTGTAGTATTCTTGGCGAGTTCCTTGTAAAGTGCTAACTCCATGCTGCGCTTAATCGCAGCAAGAGGATCGTAAGTTGCAAGGACATAATGGAAATGGCAACAGACGAACTTGTTGCAGAATGCAAGGCTGACCATGTAGTTGAGGTCAGTCAGATCATGAGGAAGGTAAATGGTGTTCTGGAGAAGACCAGTTCCTTCATCGTGACTTTTGACTGTCCTAAACTACCTAAGGATCTGAAGGCTGGATGGCTGAACCTGCCGGTCCGTCCCTTTATTCCGAATCCTCTGCGCTGTTTCAAGTGTCAGAGGTTTGGACACACGACAACATCGTGTAAAGGACGTGATACCTGTGGAAAGTGCGGAAAGGAGGCACCGGCGTCTCATGCCCAGGGCCTGCAAAGTGCATTAATGGCACAGGCAGCCACCCGGTATGGAGCAGGGAGTGTGTTGTCTTTCTCGAAGAAAAGAAAGTGCAGGAAATAAAAACTACGGAGAAGATCCCGTACGGTGAAGCGCGGAAGAAATACAGGGCTTTACACCCTGTTTTTTCTACTTGTTACTCCACCGCAGCCAAGACTCCAAAGCAGATGAAGACCGTATCTGTTCAGGCCGATTTCACTGACGTGTCTACGACAACGTCGTGCACATGTCAGTGTAAATGCGGAAAGAAAGATATTTCAGTCGTTCCTGTCAGGCCTAAAACACCACCAACAGCGCTATATAACTATAAAACAACCAAGTAGTACTAAACCTGCAACAAAAACACAGACAAAGACAAAGCAGTGTTCTACGGCTAAACCCGTGAACCTTGTTGAATCTTTAAAAACATCGAAAACACCTTTAAAAAGAACGTCTCTGTATTTTCTTCCTCCGAGTCAGAACGTGAAAATTCCGACGGTGACGCGAAAATACACATTCACGAACCTGACCCCGGAGGCTCCAAACAGTAATGGCTTCCATACTTCAGTGGAATCTTAATGGCTATAGAACTCAACGTGAAGAGTTACAACTCTTAGCGCGTCGTAATCCGATATGTATCTGCCTACAAGAGACACACCTTTCACCAGAACACTCACCCTCTCTGCGAGGATACAGCAGCTTCAGATATGACGATACCACGTGAGATCGAGCAAGAGGTGGAGTTGCCGTGTTTGTTAGAAACACTATCCTCTGTTTGTCTGTTCTCCTACAAACCCACATCCAGGCTATAGCAATCAAAATTTATAGTGTACCATCTATGACCGTGTGTTCTATATATCTTCCTCCGACACGAGATTTTTCGGAGACCTCCCTCAGAGATTTAATTCATCAGCTCCCTCGACCATTCCTCCTCCTTGGAGATTTCAA
>NNCF01129723.1:144105-180631 GCA_002313205.1 Laupala kohalensis
GTTACGGGAGCATACCGCACTAGTCCCATTCCGAGTTTGTATGTCGAGACTGGCGAACCATCTCTTTCTCTCCGGCGGCAAATCCTCATGCTACGACACTTTTGCCACTTGCAAACTTTACCCAACAATCTGGTGCACAACGCGGTTTTTCATCCATCCTCTTCTTCCATCCGTTTCTACAACAACAGACTGAGAGCAACCAAACCTTTTGGATATCGCTCCAAACAAATTTTGGAAACCTTAAATATACGCACACTTAATGTCTTACATCAAGGTTTTAGTAAGTCTCCCCCTTGGGCTTTGCACAAGCCGAAGATTATTTTCGATCTTCTGCATCATGACAAGAAGAACACTCCAGCTCCGACGTTGAGGGTATACTTTCAGCTAATCCTCTACAAACACCGGGTCCGTATCCCTGTGTTTACCGACGGGTCGAAGCAGACTGATGGTGTCGGCTGCTCCGTGGTATTTCCCCGTGAGACCAGTGGCTACCGTCTAGGCACTTGTGCAGTGTTTACACTGCTGAGTCCTATGCCATATTGCGAGCATTGCGAACTACAATGTGCTCCGGCGGATCACATTTCCTGATTTGTTCTGATTCGCTGAGTGCCCTCCAAGCAATCCAGAACATGTATGCAGCTGATAAGCTGATCCAGAACATCCAGGATGTACTTTTCTCACTGCAAAGTGATGGAAAGAACATAATGTTTTGCTGGGTTCCCGGACACGTGGTTATCAGAGGAAATGAGGAAGCAGACAATTCCGCAAAGAATCGCCTCAGGAATCGCGTGGATTTCTCCACGATTCCAAAACGAGATCTCCTAAATTCCGTCAAGATAAGGATTCTGAGTGGATGGAGCAATGAGTGGTTAGCTGTTGAAAGGAATAAGCTCCGACTTATCAAATCTTCTGTTAAGTCATGGAGCAGTTCCTGTAGGCCAGCCCGGCGCGACGAGGTCTTGCTGACCCGCCTGCGCATAGGACATTGTACTCTCACTCATAGGTATCTCTTACTACTTGATGATGAACCCGTTTGTGAGGAATGTAGCGGTTCTCTGACAGTGCGTCACCTACTAACTGATTGCAGAAGATACTCAAGTATACGGAGACGAATTGATCTGGCTGCAGATTTACGAACAATTCTCGGAAATGAAACGGTTAATGATAATAAACTATTGAATTTTATGAGTAGATCGGGGCTCCTCCCACAAGTTCTCGGGAGGGTTTAAAATTTGCATTGCCTTTTCATCTTTACTGTCTTCTTTGTTTTCATCGTTCGTTTCTGTAATTCGAAAATATAATATTTAAAAATTGTTTTCCTTTTTTGTGAATTAATGTATTGGCATTCTGTTTTCTTTTCTTTTCTTTTCTTTCATCTTTCTATTTAGATATTTGTTGATTTCAGGAGGGTTTTTTAGTGGGTATGTTCGAGATATTCGGCGAGTCCCACACACGGGGAAGAGTTACTATGGCTCTTCTCTATGGTGCGAAACTGCATTTTTCCCTATTTGCATGGGTTCTAATGACGATGTTGACGAACCCTAAAGCCCGCCCCCCCCAAAAAAAAGTTTTACCTCATTTACTAGTTTTCCTTAATAAGTTTCTTATAAGGTATTTCAAGATGTTTTGGAACCTTTTTATTAGTTGGTGAGAGGTAACTGATATTATGACAAATTTTTCTGTTTCGAGTCAATGGGTGAGGAGTTATTTTAAGGCATTAATCTCAACAGTATGTAGTTAGTGTTTGGTGATGGAAAATAATATCTGTACAAGGGTTTAACTTGAAAACTATATACAAAAACTACAATTGAAATGGATTTAAACCATCTGATTGCTAACTGATTTTGTAAAGGCCATGCAATAACCAAGATTGCAGGAAACCGAAACGTAGGTACTCGAAATGTTCGAACCAAAAACAAAAGTATTAATTGAGTTGGGGATATGACATTGGGAGAGTAAATGAGTTGTATCATAAAACAAAACAAGTTTATTAACAGATAATACTGTTCTTGTGTAGAACAGGCTTGCGAATACAAATGCTGAATTACATGTCAATTTACAAAGTCCAATAAATCATTATTACAAATTTGAATTTACCAGGCTTACAAAGTAGTCACTCATTTTATTATTTTATTTTTCATTTTATGTTATTATTTTTCCCTGTGCCATGAAAAGGGATTTGTCTAGATAATATTACATAACATAATTATTTAGACTATCCCTCCTGAAAAGAATCAATTGCAAGTTTGAGAATACCAGGTCATGTTAATTCCTAAAATACTACCAACTACATATACAGAATTACGTGAGTTTAGATGCCCAAATCGAAATGATGACTTCAAAACTTGTAAGAACACCCCNCACATGACACAAGACTAGCACAAACGCAACACCACACACAACCACCACCAAGAGCTGAGCAGAAAGGAGGACGAGAAGGTTCTCGTCAGTCTATTTATGGGTTGAGATGTGCAAAAGAACTTCCATAATTGTGTGTTCGACCCCAAAGAGTTGTTTTCATTGCCTTGCTATATCGATATAACAGTTCAGTGCTCTGTTAGTGTTTGTAAACGTTTTGGTAAACCCGTGGTCACTTGCGATGTCTTGAGGTTTGAATTGTAGCTACATTCTGTACACCAAACTCTCGTAGCATAAGAGCAGCGCACTAGTCTGAAGACACACAGGTGGCTGGTTCGATCTCAGCAAAGGTAAAGATTTTAAGTTTCAGATGTTCCAGCGAGAGACGTCATAGCACGACTTTGAGATGACTTACGATTCCAAATGCAGAGGCACTTATAGAAACAATCTTAAACATTGTCGTGAGAGACAGTCTACACACATAATTTCGAGTTTGAAACAGATTTATTTATTGTCGAACTGCGTACAGTTAGAACAAATCGAAGCACGTTGAAGTTTCAGCATGCCCTGTCACAAGCGTGTCATCCAAACCAAATACTTGTATCACACCCAGGGTTCCTCAGAATCATAATAAATGAATCTTTTGAATAAAATAATAAGAGAATTTTAAAATAATTCATTATTTCACGTACCAAAAATAACAAATACAAATGTATTTTTTTTAATTTTATGAACATTGATTGACAAAAGACAAGTTTTTCTTTTATTTTCAGAAAATATTTAACGATTACAAATTTATTCTTTTATTCGATTAACATTGAATAACGAATAAAAAGTTATTCCTTTATTTATCATACATTAAATGACGAAAAGAAAATTATTCTTTTATTCGAATATCTTCAGAGGAATAAAAATTTATTTTTTTATTCGACTAAAATTGAATGACGAATAAAAAGTTCTTTTATTCAACACATATTTAATGACGAATACAAAGCTATTCTTGTAATCGATTGACGTGGAATGACGAATAAAATGTTATTCTTTTATTTCACAAAATTATTTGTAATAACGAATATAACGATACTCTTGCTTGACGTACAATTAATAAGAAGTTATTCTTTTATCGTGCTGGCGTCGAGAATGAATTATTTTTAGTAGTACAATACAAAGCGTGTCCTTTCTCTGGTTTATCTTAGTTCTTGGTACAATTAGTATCAAATGAATCTGAACTTCTTTGCGTTACAAAGAATACATTAATTGTATGAGAATGGTGGTTATTCTGACTAAGGAGTGTGCAATTCTTTTCAATCACTAGTTTTTCCTTGGTTAGTCATTCATCTAACATAAAGTATATTTTCGAACTGAAACCTAGAAAATTGATTGAGAAAGTGCAGGGAAGTCACTATTAAGTAATTTGTAAATTAAGTATTTAGTTAAGAAGGCAATTCAAAAAAGTTTTAATGTATCCATTATAATTAGAAATTAATGTTTTTACCTTCATTACACATAAATAAGCTAAAAATTAAAAGAAGTCCATTTGCTCCCTAACTGTGTAATGAAAAAACTTTCTTACATTTGTTTAAAGAATGCATTTCAAAATTAAGAAGAAAAGGATCTCCCTAATTTACATAAATATTTTTCAATTACAACTGAAATGTCGTTGTCATACCCTGCTCTACCTCGCTTTATTTCACCTTTTACCTCACAAGTGGTTTCTTTGTCTATTTTTTGGGTTCATTTTAATATAAACTTGAGGCGGGGGAATCTCCCATTATTTTATTTTAGGTTAAATAATCAGCTGAACATTGATAATAACATATATTATGAACTACTATGTTTAATTTGTAACGATTGCAATTATAAAGTTAGGTATACATATCGGTAAAGTCTAGGGCAGTGTGCAAGGAGAGTCCGTGGATGGCAGTGATTCTAAACTATACAGAAGTGAGAGTACCGGTTCTTGATAAATACATCATCATTATACAGTATTATAATTTTGCTCTGGGGAATATGTATTGCCAATATTTTACGGACATAAAAGAATGCGTGAATTGAATGTAGAAAATCGTGGAAGAAATGAGGAAGACAAGGTGATTTGTATGGTATGTATCGACTCCGAATGTGTGACAAGGTGACGAATAAACGAAGACGGGCACTGGAGAAACAAATATTGGACAATGTTTTCCTGCTAACAAATATAAATGGACAAAAAACTTTTATAGTCACTTGATAAATCTGTAATAGACTCGATAATAACGAAAAATGCGGGAATTTTAGATAGAAGGATGTAAATTTGTGAATGAAGTAAGTAGAGAACGTTCGGGGATACTGTTAGTGTGACGGAGAAAGGGAAAAATCGAAGATGGCAAGACGGATGAGCGAAGAATAATAAGAGTTATTTGATTAAATTAATTTGGGAGGAAAGAAGAAATACAGATGAGGTGAGAATATGCTAGAGAGAAAGAATATGGAGAAATCTATACTTGAATTTCAACTCAATTTACTTGAGGAATGCAGAGAGTGCGAGGTGGAACAAACGAAGGGAAGCGGACTGATATAATGCACTGGGTTCTTAAGGAAAAGAGTTATAAGTTGCGAAGGGAAATATCGAAGAGGAGACAGAAGAGGATGGATGAGGCAGAAATGTTCAGGAGATACACAGATAAGTAGATAGAGTTTAAGATAGATGTGAAGGAGGTGAAGCATAAGGGATGGGAAAATTTCAAAATGAAAAGCATGTTGGAAACTCCGATTCAAATAAGCAGCGAATATGGTGAAAAGGATGGAGATATGGAGTAGAAATATGGGCAAGGGTGAACATGGAAGAGATAGAAGATAGAATACTGAGAATCTTACTTGGAGATAACATAGATGCGGACAGTGAGGAACTGAGCTATGGAAGAGATGATGAAGGAAGAGAAAACTGGATGATCCTGACTGAATTGAGGAAATTGATGAAGGAACTAAGAGAAAAAAGACACCAAGCAAAGATGGGATAACCTAAGCATTGTTAAGATTACTATAGAATTTTATAGGGATTGCTGGTGGAAGTAATATAATGTTTGTGCAAAAGGGATATCTTCCAGTTGTATGGAAATTCTGAGAGTAATATCATGAATGAAAGATGTAACAGGAGACCCAAACAAACCAGAGTCGTATGGACCAATACCTCTGGTGCAATCCCAGGGGAAGATATTATATAAATAAATCACGAAAAAGGCTAATGGTTTATTTGGAACGGTCAGGAATGTTGGATAATATACATTATGTATTAAGTGAGATACTGAAAACACTGAATGATCTGAAAAAATGAAGGGAACAAACGAAGGGAACAAACGAAGAGAGAATAAAATATTTATAGAAATGAGAGGAGCGTTCTATAATGCATATTTGGACGTAATATTACAAACAATGAGGAATTTACAACAGGCAACATTACACCTCAAAATTATCAGTAGTTTGCTCACCATACCTCCTAGACATGTCATTCTCAAAATACCGATAGAATGCAACTACGTTCGAGGATATGCTGACATATAACAAAATGGTAGGAGAATGGAAAAAAGTGTCCCCTAAGAGCATGGTTCACCTTTGGCGCACGAACTTTATCCGATATTTAATGTTTTACGAAATTTGACGAAATCACTGAAAAGTGAATTTTTTAGTCTATGTGTGAATTTCTTCTCCAGTTCAAACCTCATTTTTCAAGTTTTTCTTGTTGTTCAAATATGTAAAGGATGAGTCGGAGTGTTACGTCATTTCAAGAGATTTGGTAAGGGAATGGGTTCAAACGATAGTGTTTTGCAAAATTTGAATATGCTTTCAAATATATCATACATATTCAATATATATTATGTATAGTAAAATGTTTTGTTCACGTTTTTAACGACTGTTACTAATTTTTGGTGAGCGAGGTAACTTGAACCAAATTTTCTATTTTTCATTTATAAACTGAAATAACCATGGAACCATATTTACTGAGAAAATAAAAAAAAATTGAAAAGGCGAAGTTGGAAAATGTTTATTTTTCATTTTACATTCGTTGTGCATAATTTTACAACCTACCAGGCAAATTTTATTGTTTCCTTTCCAACATTTTCTAAATTTGCATTTTTTGAAAGAGAAAGAATTAAAATTAAAAATATGTATTCGCATTCTTTGAAGTCTACAATGAATAAAAATTCAAAACAGTCGTAAAATTTGCGCATTGGTAAGAGTAGGATTATGCAAGTCCTTTTAGTGACGAAAAAAAAATTGCTTCATAATTGTCAAAGAGGGAAAACGAATTTATATTCTAGACACAAATTATGCTTTTGTATGGACAATTAGAAAATTAAAAAATGAAACAATTCTCATGTAAGTAGTATACAAAGTACTGTAATTGTGAAAAATTTCGAAAACGAGATTTTTGCGGAAATATGTTTTGGAGAACTCTGATTCCGAAAAAGTGTTTTTTGGCATAACGTCCGTCCGTCTGCCCGTCTGTGCGCAGCGATATTGAGTAAATGGATGAATCAATTTAATTCACATTTTGTATTTACGATAGATTTTACTTGTTGTCGATGTACGTGCTCTGATTCTGTTTTTACTTTAAAACAAAGTACTTCATATGAAGGTCAAAGTGCTCTTTTGAATGCTTCTCAAAATTGGCTCCAACGATTTTGCGTAAATTTTCTGTGCGTAAAGAACAATTAGTATGCATTACATCCGCATTAACTGTAATTCGCTTGAACGTTTGGTATAGCCGCGGTAAAATAATTTCTGTACTTTGTTAAATTATTGGCTTTGAGCCCGACGGAAATGTGAGTTATAGTTCATTACACTACCATATACATTTTTAATTAATGTTTTTTTCTTGCACTTATTACTTGCACACACACATATATATTTATGGCGCGTAGTTTTAGTTTGCCAATGGTGTGATTCCAAGGAGTATATGTTTGCAAATGTGTTTTTTCAATATGTTACTTTTCATGAGAACAGAGGAATATCTGCATCTAATGTTTTTCTTGGTATCGTTAACCTTCCATCCACACCCGACCTCTACGCACGAGTTGTAACCTCTTATCGGGCGATGCTGCATCATTTGACTGTGTAAGCTTACGTACCAGATGTGTCCTTTTGCCGGAAGTTCTTTGATGCGTCAGGATGTTATTTTATATTATTACTTATCGTTTGAAGAATTAACTTGGTTACGTGCTTTTTTGTCTTGAATGTAATGTGTGATGAACCATTTTGTTTATTTTTCATGATTAAAAAAATTCAATGCTTCATAGCAGTTTCAATCGTTAAAAATAGTATTATTGTAAACAATATAAAGCGTGTTTTTTAGAGGTTTGGTTTTCAAATTGGCAACACTGTTTCTAGTGATTGTCAATTTGACAGTTGACAGTTGGTTTGTGGTCAGTACGTTTTGCCATTTCACCATGAATGGACTTACGCCAGAACAACGCTTGCAAAATTGTGCAAATTTATTTTGAGAATCATGGTTCAGCTCGCCAAACTTACCGTTTTCTACGCCCATTTTAAGGTCGACATTAACGTCCATCCGAGCAAGTTATTCGGAAAACCATGGATCGTTTTCGCACCACGCACACTCTAGTGGATAATGCGCATCCACAAAGACGCCATACAGTGCGCACAGAAGAAGTTATTGCTGCTGTGGAGCGTAATATTGAGGAGGACCCGAATGAGTCTATTCGCAATTGCAGCTGTGCCCATCCACTTGTAGAAGATTTTGCGAAAAGATCTTGACTTACGAGCTTACAAGATCCAGTTTGTGCAAGAGTTGAAACCATGTGACTATTATGCGTGCCGTATGTTCGGTGAATGGGCGAAAAACAATATTCAGCTTGATCCCCTTTTTCAACGCTTAATTTTGTTCAGCGATGAGGCTCACTTTTGGTTGAACGGCTACGTCAATAAGCAGAATTGCCGAATTTGGAGTGGAGAAAACCCAGAAGTCTTTTTTGAGACGCCCTTACATCCATTAAAAGTCACTGTTTGGTGCGCTTTATGGGCAGGTGGAATCATTGCCCCTTTTTCTTTAAAAAGATGATGACGGCCAGAATGTTACCGTCAATGGAGAGCGTTGTAGAGCCATGATTGCTGACTTCTTCGTTCCTCGGTTGAATGGTATTGATGTGGCAGAGCTTTGGTTTCAACAAGATGGCGCAACATGCCGTACAGCACGCGACACCATCAATTTATTGCGGGAAACATTCGATGAGCGCATAATTTCGCGAAATAGACCTGTGAACTGGCCTCCGTGATCTCACACCTATGGATTACTCTCTTTGGAGATATGTGAAGTCACTAGTCTACGCCGATAAACCACAGACGTTGGACCACTTGGAAGTCAACATTCGCCGCGTTATTTCCGATATGCGGCCCCAGTTGCTCGATAAAGTGGATTGATTGGACTTTCCAATTGTGCTTCATGCGAGCCAGCCCATATGCCCGAAATCATGTTTAAACACTAATGGCATAAAATTTTCTTTTAAATAAAGCCAACAAAATGGCCATTAACATTAATTTTACGTGTTTTATTTCATTTAAAATTTGTATACCTCTAAGAAAAACACCCTTATTTTAACACTTAAAGAATTCCTTTACGAGATTGACAAGGAGTGTTTCGAAATAACAGGAAGTAAATAAAACAAACAGTATAACCTGTTTAACCGAAATTAATCATAGATACGATTAATGTTTATTAATATAATTTTGCAATTTCATATTTCAAAACAATTAACTCTTTAATTTTTAATTAAATTATATAAGCATATTGGTCTGCAGGCTTTGTTCTAGCGTAAATAATATCCTTACTTTCCTTATATTTATTAATAAATATATCTTTTGAAATAGAATAGAAATCTTACTTATCTTATTTCACAAAAAAAACGAAAGAACAGAATTCGTATATTAGATATTCATTTATATAAATGCTAGTAAAAGTACTTCTTTATTAAACTTTTTAAATTGGGTAAAATGAGTACGACCAAAATAACATGTTAAAATCAACCCTCTCCTAATATAAAGCTTTAATGTCGCTCTCTAGTGCAAATTGAGAAATGTATTGAGAGATTTGAATAATCTAGTAATTAGAATAATAAAATCATCCTCGTTCGGGCGTATGAAATTCAAAGGACGGACGAAGAAGGGAAGTCTTACGACTCTCTAGAAATTTAAAGGCTTACCGTTGAGAGATGACGAAGGGGATACTCACATCTGGTATGGTGCGGCAACCCACTGTCGGCTCTTTGTTGTAGAAAGAAATTTATGGCTTTTTAGAAATAGTGAGTTAGCGAGGGGGTGGGTAAAGCGACCCAACCCGACCGCAATAACCCAGGATACGCGAGGGTGTACGAGCAAGAACCAACTTGTCAGTAAAAATCGTTGGAAGAAAAAGCGTTGGAAATTTTTCGAAATCCTTTAAAATTTCCCAATCAGAATTTAGGCTTAAGAAGGGGGAACCGTTTTGGCATTGGAAGTTTTCGGTCACGTGAAGTTCAAAATTTGGAAGATTTGGAAGTGGTAAGAGAGGTGTAGGAAGGGAGGAAGACCATTTAAGGAATGGAAAATGAAATTATAGGAGCACATCTTATTTTCTCGTTCAATCTTTTGCGAGTGGTCTTTTAGCTATCATCTTTCGTTCACGCTCGTATCTTCTTAACCATCTATCTTTTTGAGTTTTCGGCGTCAGCTCTCGGAGCTTCGCCTCGTTGCTTTTCGTTGTTGAAACTTGTTGAAGTTCTAGAACTTGTGATATTAGACCAGATCACAGGAAGCGAGATTTTTTTGGCGCGAAGAAATTGTAAGAGATTTTCTTCACGGACATGTTTGCGTTAATACTCTGAAACAAGTATTTTCGA
The DNA here is from genome assembly GCA_002313205.1 of Laupala kohalensis. Classification (NCBI taxonomy): domain Eukaryota; kingdom Metazoa; phylum Arthropoda; class Insecta; order Orthoptera; family Trigonidiidae; genus Laupala; species Laupala kohalensis. The sequence goes on from NNCF01129723.1 coordinate 154,335, forward strand.
GATTTCGCACTAAACACTAGCACTTCATTTTTGAAGATGCTGCGCTCGTGTCGATTGTTTGCCGATTTTTTTTGAACATCGGGCAAATCTGATAAATTGTTCCCGATCCGAGCCACGGACGAACAATTTCCGGGTGGCTATTCGGAATGAACGAGGTTAGGCCGACGCTGCGCTTGAAGGGGCCGAGCTCGCAGATGATGATAGGGGCAACCTCCGGTAGCCGTCGTTGATGACACCGTCAGCGATCGCCCGAGATCGGAGCCTGGCCGACCTTGCGAGGACACACTCTCTACGGTCGCCCGTGGTTGGTCATCTTAAGAGGTATTTTACGACGGTTGGTGATGTTTAACCGACGTCGTAATGCGCTTGCGCGTAATGAATAGTGTGGCACAAGTCATAAAAGAGGACACGAACTGTGGACTTAATCAGTGCAAAGAGAGATTTTAAATGTTGATAAAATTATGTTATTGTTAAATTCAGTGTATTTCTATTTGTTTGAGAGAGAGAGAGAGATTTTAAACGGTGAAAGAATGATGTCATTGTTAAATTCAGTGTATTTTAGTTTTTTGGAGGGAGAGATTTTATATATGTGTTAGTGTTTATGTTATCATTTGGTTACCATTTGTGTGTTTCTTTTGAGGGAAATAGCATGAGGGGTTTTATTGTAATTAGAATAATGGTGATTAAATTTAATGGATTTATTTGTCAATAGCGTTTTCCTTGAGTGGAACTATTGTATGGCGCTTTCCTTCACTAAAAAAATGCGAACCCCAGAAATATTGTGGAACCCTGAGATCAATTAGTCGAGGCGCTCAAAATAGATCAAAATTGTAAATTCCAGTGTATTTTTAACCCTAAAAGAATCGTTCTGCCACAGTATATGAGAAAGTATGTGCAATGGTCTTGCGCCACTAGTTTTGGTTGTCGAAGAAACATTCAATTTTTCATTGTTTTCTCTCTCCCAAATTTTATTGCCAGTCCAATCACATTCCCATCCATTTCTGCGCAAAATCCACAAAACTAGGATGGGGAGGGAATTTTAACAAAATTATATTACAGTCTTGTCCATAAATTCCATACAGCCCATAAATTCAGCAGCCAGAATTTGTCATTTGTGATTAGACAGGGTTCTAGCAATGGTCACGATTCGTTCAACATATGAACATTACGGACATCAGGGTTTTTTTCTTTTATTATTACATTTTTGTACTAGAGGCGCAAAACCATCGCACATACTTTCTCATATACGTTTCTCCGTCTGCAGCATAGAATGAGAAAAAATTATGTTGTGAAAAGGTCATTTCTGCGGCGTCTATATTTTGGTCGTCTTCCGGTGCTCTATACATGCTCAAAGTCGCTAGATGAAGTTATTACTGTGTTTTATTTGAAAGTAAAATAAATATTCAGAAAATTATTTCAAAATATTTAGCGACATATCAGCCTTAGAAATATCATAAAAGTGTTATGTAAATGTAATTTTGTTGTAAACAGAAATTGAAGTATTTTCCTATCTGCAAAGCGTTTGCCGTCCTTCTATGAATTTTATCCTTTCATTTCTGTTTACCAAAAGTGTATTCTATGTCTGCTTGGTCCATTTACACTGCAAAATAGTATTCAAGCCTCTTGAAACAAAATTAAGCAAAATCGTTACGTGCAAAAAATTTAAGCAAAATCGTTGGAACTGTTTTCGAGAAACATTCAAAAGAGTACTTTGACCTTCACGTAAAGTACCTTTTATTTCAAGTGAAAAAAAAAATAGAGCTCGAACATCGACAACAAGTAAATTCTACCGAAAATACGAATTAAATTGATTCATTCATTTACTCAGAATCGCTGCATACAGACGGATAGACGGACGGACGTTATGACAAAAAACCCTATTTTAGAATTGTTTCGAAAAAAAATGATCCTGCAGTTACTGATGAAAGTACACCTGGACTGAACGGACACCTTTTGCGTACAGGTACACCACACGCTTGCGCAGTTCGTCAAAAATGAAGCTCCCGCCTTGAAGATATATTAATATTCTTCAGTAGCCTTCCGTCCCGGAACGGAGGAGGTGGCCTATAAGAATGGCTCACGCGTGTAATAGCTCGCATAGTTCAAACTTACGCCGCCAGGGAGTACTAGTGACCGGCGCACTAAGATTAATTTGCAATAAGCGCCGAAATTCTCCGCTTGATAACGCTTCGGTGGGTCGCTTGACTGTCAAAAAATACGAGCTTCACTGTTTAATTTATTATGGCCGCCGTTCTAGGTTCACAAGAACGCAGGAGAAAGGATTCGTATTGTATCGTATATTATTGTTTTATGCGCATAATTTCATATTGAAACATTTATTCTTCATTCACATTCTTTATACTGTGAATTATTCTTAATTGATCATATTATTGTCTAAGCAATTGAATTTCTTCTCGACAATGAAATCCTGCTTTTTATAAGCGCCAATGATATTAATTCTCTTTTTTCAACAATAGGTGTATATGCTTTTTTGGAGTGATCTTCTTCCACTCATTCTTGTAAAACACTGCTTCAGAATCAACGAGGCAGACGAGGCGTCGAGAGCTGAGTCTTCAAGCTTATTTTCTGTGTGTTATTTGTGAACAAGAATCAAGAATCGCAAAACCGGATATTTCCGTCGAAATATCGCTTTCGATTTTAATCGTGAACATTTTTATATACTACATATGTGAGAAAGTAACATTACTGTCATCAGTGGTCTAGTGGGATCATCGTATCTCCCACAATACCTCTGAACTCTAGAACGGGGGTTAAAACTCCTCTCGGTCGGATATGTTTCTCTCACACACTGGAGATAATTGATGATTTGAAACCAAGAATCCCACCACCTGACCATCCCAATTTTTCACCCCCGTCACAGTCAGGCGGAAGAGCAGGATTCTTGGCAATAAATAAAAAATTACGAGATATTCTATTATTTTGGTATTTTTATTCTTGTTACAACTGATAACACAAAATAATATACTTTTTGTATTGCAAGGAATAACTTGTTTGGAATAGAACAGTTACACTGTGAATGTTTTTCAAGCAATTTGTGAATATTAATAAAAGTAATAATATAAATTACATTGTGTCGTGGGAATGTATTTTTTTATATTTACAGAGTCTATTTTTATTGTCCCGTTTCTATCTTGGTAGACATTTCTATCTTGGTAGGCTTTTCACTCATCATATTCGGTTACGCTCTTTTGCATACCTTTGCTGCTTCTTAATTTTGTTAATTTGTAATATTTTCTTTCAAAACTTTTTTTATGTATTTATGTGTGTGTAAATAAGAAATCAGCAAAGTGTTTCTTACAAAGAATCTGAAGGCGTGGTGTGTACCATACGCGCTGAGTTGCGCTGAGTGATGACATAAAATGGAACCCAGAGATATAAAAACCGATGTAATAACTGGTCAAGGCATCGCATTTTGATCTAATGATTAAAATTGAAGTGTAGTGTAATAATATTCTGTAATGAATAAGTTATCTAATTTGCAAAGTGGTATTTATTGGTCAATGTAAGGGTTGTGTTGCCAATATGGTATTTGTGTTTTTGTAATAAATTGTTGTTTGTTGTTCCAAAAAACTGTTGATCCCTTTCATTAATTTATTTTAAGCCTGTAAATGCAAAAGTAATCATTCAGGTTTATGGCGCTCAACTTTTTATTTATCACGAGTATAAGGATAATAGTAAATGCTTCACATCCCAGCATTTATAACATCGAAATACTCGTAGAAGTGTTGGTAGGAGCTAGGAGTGTAAGCGATCTACTTGCTGATCGTAATTTGAGCTAGTACGGAGGAGCGCACGAGTAAGGCAGGTCAGTTCGGGACACAGTACCTAAGATTGGTTACAGTTGTAATCTTTAGAGTTCCGATTGTGACTTGTAAAGAGGAAGTGTGTACATGGGACTTGCTCTGGCTTTGCCACTGGTTGTCGCAGAGTTGCATTGATGCAGAGAGTGTGATTCGACAATTCTCACGTTGGCAACGTGTACATTTTTACGTGAACAGTGGTTCATAGATATATTGTGATACTTGCTACGTGCTCATGTGCATTATGAGTATTATATGTTACTAAAATACTAAAGTTAACTCTAAAACGGTGTTCTTTATAAGGGTTTGATCGTTAAAAAGTAAAAAGTACATTCATACATTCTGAATTGTTTGTAAACATTTTATATGATTTAAACAACTCCTGTAAATTCTTGCTTTTATGTGCCACAATAAATGATATGAAGTTAAGATGTTGACTCCAATCATTCAAATTTTATTACGAATTCTTCATAATTTTTCATTCAATATTTGTTAGTGAAAATCTGAAGAAACTATTATATTAGAATTACTACGTATATTCATAAAATTTTCATGTCATAAAATATTCAATAAACAATTTCCAGTGATACTTTATTTTAAGATAAATCCTCAATTAACCTTAAGAATATCAACATTTACTGCACAATATAATTATTTATTAATTTTGTATGTGAATACTTAAGATAATAATTAAATTCTTATTATGAACAGTACAATCACAATTCACAGTCGACTTAGTTATTCGTTACAGCAAAAAAAAAGGCTTAACCGTATTTGTCATTTATTCTACCAAGAACAAAAGAGTGTAATTTAAATTATCTTTTTATTTTTTTAGAATGAAAGAATAAATCATAATTTGTTTATGGGTCAAATAAAAAAATAACTTGTTATTCGTCAATCAGTATTGCTCGAATAAAAGAATAGCATTTTATTCGTCATTTATTTACGTCAATGAAAGAATATCTTGTTATTCATTATTCAAATTTAGTCGAATACAATAATAAATTGTTATTCGTCATTTAAAGTTCGTCGAATAAACAAATGACTTTTTATTCGTCATTTGTGTATATCGAAAGAATACCCCGTTACTCGTCATTTAAATTTAAATGAATAAAAGAATAACATTTTATCCGTCATTCGAAGTTTCTCGAATAAAAGAATAACTTTTTATTCATCATTCATGTACGTCGAAATGAAAGAATAACTAATTTTTCGTCATTCAAATTTGGAATTTGGAAATTTGGAAAGAATAACTTTTTATTTGTCATTTAAAGTTTGTCAAATAAAATAATTACTCTTTATTCGTTATTTTTTCTACGAAGAATAACGAATGATTTATTCAATTTATCATCTTTTATTCATAAGAATAAGAATATTTCCAAACCTAATCACACCGTTCTGAAAGCTGAAGGTACACTTCAGAATCCCATTGAGCTTTCTTGCTTGAGGTGTCACGAAAGTCATGATAAGCACATGTCCGGGGAAGGATGATTTTTCATCAAAGTAAGTGATTTTTTAGGAACCCTGTATGTTATTTAATTTAGTGCAATCTAGAATAGTCTCTACGATAACACAGCCACACACAAATTTTTTTTTCGGGTCTGGGGATCAGACCTTATTTTCTATACGTTTTTGGAGTCGTTTAATTCGAATCCGGGTTCCATTTAACCCAATTACATCAGGGTTTTGCCATAACCTCAAAAAACCCTGTTTGAGGACTTTCAGCTTTTTTTAACGCATATGTCTATGTTTCAAACTTTAAACACAAAACCCAAACTCTAAACCCATAACCTTATATCCATATAAAATCGTAACCCCAAAACGAAATTACCCCATAATCTTAAAAAACGCCTTAAGTAAGGCTTTTCTGCGTTATTGAACGCATATTACTTTGAAACTCAAATTGTCAACAAACTTTATTTCGCGGATGCTTGTCCTATCTGTATCCAAGGCACCTCCTTGCGGTGAAGGTGGGCAACGGAGTTGTTCCGCTATCCGGCAGAGTCCCTGAACAACGGGTTTTTTGAGGTTATGGCAAAACTCTCACGTGATAGGGTTAAACGGACCCTGGATTCCAATTCAGAGACTCCAAAAACGTAAAGAAAACATCGTCTGATCCCCAGGCCCGAATTTTGTGTGGGTGTGTAATTTTAGCTACAGGAATTAGTTGAGGACCTTTGAAATTTCGATATTTCCTAGCGTTAATGTAGTAATTTTCATATACTACTAACTACCTGCATGTTTATCATATTATATTTGATATATACTTATGCTAGAATTTTCGTTTATGATCCCGAAATAATAATAATAAATATACATTAATAATATAATAACAACAAATTACAGATCTGGAAAATTTAGAAATGAAAGTCAAAGCTACGATGAGAAACAACAACAAAGAATACTAAATCGTCATTAGAAAAAATGTTCGTCCCACGTAACCAGGGCGGACGAGGCATCATATCGATCCGCTATGAAAGAAAAAAAAATCCTCAATAAGTATTTCCGTAACTAAGCGATTACCTCAACATAATTACAAATACTAAAAACTATACCCCATTTCACCCGAATAAATCTCTACCCCAACCAACGCAAGAAAATAGAATGTCAATCTGGCAAGATAAACCAATACACGGGAACTACCCCAATTAGCTGAACAACAACAAAATTAACAAAATAAAATGTTTTAATATAAAAGTGATTAATGAACGGCATATTATTCCAAGAAACAGAAGGGTTTATAAAATCAATGCAAGACAGCGTCACATCAGCCAGATCACACTACCGGAAAATAATACTAAAAGAAAACAGAATTACAGATTTATGTTTCCGATGTAACAAAACCAGAGAAGTACTCGTACATATCATAGGGGGTTGCACACAGTTAGCCCAAAATGAAAAAAAAACATGAAGAGCCAGGTGAAAATTGCAACGGACCGGGATTCGAACCCGGGACTTCTGCTCTGGCCGCAGGTGTGCTACCCACTGCACCATCCACCTCGACTTCCAAGTTCGTACGCAACACTGGTGGGTGGTGCAGTGGAAATTGCCAAAACACTGAACTGCATTAAGAACCCAATACCACCAGATCATCAGTATATACCTCAACCAGTCCATCAAGATGATTTGAATTCAAATATTTTGTACAGGGACAGAAGCATCCTCTTAGTCCTTACAACAATTTATAACAGACCTGATGCTTTGAAAATAAAAGAATCAAAAGTGTACCTCACCGTGAATTCCAACAATCTAGAAAAAAAGACACGAAATAACAAAATATCAACAACTAGCTTTTGAAGTAAAAAATACTCTAGAATGTTCAAGTCGTACCTATTATTCTATTCTCTAGGACTAGTACTCAAACTCCTAGTTGATTCCATTAAAAAACTCACAATCAATACCAATGTAATATGCAGACTGCAACACTGCGTCCTCTTGTCCTCAGCCTACATTATGAGAAAGTTCTTGGACCTGAATAATGATGGAATGTTACGTATCCCTAATTTTTGAGGATACTCTTTTACTTGCAGATACTTCAGCAATCTCTTCAGCATTGATTCAAATAGAATTCTACAAAAAGTACTCAATAGAAATATCAAATGAAAAATGAATATTGACGCTTTGACGGAAGTTAACATTGAAAAGTTGTACGATATATGTTAGCAAATTTAAGAATGGGTTTTAAATTGTCACTTATCTAACTTCTTTCTTAAGTATATTGATCATTTGAGTCACGTAAATGTTTCTATAGTCTAGTTTTTAACAAATTCGCCATAACTCAGTGTGTAGAACACCTTATTGGTTTTTTTATTGCACTCTACATCCTCGTTTCAATTAACATCACAAACTTAATTAAAAATGGTTTACCTGTTTTTTCAACTGACCCTCAATTTATAGTCAAACGTGCTTATCAAAAAAAGAATATGCACACTCAACTTAAGTGGATTACATATATGTTATGCAATACTCAACTTAAGTGGATTACATTTGAAGAACGTAGTATAGTTTCTCAAATATTGAAGAAACCGGAAGCACCTTTCGTGGTGTTAATTTCGTGTGTGAGCATGAGCGCTACTGCTGTCTCCGGGTGCCCCCGGCATTTCTCCACCCGCGCTGATTTAGAGCACGAGTTGTTGCGACGCTGCTCTGCCCCACTCCGTGCAGGGGCAACCTTTGCGGAGCAGACTGGCTTCTGTTCCCGTCTCTTGACGTCGAATAAACTTCGATGAGCGCATGAGACTTAACCGCCATTGATCAGCGAGAAGACATTCATACCTCCTGCGAGCACTTTCACTGCGACTGAAACATAACTAAGTTTATTGTACGAGCCGCGAGCCGCGTTGTACTAGCTTCGGAAAAATGGTATTTTCAATATAACCTCTAGCATTTGGATACCCTAGAAGTTTCTACAAACAAGACTACCTACGGATGTGACAGTACTCCGCAGTTACTGTGGTTACTTAAAAATATACATAAAATTTTATAAGTTCTAATAAGCTCTTATAGGTAAAATTACCGTGTCTCGATAATAAAATTTTCGAAATTTGTGTTTATATACGAAAGTGAAAAAGTACCGGGTGGAACAATCCACATAGACAAAATATGAAAACTTAAAAAAAAATACACATAAAATTTATTATCACGGTCAAAAAAAATCCAAGACTTGTAAATTCATTCATTAATTTTATTTCCACAAGTGTTGTCTCATAAAGAAGAACGTATTCATCCAACATTTTATACCCATACTCCCCAGGATTTTAATCATGAAACACATAAATGTGTTAACAGATTTTTTGGAGTATCTCTTTTTCATTTTGTTTTGTTTGACTATCACCAGCTTCTCGGCCACCCTGCTTTTTTTTGGTAATATAATAAACCAAACGTCTCCCAGGGCATGATTATGTGTTGCCTTTTTTAATGGAGCTGAAAAAATAATATTCAATCAATGCGCCAAATAATTCGATTACATACTGAAAAAATCAAAACTACTCTGTTAATGTTCATGTTCATTATTAACTACAATACTTTCGATTTCTCGTTAGTAATAAGAATCTTAATAAATATTTAACGAGCACGACTGATGCGTTCATGATACATTCGTGCATTATTCCGCGTTTATAACCAGTGACGCCTAAAGAAAGAGAGCAGCTATTAATCACTACCAAACTGACAGAAAAGTTTCGAGTTTCATTGATTCAATCATTTTTGGGTGGTTTCTGCATCGTTTAAACATTATTCATTCTCTCTCTTAATATGCTAAAACTTTTGTATGTAAATCTGCTAACATCAAAGAGAGAGAGAGAGAAGAGATTATTTCTTCCATATCATTTCATCGTCCAAGCATTAACCTTCTCCGCGAGAAACCTGGCTCCAAATCTGTCATATGAACGCGTTAGTTCCACCCTGAGGCATTCTTAAGTAAAAGGCGAATTGGTTAATCCCTCCCCGAAGGCCGAGCGACGTCCGCACAGTCCAAATGCCAAAAGATGTCCTTTGATGCAGATCGTAGATACTCCATAAACCAGTTTTTCGTTCAACTTCTCTTGGGAAACGTCTTTGTAGTTCTTGGTCGGGACGTCAATAATTCTTGTTGGAATTTATTCGAGCACTTGATAGAATTAATGTATTATTTGATTACTTGTGTTGGAAATGTTACGTACGTATGGACTTAAATTCACGTTTGTTAGGATTTTCAGGGTGATGCATTGGAATCTTCTCAGGCCTTTAACTTGATAGGAGAATAATGTTCACCAGTCGGCCAGAAGTAATCGCCGTTCTCATTTCTTTCTTTTTTAAAATAAATTGAATGGATTTTCGCAATCCTGCGCACCCAGCGTTCTTTAGATAATTTGTTTTCACGCATTCATTCCTTCCTTTCACACAATCCTAGAGGACTATTTGAACTTAATGATTAAAAATTGAACAGCATTATCTTAATAATTATATAATTAACATGAGGCATTTAATTCTGCAAGTTTTCACGATGGTAAATGTTTTTGAAATTTCATTTGGTTAAAATAAAAATGACAAAAATTACTTTTTCGCAATACAAGCATTTTATATAAGGGTTTTTATTATATTAATAATATTTTCATATTTGATTTACAACCCTGTTTTTAAATCATAAGAGAACAAATTCATGATAATTTAATGACTTGGTTAAAGAGTACATTTGCTTCTAAAAATCATTGCTATTTTCGTGTAATCGGAAAATGAATCTATTATAAAGGTATTATATATTCTTGTATTTAATAATGTAATATATAAATATGAATGTTTGGTAGTTTGTATGTCTGGTATACAAATTCATGCGGGGCATTATCACAAAATGGAACAATTTCAATCCCGTGTACATACCAAAAAAGAAGAAGTGGAAAATAAAATAGATTAAATTGCTTTGCATCATTTATAATCTTTCCAATTCCCCTTATAATATACATTTCACATTCTAATTATTATTTACTAACTTGTAAATAACGTTTAATGGCGATACTAATCGTTCACGGTCTTTCTCCGTTGTGTTCATCAAAATCAAAAGAAAGAGACTGAAAATCCGCCAACAGTAAGGCCAACAAATTAAAAATGCAGTTATCAGACAAAGCCAAAAAGGAATAATAAAGAAGTCCGAAATTAAATAATGATTCAGCTTTTACGTATATCCTTTAACTTAGCAATATCAACGAACGCGGTGTTTTTTAGTGGGCAAAATGGAATCAGAAGCGTGGTCTGATAGTTATCGCCATATTGGTCGTCCATTGTGTTTGTAGGTTGAGCTTTCTCGCCAGTTGTTAAGAGCAATATTTTTTCTATGGATTATTCAGGAAATAATAACTAAGGTAAACAGTATACAGTACTTTCCTTGCCTGACAAGTCGTCCAGCGACGTAAGTAGTAACTACATTTTGGAGGGACAAAGAGTAAAGAATGCTTTGTTCAATCACTTGTTTGGTGACTATCATAAGTTAAAATCAACATTGGTCAGTAGCTCTTGATTTTGGAAATACATCGGGTTACGTTTGAAATTTACCATTTGTTCACTTGAGCGATCTGATACAACTCTGAACATATAAAGATTTTAGATCAATTGAAATAAAGTTTGAATTATTTAACGACTAATGCATACAACTATTACCGGTATTTTTTATCTTTTTAGCTACTAAATTAAGTAACTTATTTGATCTTGGGCAATTTAAACTTTGATTTTGACAAAGTTTGGTATCCATAACCGTATGGTTGTTGCATTAATAGTCGACGGGTTCGCATGGGTTAAATTTTAATTTTGTAGAGTATTTATTTGAAATTCTGCATTTTATCAGTAATTTTGTTGTGTCAGGACGGTTTAAACCAAAAAAGTTGGGATAATTGTGAATTTAAAAAATTCATCTGTATCTAGCTAACACGAATATGTGTTGCAGGTACTTATTTATGTGTTTGAGTATATTATTTATAATAGACTAGTGGTTTATTATCACTAAAGAGGACTTAAGATGCGTCGAAGGTGTCACTATCATGCTAAACAGCACCGAAAAGTAGTTTCAATTCTAGTATAGGATTTTTCCATAATGTCTTACCCCCACAGTGCTTGTTTTCCTATAGTCTGTCATCTATTTATCAAGTTTGATTATTAGTCCAGGCGGTGGGATACATACATAAAGCATTACAACCTTCTCTATTTCACTTTGTTAGGGGTGGTTTTTCCTAAAAACCTTTCTTAGCGAATGTCTACACTCTAAAAGGAATCTATCTGCCAAATTTCAAGTTTGTAAGGTTTTGTAGTTTCTGAGATTTCGTGATTAGTCTGTCAATAAATGTCAGTACGTGAGGGGTATTTCGCTTTAGAGAGAGAGAGAGAGAGCCCGCGGTCTTATGAACTGGTTGTCTGAAGTGGAAAGCGAAGTTTGGGATCTCTGTCTTTGTCGCACATCGACTCGCGGGAAGAAACTGGATTCCTCTCTCTGTCCAACATATGTAAATGCCAACAATTTGGGAATGTCTGTCGCACTCTTCGTGGGATGGTGGTTCGAAACAGAAGCACATCGCGGGAGAGTTTTATTCCAGAACCACACAAAAGATACGGATCACAGATGAAGATAAGGAAGACGCTGGTGCTATCTAATTCATTCTTTGAAGTTCTGCACTATTTCATTCATGGTTCAAACCTCACCATAGCATGCTAGACATCCTCGTGGCTATTTAATATATACGGTGTGCGGTGGTCGTACTCTTACAATAGAAAAATAACATGATTCATTAGGTCGGGAACTAATGAAACAAGGCCATCTGTAATAATAAGGGAAAATACACGAGCAGTGGCGTACCTACACCTCATGTTGTCTCGTGAGATCCGGGGCAGGAGTAATTTTGGAGGCCCTCATACACAAATTTGTTTGCATGACTACTTGTACATATCCAAATATTACATATGAATGAAGAAGAATTGAAGTTTGTATTTATTAATATGGTATATTTTTATTTATTTTATGGCTTTGAAAATTTTTCAGATAATATTTATGTTCAAATTTACGAGTTCAAGTGAAATTTGCTGACCCATTTGGAGACCCCTTACATGATGAAGCCAGGTGCGAAACGTCCCCTCTTTCCCCTGCCTAGGTACGCTACTGTACACGAGTGTTATTATTACGTATGTTTGTAAATAAAGATCATCGAGTAGGCTTCAAAAAGTTTGAACTAAAAGTACATAAGTTAAGAACGTAGTGTTAGATATTAAATTCGGTTTCTTGATAGTTAATGAATTCAGATAAAAGTAAAATGAACAATTATTCAATTGCGAGAGTATACATTTTAGTATAGTGATTCGATGATATGTGAAAAAATACTTCAATACATCTGTAAAATTTCACCGCGAAAGAAGCAAAACTAATTTACGACGCCAAATTTAAGAAAGTGTGATATGCATAATCTTTATTATAATTTATTCCACAATTATGATAGAGATTCATACAATATTACAAAAGATTCATACACAATCATATAGGAAGATTCAAACATTCATAACTTTTGTTTTCCGTATTTTATTTTCATTTTTTTTCCTATTCGGAATTTTTATGTAAAATTTCGAGCACGTTATATGATACGTGAAATGACTATACATTTTGAGGCTCTTTTACAAACAGGCGTGCCTTCACTTTTCATTGTTTAATGGTATCTTAATGGTTACGTCTTCTTTGAGTCTCCGAAATAGAAATAACACTCCATCATTGCTGACGCATTGGTCTCGAACGTTAGTTAGCTTCATACGTTTTACATGTTTTATTTATTTTCCATGTAAAATAGTAACATCTTCAAGAATATTTCATTCGTGAGGATGAGTATAAATTGAAATAAATAATGGTTTATAGCTATGCGCGATACATTTACTGATAACTAGCTATATTGTGTTAAGTAAATTGTGTTTTGAAAGTGAGAAAAACAATCATAAAAATTATTACAAGTTAAAGAATAAATACTTTTTATTATTGAGCAAACAAATTTATGTATTTCCCATGGAGTCTTTATGGAAAGTATGTATAGTAACTTTAAATTAAACTTGGCACGCACATCTGTGCTGAAATGTTAAATCCACTTCTGCCCTAAGTCCCTCGATCTAATTGATGGGATGGTGCCTTGCTTGCTCCCGGTGTGTAAATTAATTTATTGCTCTCCACATTGTCTTACGCTGTTTGTAACTGCTTTTTTGACAGTTAATTTATGTGTATTTATTAACAGCTTTAAACCTTTTCAATTTAAGGTGCATTGCTACAAGCAATTATTCATTTCAGTATCATCCCATTTTTATATTTGGTACACACGTTTTAAAAGTTTACTAAGTACAATGTATTTTATTAAATAAGATACAAATTCCGATTTTGATATAAAAAAATATTTTGAAATATTTTTAAGAATTATTACTGTATTCTAAGATAATCGAGTTACCGACTTATAAAAGCTCACAAAAATATTTAAGACAATGTTTTAAATTTCAATTCAAATATTTTTGGAGATAGAGATAGTTAACGACTTCAAAATTCTCCGTAAATGGCGCAAATATACAGATAGATTAATAACAGAACAGCGAACCGTCAGAAAAATCCAAAATTCTGAGATAGATTAATAACAGAACAGCGAACCGTCAGAAAAATTGGACAAGGTCCAATTTTGTCCAATTTTGTCCGATTTCACATGGAATGATCCGTATCAAACTTGCAAAATGAGTTTTTTCTATTGATTTGATGTAATATTTATTTTGTTCTTTCTAAGTCTGTACTCCCTTCGTTTCTTTCATAATGTTAAATAATCACATAGTTTTTGAGTACTTCGTTTTATCTTTACAATTATGAGCTAATTTTTGATATTTGTATTTTTCCCTTTTTAACGAAGGACACTGGTTCAACAGTCCTAAACAACCACTCTCTTCAACGTTATATCCCAAAAAGAGACACTTGAAGTTCTGACTCGTATTCATTATTGTATTAAAACTATCCCTTACTTACAGCATGTGATTTAATGACAATAACAGTTCCTTTTTTTTTATGTCGCTTTCACATATTAGGTTTTCTGGTATCTAATATCCCTAAATTGGTTGTCGTGAAAATTGTTTTATTTTCAATAGCCAGTAAAAAAACGTTATTTTCAATATCTTCAAGGTGTACTATTTCTATGTACTATTTCTTTTATAATTTGTAGTAATTGAGACTCATTTATGTGTTGTGTCTTCGCCATGTACGTAAATAAAAAAATCTGACAAACTTGTGACTTATATAGTTTACACGTAGATACAAAGCTTTATATTGGGAAATATCGTTAAGTTAAGAATTGAAGAAGATACAGAAAATTCTGTGGGGTTGCATTGTTTCCTTGATAACTTAGATATTACACAAATTCCTAGAGTAACTATTTTATAATACCGTGAGTTTTATATTGTTGATTTCTGTCTTTCACAAGACCGAAATTCCGACACTTTCACAAGAAAAAACATAAACTACAATATTCGGTGCAATGTTTTAAATGTTATCATATTCGTAATAGTAAATTGGATAATTCCGTTGAACGAGACTTTTGGATATGAAATGTTAAATTCCTGTGGGCGAGGGTGATTCCGTCTAACAGCAATTCATTGTCATTTTCATCTCTCGTCTTTGTCTAATATTTACGACGACGATAATTCCTGGAAGTTGCGTGGTCTGACGCCTTTGCAAATGTACGATTGCCGTTTGACAGGCGCCTCCGCAGCGCCGGCCATGTATGGAACCGTGGATGAGGCCTACTGGACAGGTTGTCCCGGAGTCGGAGGCGCTGTGCCCTCGATCCCAAGCTGCGCGTAAGTTAGTTTGATTGCAGCTGTATCTGTACTGCTTCATTGCGCCATAAAAGGGACTGGGAGAACACAAGTATTTATGTCCACACGGGCGTCGGGAGCAGGTCATTACATTGTTATTAGTGAATGCTATTTCGTGAGAGTGGGAGAAGGAGGGGATTCGTCAGCGGGTGAGGCGTTCCGTTAACTGCTTCCGTCTGGTTGACCTTTGGAAAGACCGCTCAGATTTTAGGAATATCTCTGTATCGTGAGAACTTCGTTATGGACCTTGATGCTCTCTAATGTTATGGAAAAGAATCAATTTATTTGAATAATAGCGCTAATAAATGATTTAGCGATGCTTTTGCAATCATCTTCAACTGTAGCGAATAAAGACAATTTTTTCATTTTTCATTGATTTGTGACCCAGTTCCTTGGCCTTCCGACCACTATCTCTGTTTTGCGCCTCTTTCTACTTATTTTCCCTTCTCTAGGCTGCTCCTGTTCGACTTGCTGCACTACTCTGGCACTGCCGTTTCCTTGGTGTTGTGGAACATTCTACTATCAGTGCGATATTTTTATTACTTTTCGCATTTACATTATCTTTGTGATGTATTCTTCAACTTTATGATATGTCCTTTGTTTGAATGTATTTTGTCCAGTCTTTTCGGTCGTGTATTCCTTGTTGCGCCAATTGTCTTATCCAAAGTGCACGATCTTGTCCAAAAATACTGCAATCGTGTAAAATGTGGTCTACTGTGTCATTTGCTCTTCCGCATACAAATATATTCCATCATCGGTAATTTTTCGCTTGTGCTAGTATGTTTTAAAATCGCCATGGTTTGTTAATATCTACATCATATGTGGTGTAGGTCGAAACCATTTTCGGTTGTTGTATCTGTAATGCACATTTTTTTATAAATCTGTACGTATGTCGCCCTTCCAATGCCTTATGTCACCTTATGTTCCAGCAGTCTGTCAATGCCCGAATAATTTTCCACTTCCATCCTTTTTCTCCATACTTTATGTGTTTCTCTCCTATGTACACTTCTCCCTTTTTGCGTGCATTGTATCTTAAGTAATTCTTATCGATCTCGAGGTCAATTGGTAGTACACCCAGTAGTACTAACAGTGCCTTCGTCGATACGCTTTTATAAGTCCCACTCCAATGTACTCCACTGTCTTTGGAGACTACTTAACCGCCGATCCATACGCACTAACTTAGTTCGTTGAATCCACGCTGTGCTGCAGTATGTTATATGTGCTAGTAGTGCTCCCTTGTAAAGTTGGACTAATAGTGGAATTGATTTGGTGTGTCTATTTATTCCAACTTTCAACAATCCATAGATCTTACTTGCCGTGTACTCGATGTCATTTCCTCATCAATCATCACACCCAAATACTTTATTGTCTGCTGTATTTTGAGGCACCAAGTTGGGAAACGTATAGCAGGATTCAGTCGACTTTTCCCTCGCTGGGACAATGTTCAATAGTTGGATAATCTATATTGTATTCCCCGAAATAAAATAAAATCATTTTTTCGTAAATATATTATGGATAATAGTCTTCGCTGTTCTTAAAATTATAAGTAGCTCTTTCACAAAAATGTGTAATTTTAATTATGTACTTTGTGAATTACCTTAAAACGCGCATGCATAAGAAAGAATATGGAACAACTCGGAAAATATACTCTTTGACCATTTAAACATTTGAGCACTATAATCCTAATATCACCATGAGACCAGCGGCTGTGACCAGCGGCTGCTTTCGTACACTGTCGCGACACTTTCTCTTTTACGACGTGGTGACCCTCATCCAGCGATACGTCTAACCTCTCGTATGGTATCGATAACAACAGGAACGGATCTGTCAAATTGGCTTCAAGGTGCGTAGCACATACAACATGCATACATCTATTATAAAATAAAAACGTGTTATATAAAAATTCACAACACTATTTTTACTTTTCATATATGTGGAATAGAGAAAGTATTATAATTGTGAAAAAGTTCGAATGCAAGATTTTGAGTGATATATCCGTTTTGTACGTACCTGATACCGAAAAGTAGTATTTATCATGATATCCGTCTGTACGCAGCAATTCTGACGAAACGGACGAGTCAATTTCGTTAGAGTATAATTTGATTTTGTCGATACACGTACTCTAAAATGTTTTTAGCTTTAACATAAAGGGTACATCTCATGAAGATTACATTTTGGAAAATTTCTCAAAACCGCCTCCAGATTTTCTTCAAACTTTCTATGAAGAAAATGTTTGTATTACATCTTCATAAGTGGTATTTCGCTTGAAAGTTTCCTAGGCTAAACGTTCTAGAGCTCGGCATATTAAGCTTAAAATTATCCAACAAACGAGACATACTGATTTAATGATAATCACGAAATCTCAGAAACAAGAAAGCCTACAAACTTGAAATTAGGCAGGTAGATTTCTTTTAGGGTGTAGATGTCTGTTAAGAAAGGAATTTATGAAACTCTACCCCTAAGATGGTGAAATGGGGTTTGAAATGTTTTATGTATGTATCTCTTGAGTGTCTGGAGCAATTTCAACGAAACTTTATACACACTTTGGGAGGGTGTGGGGAGAGGGTGACGTGTAAAAATAATCGAAAAATCCTATATATTTGAAACAACAGTAATCGGTGCCATTGAGTTGGATAAGGATGCTTCGTAAGTTCACAATTAGCCCAAATTGGAGATATTAAGTCCCTAGAATCCTTGTGGTAAGGGTAGAAGTATCAAAAATGTCCGATATTGGTGTGGAATACATCCGGTTTGCGGTCGCAGAAGAGAAGAGTCACACTCTCGATACCGCTAAGTCCACATAAAGGGAATATACTCTGTTTGGTTAAGGGATGAAATGTAAAAATAATCGAAAATTACTTATTTTAGTGTTAAGATCATAGTGTTTTGGGTCATTGGAATAAGTAGTAACATTTTTGAAGACTCCATAGTCCAAAAACCAGCCCGTATACACCATTTGATCCCCAAGGGTGGGGGATGCTATGTTCAAATGATCGAAAATGATAGGTATCAGTGACGAGTTCACAGTTTCCAGCATTGCTGTGTTGATTTGAACATCCTGTAATTGTGTAGGGCTGTATTCAGTCCCCATGGGAAATAAGACACTTCCTTTCACCCCCTGGATAAGGTATGGGAAGGAGTTGAATGTAAAAATAATCGATAGTTAGCAATATAAGTGTGGAGATCAAACGTTTAGGGGTCACAGATTATTAGTGATATTTCCGATGCTGTTTAAATCCACAATCAACCCTAGAAACCCCATCACCTCAGGGAAGGGCATGACAAATAAAAGAATTATCGAAAATGATATTAGTGACAAGTTCAGAGTTTTCGGTGTCACCCCTATGAGAAAGAATGAAGCTGGAGACATCATACAGAAGTCACGGGATCAAAGCTGCAAGTATTCAGCTACTACTTTTACATTTGTTGAAATCAGAACCTACAGAGTCATATTCTTCTTTAACAATATATTTTTGCTAGTCTGATTAATTTTTAAAACATAAACATTGTTGCCTTGTAATTTAAAAAATATACTTTCTAAAAGCATTTTTTTTTTTGCATTTGTAATCAACATGAATGAGACAGTAGTTGAGATAGGTATTAGGAAATCAAAACCGCGACAGAAACGTTATAAACTCTCAAGAATTGTATTTAGTAAATAAAAATTAGTTTTTACAATATTAGAGTGGTTTTTGGGGGATCGTAAGCAACATTTTGGGGGTGGTTAAGTGAAATTCTTAAAAGGTATTACAATTTTCACATCATTTGAATAATGTATAATATTCACATCATGTACAACGTTCATCATCTTTTAATAGGGATACTGAAGTATATATTTTGTCGGTCCCACTTTAAAGAGAAAGAAAGAGAATTAAAACAAGAATTTTAGCTGCCGACACTAATTGAACCAGTGGTTGACAACCTCCTATCGTCTACTAAACGATGGTCCTTAACCAACAAGAAACTGCCCCAAGAAAAACTACCTCAACAAAGTTTTTTGTGGTTATATTTAAAGTATATAAGCAGTTGGTTGTTGGATTGATGTGGCCAGTAATGTGTGAGAGGGTATCGCTGTCGTCTACAATAGTTCTTCGAGATTTTCGGATGCGCCAGTAATCAACATGGTGTCGACCTCCTAAAATATTAAAAAAAAATATTTTTAGTCGACGGCTTCTGACACCCTTTTGACAGAAGAAACCCGTTGCAATTCGTAAGAAAGTATTTTAACTATGAAGATGAAAGAGGATTATTGATGATTGATAATACACTTGCGACGGAAAATATTTGTTAATATAAGTATAAACTAAACTCACTTAGTGGCGACACATTGTTTTACCATCACTCAGACAAATGACCAAACGTAGTAATTTAACAACTTAAATCCCCTTTACTGATTTATACGACATTGAATATTGTAACAAAATTAAAACCATCGCGAAAACACTACTTTGAAACTTTATTAATTTGTTCTAAAACCCGATGTGTCGAGCACTCGTGCGTGTACCTAATAGATGTGTAGGAGTATGATATATCTCAGTCGCACAACCTCGTGTGTATTTCTAGCCGCACTACTCCATTTCTAGAGACTAGAAACTATTTAGCGGTGTAGAAGTACCAAGCAGAGCGAAAATGCGGTTGTAGAAAACTAAAATGAAAGATATAAAGCTAATAAAATTGACAGAAGAATGGAAAATCCACTTCACATACGAAATTTCTACGAACTTCAAGAGCGAGACCGTGTAAGTCGTATACAGGAACTTATGGTGTCACGGTCTTACTAAGCAACTGGAAGGGACGTGTCTCCCCAACAACCAATCTGAAAGTTTGAACGAGCTCTCCATGACAATGGTGAAATATTTGTATAATTTAACGTTCAATTCAAATATTGAAGTTTTGGCGGAGTAAACGCCAATTCTAAGTTTGTTCATGAAAAAACGTACAAAATGAATAATAGTCATTTCGCCAGCTTTTACCGCAATGAGTCCGCGAAATCATACAAAAAATATTTCGTACAACAAATTAATAAACGAAGGACAGCGTTCAAAAGAACTAGATGAGTTTAACTAAACACCTTCCTCTTATCATTAGTTTTATAGCGTGAAAAGGAATAAAATATATAGCAATACTAATTATTTTTAGAAGCGAAATGTATTGAACCATTCTTGATAGGTAGATAGTACATGGTAAAATAAAAAGAAGAGTTTGTGACATTTGATGTGAATATTATTACTACTCCCGGCGTCTCGTTGAACACGGAAAAACCAATGAAAGAATGTAAAGATAGTACTTGCAGCTCTTAACCAACTCTACTATTTTATAAATATTAATTCAAGTATCAGAATTTTTAATTTACTGATCCGTTTGAATTTCTGATGCTTTACGTGTTGTGACAATTCTCTTCTTCGTTCTGAATATTTACACCTCCATAAATCACAAAGTAATGTGAATAAACATGTAAAACAAAACCAGTTTAGATCCGTTTTTTCACATTTAATAAAATTTGATATGTGCGATGAAATTGATTTGGAATTAAGATATTAATTAAACAACCCCATTTTATGTTGTCAAGGAAATGCATTACGTCCTCCAAACGGAGTCTGAGTTCCGTTAAATTAAATTATATCTTGAGAATACATAAGGCTTTGATTTTGTGATTTTCATGGTATTTTATGCTCAGAATGAAGTTGTTTGAGTTTACATTATATTGTCTTACATTTTTCACATAAAAAAGTTCGTCTGAACGTCTGTCTTATTTTCGTCATGAACGTAATTACTAAAAGAGACATCCGGTAACAAAATGATCAGCCATTGAATGTCGCAGTAGGACAAAAATGACCGCTACACGGTTGCAGATCAATTTAAAAAATCAGTTTTGAACTCAAGAAGAATAAGGAGAGGAACAGGGAAAAAATGAATTTTTTAAATTGATTGATTTTTGTACTGTTTCGTTTGGATTGATTCATTCACGTCCTTTGACTCTTATCTTGGCTGGCATAGCGTAGTGAAAGAAAATTTGCGGTGGACGGTAGATTTGTGTACGCGTTTTAGTTCGTTGTCAGAAATCCAGAAATTGCTTTATTTTCGAGAAAAATACCAAAGCAACCCTCGAATCTAAATAAGACTCAATATTGAATATCTTCTCCCAGCAGTATTTTATCGCTTGAAGTCTTGATTCATATACAGGAGGGCATCCACTGTCATGAGACATAATTAATCACTGTAATCATCTGCAGTAGTGTCCTCCCGCCTTCGCACTTCTTTTAATGGAAATAGACTTCGATCCCTCGCCCGACTGATTTGACAATGAGTGTTTCTGGCTGAAAGTATCATTCACACTTTTTAGACTAATGTCTATTCAGTTCCTTTAGATGCCGCAGTAGCTCACCTCATCTTCCAATACATTCTTCCTTAACTTTATGTGATCCGGTGGAGGAAGCGATCTTTCGACCTTAAGGTCACCAGATAGTAAAAAGCATGAATTTAAATTTAAGTTAATTCAATTATAAGCAAATTTGAGAGTAGTCGATGGAATTCTAGGTTTTGATTTCGTTTAGAACTTGTTAATAGAAATATCCATTGCCTATAAAAAATGATTTGGTGGGTTCATTGGTGTCAGCCCGAGTCAACAGTGTAAGGCAATTTTTTTGGACTCGAGGAATTTTCAGCGCATAAAAAAATTAATTTACTTGAGACTGAAATAAACCTTTTCTTTAGGGGTTCTGAAACTCTGCTTGTTTCAATAATATCAAATTGATGCGACTCTTTTGACTTATCGATCTCTTGAAGATGTGTTGAAGGTATATTATTCATGCGAGATTAAAAAATATAAACGACAAATCAATATGTTTTTTCTCCTCTTATGAACAACTTCTTACTTTTTAAGTTGCTTAAAAATAAGAGTTATGAAACATGAAAATAAGAGTGAATAAATTCAGAAAAAGAAGCTCTTCTACGAAATCATATTGAAATCAATAGTTCAATTAATACATATTATTACTCTTATGATTTTTAAACACTGTACTCAGAATAATCTATAGTTCGATAATAACTAGTACATGTAATTGTTTGCGTAAAATTACAAACATATTGACATTCTATTAGTATTATAACTCGCAGCTAACTTTTTGTCTTATCTAGGAACTTATGCTGAATTTTTTTGAATCCGCCTCTGCCTTAGGACCCTTGATCGGAATTGATGGGATGGTCCCTTGCTTGCTTCCGGAGAGTAAATTAGTTTATTGTCCTCCACGTGGTCATACGCAGTTTGTACTGTTTTTTGACAATACATTTATTATTATTATTATTATTATTATTATTATTATTATTAAATACAATTTTGTATTGACGTGTTTCTTCATTTTTATGATTTCATTTTTTTTCGTTTCATCCTCCCTCCCAACGAGTATAAATTGAAAACAGAATAAAAGAGCTTTGAATGAGAAACACCCTCTCCCCCCGCTCATCATCCATCTCCAGTGCATGGCGTAATCCGTGATGCCTCAAGGATCACTAATGCGGTTTGGCCGCTACCTGCCGGAGGCGATGCGGCGTCGCGCCTCAGCGGGAGGTAGAGGGACCGGGCGTCGCGTGCGTGGTAAGGATCGTAAACGCCAGGGGCACACGCACCCAGCGCGACTAGTCATGGTAGCCGTGGAGGAGGAGACCAGGATGACGACGGAGGCGATCTCCGATGGCGCGCGCAGGTGCACAGCTCGCGATCTTGTAGCAATGGTTACGGTAGTATGAGCGAGGAAACGGCTGTTTTGGAATGTCCATATAGTTTTTAAATGAGAGAATGCCCCTCCGTGGCGCAGGTGGTAGCGTTCTAATTCATCACCGAGTCATCCCGGGTTCAATTGCCGGTGGGGTCAGAAAAAATTTGTTGCTTTTCACATTAATGTCCCAGTTCATATTGCTGTGAATACTGAAAAACGAACCCTCCTTCCTCTATCCACCTCCTCCTGGTATCAATAACTCTTAACTATTAATAACAACTCCTACTAACACCTTCACGTGAGCCAATTGTTGGTAAACCAAGCTAAGCGGCCCTCCTACTAACAATAACCTACCACCCATCTCCTACCTCTTACCGCTACATGTAGATAAGCATCAATAGCACGCTACATTTCCCATTTACAAATACTACAATAAAAAATGAGGGAATAAATTATTATCTATCAAGTCTAATATAATTTATATCAAGACGTCTAATAGAGGTTCTATATTTGAATAAAACAATCGACGTTCTACGGGCTGTAATGAACAAGTCTCTAGAGACGATTTTAAAGATATTCCCATGTAATTTCCAATGAATTTTTTTGTGTGGGGGGCTTTAGGGCTCGTCAACGGCAAGGTCATTAGAGATCTTATTTCCATTGAAATCGATGTAACAATCATCATACGTATCACAAAAGATGTCATAGAAAATAACTATGAAATTTTCCATGTATTTCTGTACAATTAAGAAAGTTGTTCAACGAAAACTATTGCAAAACTAAAGAAATTGTCAAACTAGATACCATTTTCATCTTGTTTTAATTTAAACCGTATTCTCAATAATTCACAATTCTTAATACACTGTAATTTACGAATTACTGTTAAAGTGACTATTTTCAATATGGCTAAATGTTTGTATCATGGAGCATATGTCACAAAATATCTCTCTTCTCCCACATTACATTGCTTCCCCAGTTTTGAAATGAATTCATAATGCGGCGTATTTAATTATTTTTTAATCACTGTATTTTTTAATTATTTTCCTTAGCTTTGTGGAGTACTGAATGATGATAGCAATGTAAAGCAATTGAAAAATGAATAACGTAGTCAAAACCTCATCAATCCAAGTATTGAGTTTAGTGGAACTGGCCAGTCTTTAAAATGTTTCCCAGCAGAGAACAATATAAAACCCGCCTAGAAAAGCTTTCTGGGCCCAAACCAAACAAAGACATTGTAAATTTCAAATTTATATATTTCAAAATTACATATATATTCTTAAGGTTTGAAAAGCACTTAATAATATTACTTCAGCAATCCTTGGACAAATAATTTGTTTCCTCCAATTTGAATTTTAGAGAAATATTTTTCCTCTATTTTCAATGTCCACATCCACATATTAGAAAAAAATTTCCAATCAGAAACATTCATAAAAAAACATCGAGAATTAAGACAGACCATTTGCATGATTTAATGTTTTTATTGCTTCTTATAAATTGTGTATTACAGACGATTCACGTTTTATTCGTCCTAGCAAACCATGCGCCGGAGGGTGATGTGGCCACGCGCCACGAGGACATAGCGAGGTTCGCTTGGAGCCGCAGGCAGCCGCCCGGCATCGTCTTTTGTTTACGGCCACCATCGCTAACGAGAGCGTAGCATTGTTGGAAAGGCGATGATCATTATTACATTTCGCTCACTTGCAAATTTTAGTTGAAACGCATTGTTACTAAGGGAGGGAATTGACAAAGTCAAACAATTATTAATGATGGTTGCTCATAACAGGGACAGGTAACAAAGTACGTTTTTCTCTCCTTCAATTTTTCAATTTACATAAATTGCTATGTTCGAAATGCAATTGAAAATGTATGGTATCTCTAAAATTCCACTCGAATTATAATACTTATAGGGACAAAATTTTATTTTCATCAGCGTAACAAAATTTGAACAGATTAGTATATTTGCGAAATAAGTGTCTTAATGTGACATAGAAATATTGCCAGTTCTTTCTCTACCTAATCAAACACTAGTATCATAAGAGAGATGAGCAACCTACGGATAATAACTTCGGTTAACTCATTATCAGTGCGCCAAGTCATTATCACTCCCAAGCGGCGTCAACCTCCCTAAATATGTGCACATTTATAAAGTACAGAAAATACTAGAAATAGTAAGTTTGTAGGAGAGTAAAAATATACAATGAAACAAGCTATTCGTACAAATCTTTTTTCGTGTTTCTAACTTTGTATATCGTATATTCCATTGTCTCTGTAAGTTTTAATAACATTAAAGTAGAAACAACATTTGCATCGCGCTTTAATGTCAAAACATAACATGTGCAAGAAATAAAATTTTAGTGGCACGCGTGCCAACTATTTAAAAAGCAATAGAAATCAGAATGTTAAGGAGTTTCAGAATAGTTTATTTAACTGATATCACAGCGCGCACTGTAAAGCTTTACTCTGCGATCAGCTCACGAGAGCGAACGGTTTCCAACTTCTGACGGACTGAACCGATACGCTTAAGTTCGTCCAAAAATGTAGTAGAGAGTGAACGAAATAGATAATTAATTTTCTTAATTAAACGTTTTGTTTCTACTATGCAATTGAGGAATTTTTCTATTTATAAATATATAATTTTCGCACTGCGTAAAATAATTGAAACCTACAAGCGCTTTTGAAATGAAGTAAATATTAATATTTTGTAATGGAGTACTTTCGCAGAGACCTAACGATGACAGAACCGCTCAAAAGAAAGAAAATAACTGCTTCAATTTTCCTCACCGAACTACTTCTACTTACTATTCCTCTGTAAATAATTGATACAATCCAGCTTTTTTGGCTCAATATTGTATAATTATTTAACTAAATTTTTGATAAACAATATAGTATCCCTCCCATCTAAAGAAGAACCTACAACTTTTCATTCATTACCTTACATGGAAATTCGCTTAGTAAAATTGCAAATTTGTTTAAAATAGAATGTTCCGTAACATTTCAATCCCCCAAACTCTGAAAAATATTCTTTTTGAAGTTAAATATATAGACCCACGCACAGTACCGTCTACCTGCCATGACTGCAACCCCGTATTCTCCGGAAAAATAAAAATAAAAACCTTTGAACAACGGATCAAACTACAAACAATCAAGGCAAAATTGTACCAACTGCTCATACTTTACTAGGAGCTTTATAAATCACAAAAAAAGACATTGACAGAATATCAACACTCTGGGAATAGAAAATAGCTACCATCACGTATTAAATCTCGAAACTATTTGCATTCACAATGCATTACATATAAATTTAAATCTAAAAAATTCCAGAACCTTCCTCACCTCTCTTGATTCTGGCTGAACTAAACCCACCAACCTGTACTTAAGGTTATTCTCTCTCTCTCTCTCTCTCTCTCTCTCTCTCTCTATATATATA
>NNCF01129723.1:180716-220301 GCA_002313205.1 Laupala kohalensis
TTTGCAGAAAATGCAAGACCAAGACCAAATATTTGATGCAAAACTGTAATAGCAAGAACAAGGCACAAACACATGATTTCAAAAAACAGCATGACTCTAGCAAAAATCACTTCATTAATCTGCCAAAACTATTTCATAGAACCAAATGAAAACTAGATCAGACTTTTTGACTATTTAATGATTAATCAATTACCACAAAATTATGTTTGAAAGTAATTGTTTATTACAAATTCATAGTTTTGCCAGTTTGATATCAAACTGGCAGAACTAATAAGCAGAAATAAATAAAAAATAGGTGAGAATAGATGACTATCTATTGGCTAAACAATTACTAAGGGCATGATTTTTGATCATATTTGTTTATAACATATTGATGATTCTTATGTACCCAAAATAAGGACTAGTCCCTATGATAAAATATGGACACCAAGTTCAGCAAGACTCTCAAAACCGAGACCGAGACCCGACGCTCAAGACGAAGATCAATATTAACATTACCAGAACAAGACTAAGACCAAGACCAAGACCACAATAGAGAATTCAAGAACAAGTCCAAGACTTGCTCTTGTCTTGTAGTGCTGGCGTCAGAGTATCTTCTTGGACAGAATAAAAAAAAACGTTAACCAAACCAGAGGGAAAATATTTCAAAATAAATTAATTGTATCTGTGAAAGAGAGAGAAAATTAATTAATTAATTAAAGATTTACATTAGGCCAGGGATGACAAAGGGATCACACAGGGGCAGCAGAGCAGGACGTGCTTAGATGGAGACAGGCTTGAGCCAATATTCAATTGAATAATTTCAGTTAGATTAATTGGGGGAATAATTAGGAGGTTAATATGTTATTTACATCAAAAAGATACAAAATCCTTAATTCAATGATAATTTTTATTAAGATCTTCAAATACAAGAGTTCCTTCATGAATTTTATTAGCTGAAATTGGTTTAATATTTCCAAAAATTTGTTAAGATTTATAGAATTATATCGTGAAGTTAATATTCAACATTAATATTAATATTATTTTCTTATTTTAGTGCTTCTTATAGAATTTTTTATACTCAGGATGGAAAGGTTTATTCTGGAATTTTAAAGAAAATTTGTGGAATTGATCGTGGATATTTAGTATTATTTCATTGAATATCTTTAAATATTTTAATTAATACAGTAGAATATTTTATTATTTGAATTTACTTAATAAGTTCATAAAGAATATTGATGTATGAAGTGAAAGGAATATATTTAATATATCAGGTTATTACAATAAAAAAATTCTTGTTAAAAAAGTAAATTGTTCTTATTGCTAGAGAGTCATTTAGGAAGAGACCGGGAAATTTCATACAAATTAACCTCTGACTCTCTTTACATATCAAACATTTTTATTTATGATATTTTCTGTATTATGAATTTCTGTTGTTATTTTGAATTTCTATCTGAATACTTTGTTGAATATAGTTTGTTTATTTAATTAATAATATGTTTTGTATGAATTGCTTTGTGTTCGTGCACCTGCAGAAATTTTCATTGACGTTACATGCGATTCTTACGATGCCCCTAACAGAAGCTAAATCGCGATTAAGATCTCGGTGCACGCGTCTGAACACTACTTCGTTAGCGTGCTTCTTCATTTCTGCATTATATTAGGCACTGAATAGGCAACCCGCAATTGTTAAAAGAGGGTTCTCGTTACTTGAAACAGGTCTCAAAAAACTATTCTTATAATAAACATATACTGTTGTATACGTATAACGTTTAATCAACACACTGTTGAAGAGTAACTTTGCACGTCGTGCTGTTCAGAAATCTGAGCACTTGACCCGAGAATATGAATACAACTCATTTGGCTGCGGAAGCATACAAACTTCTCCATGTATTGGTTATAAACAAACATTAACAGTATTTGTCATAGAGAAGTAATTATATGTCTTCCGAAACATTAAATAAAGTTCAAGTTTTCAAATAAAACTGTTTTTGTCGAACAGTTTGTAAAAATTATCTTCATTTATTGCATACGGGATGGTGATAATTTTAAAATGAATTTATAACTTACATTTTTATTTTCAAATGTATGTTTTAGTCTATGCAAAATGTACTTACCATGTGCAGTTTATTATTATCATCAATCAATTACTTTTAACGATAAAGAATTTGTAGAATTACTAGTACAGAGTTCATTTTACTACGTTGATTGAGATATTGTCAGACTTTAAACAGAAATTGAATGATTTCCTGTTTAAACTATTTCGGAGGATTTAACTGCATAATTCTCATGTTCGTGACTAAAGGTAAGGTTTTTATCTTTGCGACGTTATTAGGTTGTAACGTATTCACTTAAGGAATAGAATTGAGTGTTGTCCTTCAGTATTTGTTGTTCCTTTGTTTGTATGGCTGCTGAATGTGTTTATATTCCTCACGGAACGAGTTAGAGGGAGAAACTCGTCGCTCGACCTTATACGACTTAATTTTATTTCTGGACGATTGGTGAAATAATGAGGTATTGCATCAACAACCACATTTGTCTTATTGTTTACTACATATTTCTACGCGACGTTATACGCATGCATAGATATAGTGAGAATATACGAGTATTTATGCAGTAGCATCATAATACAATCAAATTATAATACTAATTGTTTCCCTGTTCAATCTTAACTCCCATTTTGTGCGCGAATTTTTGTACTCCAAGCACACAATATCGCGTTAAAAAAAATTCCCCCAATGTTACCCATAAGGAATCATTTAATTGCAAATAACGACGACATATTGTCGATGCCTGGGATATGCTTACACCCGGAATCTGGCTAAAGTGAATACCGAGAGAGCGTGTGGGGGTAAAACCCAACATGGCGCGCTTGTTGCGACGAAGTCTGGGGATAAAAACGAATAAAGCAAGTCGATTAATAAAATCTCGTGAAGTATCATAGATAAAGTTAACTCAAAATCTGTAGCAACTCCTGCATACCTAAAAATTATTTTCACAACCTTTATTATGGTCTGTCATATTTTTCCACCTTGTGGAATCTGCAGACTAGTATGATTGACTAGGAAAAATTTATATCTACAAGGAAACTTATGTCCTACAAAATTCACATAGGTTAAATTAAATGGTATGAGAGTGAAAATAAGTGGCGAGTTTCCTGACACATCAAAACTAAGTGCATACTAAACTTAAGCTCACTGTGCTTTGAAAATTGTATTATAATAAAAAGTACAATTTCTCCAGCAATGTGGAAATAATATACAGGCAAAGTAGAGTATTTCGTGAATTTACTTCTCATAAGAATCAAAACTATTTTCGTAGAATTAGATACTTTCAGAGTTTCATGTTCTATTTTAATATTTTATTGTTTAAGCAACTTGTTTGAGAATGATGATAGAAACAATTATTAGAAATAAAGTAAAATGACTTATTTTACTATTAAAGTAGTAAAATTATGTGATAACTTTCGGTCAGGTGAAAATGGTAACGAGCCGGGATTCGATTCCCGACTCGTCGCCATTTTCACCTGACCGAAAGTTATCACTATCTTCTCCGCGTGTAGGGTACATGGAAGAAATATATGCATAGTAAAATTATGTTTTATTACTAATAGACCATTGATATTGAATATTAAAGTAGAGTTTAAAGTAAAAGGTTTCATCAGTATGTTTATGAAAGTTACGTGTATTGAGTATAAAAATGCAATGTTTTTTTATTTGCGGTAAAGTTAAAAAATTAATCATTCAAACATATAAAAATATCTTAGCATTGTGTAGTAAAATTTCAGTTCTCGAATAATGTACACGTTTTACCATATTTCCCTTCCCTGTTACTAGTTAACTAGTCTCCATGTTTTAAACTCACCATCTCTTTGTGGACTGTATTACAAGAGAATTAACGCACAATAATATTCTTGGAATTCCCTGAAATTCTTATTTGATACTCAGATACCTCGACTAATACATATCCATTCCCTTATTTGGTTATTATGATTTGATATAAGTAAATGCCTTTACAAATAAATGTACTAAGGAAAAAAGGAAGAAAGGAAGAAGAGGTATTTGGTCCAAATAAAATAATAATAATAATAATAATAATAATAATAATAATAATAATAATTCAAATAAAATATTTCTTTCATCCAGGAAATTTTTTGTCGTAGATACGGCATCGTTTCTGACTTCGTCAGAAGACATATGTAATTCAAAATCAATTCAAAAACCTATGAGATTGAATAAAAATTTTATTTTTACGAATATTTTCCGAGGATACATTTCTAATATCAAATTCTAAATCATCTTTACTCATCGAACATAGTATTTTATACAAAAATATATCATGGTATTATTTACAAAGGTATAATCTTATTGGAAATAAATTATTAGTCACAATGTTAATAAATAAGATTGTAGCGAAAATATTGTTTTATGAAACCCTGAATGACCCCTTTGATTCGTCCTGAAAAGGATAATTAAAATGTACACATGTGATGCATTATATTGCGAATCGCTCAGTTTTTCAACCATTCCTGAAAGTCGTAAGTGTAATTAAAACATTCCCACCTCTTAATGTTCTCTTGCTGCTACCGCAACCACAAGAGAAAGTGTATGAAAGGCTGATGGACTGGTACGTCGGCAGTATTCAGAGATTTCCAATGGTGGAGACGCGCTGCGACAACGGTGAAGTCGACCTTAGCAAATTAATCGCTCATCCATTATGAAAGGCGTACCTCAAGGCCTGCTCTTTGTCTCGGCAGCCCGCCTTACCAAAACGTCTTAATTATCATGGTCCGCTAAGGAGGAGCGGCGCCATATTCGTGCAATGCGGTGGCAGGTCGACCGGTGGGGCATTTTTTGCCGCATGTGTGTGTCCACGCGTCGGACACGACCGAGTACGCATGGTGACAAAGGCTCGGCTCGAGTTCCTTTGACAAACAGAACCTCACTGCGAGATATACAAGAGAAAATATTTATATTTAGCCAAAGATTGTTATTTAAAAATGGTAATAAATTGTTTGTTCTGATGGTACATTTTTTTCTAGAATGTTTAAAGATATTTTCATAGAAATAGCTATTAAAATATAAAAATTTATTCTGTAAAAATTGATATGACATATTACGATTTACAGGGGCCCTAAAAGTGAGTTCAAAACAAAATTTGAAGTATTTGAAGACTTTTATTCATTTCAAGAGATTATGTGAGCAATGTCCAACGAAATGGTGCTTGCAATGGTTAAAACGTGTTTAAAAAATCTGGAGTGAGCCCCTCTCAGTTTTCCAATTATAGCTCTAGCAACAAAAAATCAGTAATATGCCTGCATTGCAATAAAAATTAAATATAATTTATAGATAAAAAACATTAACATATTAAAATATCAAACACGATTAAACAATTCAATCAGTTTAAAAATATTCGTCACCAAGTGTATGTTGCATACACATCTACATATAGAATCCTGAAACATTATCTTCCTCCTAGAACTCTTTGCAATTGACTTATTGACTGATCTGAAAAAAGGCGCAAAAATATCCTTTTCGCTTTACCTAAAAAAAACGGTGCAACATATGGAAATATTTTGCAATCTGTACGTAGAATTTCCTACACAATAAAAATGTTTACATGAAAGTTTTCAAGATTTTGAATTTTAAGAAACTGATAGTGACGCACATACTGTAAATGAAGTCGGAATGAGTTGTCCAGCTTCTATTCCCAATGCGTCCAAAGTCAATTCTAAAATTTGGTTTCGATGCATCAATTTGTTCGTGAGTTATTGCATAAACAAATTTCTTCTCGTGCACATACACACATACGACATTGGACATCATCGCCAAAATTTGAAAATGCAATCTTCTCGTGGCAATTCGTAAAGATCCGAAGAGACCTTGAACCTTTTTAAGTCTGGTTGCATAACTTTCTCTTATATATTCTGTATAATTTAGAAGTAAAAATATTAGGTTTATAGAATTTGGTATGATACAAGGTCCTTGATTATGAAGTTGTCTTTTGAGAATATTTATAAAATTCCTTCAGTTTCAAAAATTAAGTTAAAACCAAACATCGCGCTTGAAGTAAATTGTACAAATAAGAAGTTAGAAGCAGCGAAAATTATGTGTTAAGAAACCCATTTTGTATCTCCTGTTACGGAATTCAGATTTGTTTTCTCCGTTTTATATTTAAAAAAATTCACTCGTAGATCAATAAAATATTACAGTTTGCAATAGTCTACAACAAAAATAATTTAAATGTTTTTTTTTCACTTTCGTTAAAATTTGATTCTGACCTTGATTAGGAATGCTATCGCTATTTATATACTTATCAATTACTTTCAACTTTAATTCATATGGATTATCTCTAATATAAAGGCGTGATACTGTAACGCTTATTAAGAGTCTAATGGTAGTTTTCATTTGAATTTATATCTATAATATTTCGTTGTTATAATTTTTTTTCATTTTCATGCAATTGATCGATATATCCATGGTGCACAGTGCACACAAATTCATGCACAAAAACTCCATATGTGATTTTTATTTTTTATGTTTAAATATTAATAATTTTGAGGGAAAGAAATCGATCTTAGATATAGTAATACCTTAACTCACTGTAAAACTTTGGATTCTCCTGCTTTTGGAGAACATGAAAAATATAATAAATTTAAAGAATGACTTCACTGCAGTATTACTCGCAAATATCGAGAAAAAAGGTTTAGGAACTCATTTAAGTTTAACATTGTAAATTTAGAGAAATAAAATAATTACGTAGGTAAATTTTATGAACAAGGTGTAATGGACGTAAATGAGGACTCCGACCAATCCTCATCAGTTCAAGAACTTATTATTAACGGTTCTAGTATTCCCAAAAGAACAGAGATCTGTCCTTGACCGTGAGCTTTTTTGCGAAAATATGAAAATTAAGTTTTCTAAGGAATCTATCTTTCTAAGAGTTTAATATTCTTGAAAATCTTGTCGAATATAACTTTACTTTGTATTTTACTTTTCATCGGTTAGGTGGTAGTCATTAGTCTGCATTGTGCCCGGATAAAGTTATCTTAATGCATCTGTGGGGGTGGATTTAATCTTTGAAAATTGCTATAAATTGTAACGTTAAAATTATCTCACGTGTTCCCCACAAAAATATGAAATAAACTAGCTACTCTAAGAAGATATAAGAACGTGATTCAACAAAACAAGTTTAACATATATTACATTTTATATGCAGTTGAACGCAGGACAAAGTATAGTCATGATTGATTTAATACATGTCTAAACTAGCGTCATATTAGAATTGTTTTAGTACAATCACGATTTCTATAGTTAGTTGTCTGGTTGTGTCAGGTTTTCACAGTTTCTAAGTAATGCAGCTTTTCTGACGTACTTGGGTGTCAAACGCACGACTGGCGGAGCGGGTACAGAAACGATGTAGCTTGTGTCACAGCTCGGGACGGAATGGATGAAGTAGTCAGAATCAACAAATTTTAGTTGCCAGGTAATTTCAGATAATAACCTACGTCTCCCGTATAAAGGATATTTAGGAGGCTGGCCTTGACTATTATTTATATGTTATATGATGTAACAATGCCTGCTACACATCCTTGCACCTCGGGTCAAGAGAGAAGAAACTTAACATTCTCTTTATTATCACTGTCGTAAATTTTTGTGAATTTAAATGAATGTGTATTGCCTTTTCTTAAAGAAGTGTATAGTACAATGAACGTTGCATTGTCCGTTGCAGTGCAACGCCCGAGGTGCCGCCACACATTACAGAAGATGCCTACTGAGATGGCGCAGAGGTAAAGCAGGTGATGGAATGAACTTACTCCAACTTGTTTCCCTGATTAAAAACATGCACGCTATATATGCATGTACCTGTAAATGGTGCGTATATTGATCTAAACTTTCTTCCCTTTCTCTCTTGCCGTTGTTAGTCTCTCTCCATGGGTCGTTTTTGTGAATAATAAAAATTTCATGGATTTTTACAATTTTCTTGGTGTAAACTGTTTCCAATTCTCTGTTGTCTTGACTGCTCTTGCCCGTAGCAAAATGACAGAACGCTTAACGACAGCACCTCTGTGAAAGAATCGCACGGGACAACCGGGAATAGTTTTCTACTCTTTTCTAAACACTTTTGAGAAAAAAATGTATTTCAACCCAAACATGTAGAGAGAAACTTTATAAACATCTACCAGAAACCTTTGGAGATGAAAACGTCGATGTAAAGAAAATTGAAAACAATGAAAATTTTATTTTGAGAATTGTAATTTTGACTCTCTTAAAATGCACAGAAGATTCTTACCTGTTTCCTTTTAAATATGAATGCAGTTTGAATAAGCTTACAAGAAGACATCTCATGATTAATCTTTACGTTATATCACGATTATTCTGTTAAATTAAAATATTAAATGTGACAGACGATGATTTTCATACCCAAAATTGACTTTGCATTAAAATTTAATTTAAAAAACCAGCATTGGCAAGAGAAAGTAAGGCCACACAATTAAAGAAAACACTTACACGCAGAAAACTAGCGTTCTAATATTGCTATTTCGCGTTATAGCCAAATGTCCCCCATCATGGGTGGAATTTTTCGCTGCCAGTATTATGTTTCCGGCTTCATCAGAACTAGACACGCACAGAGCGGGACACCGTATTAATTATTGGTGAGTAGAATGACATTAATCTGGGAGATCAATTCAACCCCAGTGAACATTTGCAGAAATCCAAAAAGGTCTCCCAACGCACTAACATACTTTCTTGTCTGTCTCCATGAACATGCCATACCCGAACAACGAAATAAACAACGCAAACATCGCCTTACGATAGCACCTGGCAGACACAAACATTACATTTGTTGATCTACAACCCCACCTTTCTGCCAAGATTGTCACACCGCACGGTTTATTCTAAGACCGTTTGGGAAAAAACACTTTGCTTCTCTCTTAGTTACATACCTTACCTCACATCCTCCTCCAGTCCCTTCACTCACACCAAAACCATCACACATCTCTATTGCTACCTCGTCACTTTGTCCATCTCTCCCGATTCCCATTTCTTCTGCTGTCCCTGACCTGTCTCTGTCCCTTATCTCACCTCCCTAGTCCAAATCTGTTTCATCTACCCGATTTATGTATCCCTCTTCCCCCAAACAAGGATATAACCAGTGGACGAAAGTGATGCTCGCAGATGACAGTTAAATTCAAATTCTCCTGAACCATTTCAACTGTATTGCGCCCTTCGAGAAAATAAAATAAATATATTTCATCATAATGTTCAACTCCTTTCCAACAAGGTGACTATAATGGGCAAAATTATCAGGGAATTAATTTCTTTTCAGAATTACTAGGTTTTTTTAAAAGCAATAATGATTTTCAAAAATTTTCCAAACACCTCGCAGATATTAAAATTTATTTAAATCTGACAATTAGAGACGTAGAAAACAAACGATATTCAGATCAATGTAAATGAGCAAATTGTTTTCATACATTTTCGTATAAAAGCTGAAAGGTGGTGTAAAAACCGTCCAAACTGCACCCAAAATCATAGTTACGTAATACAGCCCCTCACTAACCGTTTTCTCCAGTATGTAAGTCATAGTTTAGAACGCCTGTTTGCCTCATTTTCTAAGATCAACGAGTTACTTTATTCCTAAGTTGAACTGGATATAAATCCAAATGGAGGGGAGAAAGGTGGCGCTCGAGTCTCTACTCGCCACCTCCTTCCATGCTGCCCGTAGCATTCTACGAAGGGTAAATCGCTGGCCACCTCTGCACTGGTCTGTTGTTTTATTATCTTGCATATTCGACGCACGTGTACAGGAATATGAGAATCGAGATGAAGATAGGAGACTCTGTGTCGTCTGCGCAACTATTATAGCCAATTTATACGGTCCAGTCTTCGATTCAAACAAGCAAAGACAGCATTTCCAAAAATATTGCATTTGGTAACTCAATTCTAAACTAATATTTAATTTTATTTTAATGATAACATGCATATTGAAAATAATATTTTTAATTATACTATGTTACTTGAAATTGAGTAGAAATTATATTAATTACAACAAACGACATACTTTTTATAGACACGATTTATTGACAAATGTATAAATACATATTTCTTCCATGTACCCTACACGTGGAGATTATATGTGATAACTTTCGGTCAGGTGAAAATGGCGACCAGCAGGGACTCGAATCCGGGTCTTTTGCTTTGATCGCAAGGGTGTTTACCGCTACACCACCGGTTCGCGTTCCACAACTGTACACCATTTTACAAATACAGTGTGCCGGCTGGAATATTCTAAAAAATATACTTATCTCCTGTATGGGGATGTCTCTCAGGTCTGCCGGGTGGAAATGGTGTACAGTTGTGGAAGGCGAACCGGTGGTGTAGCGGTTAACACCCTTGCGATCAAAGCAAAGACCCGGGTTCGAGTCCCGGCTGGTCGCTATTTTCACCTGACCGAAAGTTATCAAATGTATAAATGTTCAAAAATTGTACTTAATTTTATCATATTATGAACAATTTGTTTTTCATGCGGCAGAATGTCTTAAAATTAGGTTTATTAAACCCCTGTGGCCCCTCCACCGTTAGTGTGCCCTTTGGTGATGTGTGATGACAAGGGAGATGCGGAAAGGGGCATTTACACGGGGCTAAACATTAAACACCGCCTCCCGACGACGCATAGTGAAGAGAAACCTGACGAAAATTATTTTATCCATTGAATTTGATTCATTTTAGTGAAAATTATTTATGTATTCAAATTAAATTGACTTCATTCGGTGTGCAAACTCATGTGCTCTTTTACATATTCACTGTTTAATGATTTGACGCTGTTAGCCGCGGATGAATATTCACCAGCGTTCGCGTTGGGGATGTTTGTGTCGCGCGCGCGGGGACTCAATTTTTGAAGAGAAAAAAAAAAAAAAGAAAAAGNACAACGGGTGAGAGGAATGGGGATATGAGTGACGCGCTGATGAAGGAGAAAAGAAGGGGCGTGTAATGAGATTGTTTGCTGGTGTGTCATTGTTTATCGTGAACTTCGTTAACACGTGGAGTCCGAGATGCCGGTAAATTTTTTTCCCTCTGTGACGATGGGACTAGCGTGAAATCATCCTAGACGGAAATTCCAATGTGGTATGGAGTGGCTGTAATATCAGAGTATGAGGAGACAATATTACATTTAAAAAAATTTAATTTCTATGGGTGTGGAAGTGAACTAAATAGTATTTTGTTTGGAATTTTATTGCACTACTTCCTTGAATATGGCTCGCCCAATGCATTTCATTAGTCTTTCAGACACAAATCCAAATGACAAACCTTAGTTTTACGTGAATCACAAAAATGAGCTGGCAGCATGTTCCTTTCCACTTTTGTAGTATGAGCTTGAAGTATTTGTATCAGTAAGTATACTAACGCGCACACTTGACGATACAGAAGAAGTCATTTTAAGTTGAAATTGTCTCTTGAGACTCTTTAAATGTTGTGAGTGAGATTAATGCAGCCACATTTATGTGTGATCTGTTATTAAACATACTCTGATGACAATTATTTGTCAACTATTACCATGTGATGTGAAAGTTCATTTTTTGAAGTAAGAATTATTTGGTTTTTATTGCTATTGTGTGCATTAACGGGGACAATACAATGAATCTGGATTATTTTGGAGTGGGAAGTATTAGTCGATTTTATGAACGCGTACATCCCAGATACGGATTTCGTGAAATGTGACGATTCTGGATTGGAAACTATTGATTTATGTCATTAATTTTTGATGATATAAGTTTTTAAGTGAATGTCTATGGTGTATAATTATTTTCAAATGTAATTGCTGATCTGATTTGGAACATAAGGTCAATATCCTGTGATGAGAATGAAATATTTCTGACTTGGGTTACTGTCATATTACGATCTGAATATTCGACAACGGAGGTCTATCAGCAGCGTCTTTGCTTCCACCATAGTAGCATCACATCGCTGAGCTATTGAGTGCGGGTTCAAGCTCTGTTCGGTCAATTTAGGTGAGGTTTTCAGACGGTGTTTCTCCTCCTAACTCATATGTTGCATCGGTATTATTTGTTCCCGATAACCAAACATTTCTCTTCTCCAATTCCCCTTACCCAAGTTGGGGTTGGGTGGAATAGAAGACCTAACGAACTAAACATCGCCATAAGACAACGAATAAATAAATAAATGAAACACGCTTCTTTCCCGTATCGCTGTGTCTGTATTCGATGCCACTAACCTTCACGCTAGGTATCTTACGATAGAACTTCGGTCAAAATAAATTGTGCAAGGAGTTTTATTTCAATAAAAGTTTCCATGAATTTCCACCGCACTTGATGTATCCATACTATCCTAATTTGTATTCTTGGATGCTCTGAGCGAAGTGGTCGCAATAGATAATACCGACTAAAAAATACGGACAAAACCTTTTCAAAATATATGTAGTGGAAAATGTGTAGACGTTCAATATTGACTAGAATTCGGATTGCATAACACACTTCACGTTTTGCTACGTCAACAGTTAGGTGAAAATTGCAACGGACCGGAACTCGAACCCGACACCTCCTGCTCTGGCCGTAGGTGTGACAGAGTATATGTTCTAAAATAAAATTATTTTATACATAGTCGAAACTGCTTTATAGTAGAATGAAAGAACTTTTCATGAAACTTTGAGTTTTTCTAAAAAATTCTTGAAATTTATTCTCACTGTTAGTCAAATTTTTACGCAATTCTACTTCAAAATTCCAATTCAATTTTTCTATAGCTCTTTAAAACGTATTTTTGAATAATTATTTGTCATTAACTTGTTTTTATTAATGCTGTTGGACAGATAACCTTGCTTCAGTACATCATGTTATGTGGATATCCTTTCCATTCCTCTTCATCTCTCCCCTCACAGAAGCTGTTTGGTTCAATCGTAAAGGGTAATAAAAATCCTACGCATTTACTTAATGACCCATTCTCGTGCATATCTCGTAAATCTAGGAATTCCGGAGTCAATTTACATATCTAAAGAGCAAAATACTTATTTAGTTCTCTCATAATATGGATTGTTCCTTGGTCACAATTCCAAAAAAATAAATATCCAATTCAAAAGAGATTGATTTAATTTTGTCGCCATCATTGTACTCCGTTTCGCTTCTGATGTATTGCTTTTTGTTTCTCGCCAGAGGGAAGTTTAAATTTGAGAAGTGCGCGGCCACCAACGGCCGCAGCTGCCGTTCCGCGGACCGTCGTTCTGCGTCCTTCGTGATCGGGAGCTGGCGCCGAAGAGCAATAAATCCCCGGCGGCTGGCTTCGTTTGTTTTGGCGGTTAATGCGCCCAATAGAGCGAACCGTCCGCCCGATCGCTGGCGAATCACAGTTCGTGAGGCGCACGGCGGTGCTGCCACCTGGTTTATGACGTGCGAAGGTCGCGGCGCACGCGGAGCCCGCGGCTTTGGAGGCGGGAGTTGTAAAATGAGATGCGCTGACGTTGAAACGTCCGAGGTGCCGAGAAATGTGAAACTCACCAACTTACAGGTCTTTCCATACTGAGGAGATTTGGGCAGCAGCAACATTTTCTTTCAACGTCAATTTATTTCAATACATGGTTTATTCTTTACATTTGCGAGACTTTTTCCAAGAGTTCTAGGATGATTGAATAATGTGCATAATCCATCGAAATAGTTAATGTTTGAACGACTATATCTACGTGAACCTAAACGGCTAACTATCTATGAGAAACTCTCTACCAGTGGTACATATGTGAATGATTCACTCACAGTTAATGAATAAAAAGTATAAAAATGTACCAAATTGCTTACTTGTGAAAAAATGATTTACGATATGAACCTTTGATGAGAAGTATATGTGACATCAGAAGGTATTTGTAAAATAATGAATTATGACATTAATATCATTCTTTTTTCTTTTTTAATCATTGTTCTTGTGTTCTCTTACACGATGTGCATCTTTACGAGTATTTTGAATAGTGAATTTCGAAGTTCCATGATGACAGTATCCACGGTAAGACACCGCTCGGAGTAAGAAAAGAGGTTAATGGAGTTTGTTTAAAATTGGTTGTATCCAAGCAAATGTTCTCCAGCGGCGGATCACAGACTCGAGTAACGCTAGCTAGGAGGCAATTTGTAAGTTATTATATGCTCGTCATTTTATGATATGAATGTAAATAGATAAAACCAACCCTTCCAAGTTATTAATAAAGAACGGAATATATTTACTTGAAAAATTTCGTGAAGAATATTCTTGTATACTCGTAGGCCTCCTTTAGCTCAACCACTGCACTTTACCCCTGAAGAAGGCCACAACATGATTGTTCGAAACGAGATAGTTCTAACTACTGAGACGCAGTTTGTTTCGGATAACCGAGTTTATAACATTCATTTAATTTAATTGGTTTTAAATTACATGAGTACAATTAAAATAAAACTCCAAACAAAAGGTATAATAAATGTAATTGAATTGTATCTAAACTAAACATCTAGTAGAGACAAGAGTAGAGATTGGTGAAATTTGGTGAATTGAAAATTATTTACTGCATTTTAAAGACACAATGCAAGGTAAAATATACAGAAATATATTATTATGCTACGATTATTTGAAAACATAGTGACTAAAAAAACGATAATTTAGAAACAAAATTACTTGAATTTAATACTACGTCTTCAATATGTAATCCATACTTCCATACTAACATATAAATGCGTAATGCGAAAGTGTGTCTGTTTGTTACTTAATCACGATGTCCGCGACAGCTTGTCTTTATCTACTAAGGTTAATTTAAATTATCGAAAAACGTTTTGAAAAATAGAAGTGTTGAAGTATTTTAAGTGAGGAATTTAAGAAGAAAAAACTCAATCTTCGTCAAATTTAATGGGTTCTTTGTTTTGTGCATTTAACAAAGAGAAAAAAAGTCTTTTAATATTAAATTTTGGACGAATAGTTTGGATTTTACAACAGTTTTAAAGTATGACATCACTGAACCGACGGCATGCCTCCGCGCACGTGACAATTGCTGCTTTGAGAGCGCTCGATACAATTTCCTATGAAATCCTCTTACGTAAAAAGATTCCTAATTTCACACTTTATGTAAACACTCGTAATGGTAATGTAAGTAATTAAATAATCTCTCTATAAAAGCGAAACACCACTGATTGACTAACTTACTGACTGACTTATCACGAAATATCAGAAACAACAAAACCTACAAACTTGAAATTGGCAGGTAATTCCTTTTAGGGTGTAGACGCCCGCTAAGAAAGGATTTTACGAAACTTCACGCCTAAAAGGGTGAAATGG
The DNA here is from genome assembly GCA_002313205.1 of Laupala kohalensis. Lineage (NCBI taxonomy): Eukaryota > Metazoa > Arthropoda > Insecta > Orthoptera > Trigonidiidae > Laupala > Laupala kohalensis. Next base: position 195,995 of record NNCF01129723.1, read on the forward strand.
GGGTTATAATGTTTTATGTGTGTATCCTATGTATCCCACCATAATTCTTGATTGTCTCTAGCAATTTCAACCAAACTTTATACATGTATGACTGACTTTCTTACAAGAAGCACAGTGAGGGTAAGACATCTCTGGCACCCCTTGGGACGGAATGGGAAGTGGGTAACGTGTAAAAATAATGCAAAAATCCTATAGCATATTTGAAACCGTAGTTATCGGTGCAGTTGAGATGGATAAGAACGCCCCCAATACTTCGTAAGTTCACAATTAGTCCGCATGAGAGATATTAAACCCGTAGCTTACCTGGAGTAGGGATGGAAACGGGTGGCAGGTTAAAATGATCGAAAACGTCCGATATTGGTGTTGAATACGTCCGTCTTGCGGTTTCAAAATAGAAGAGTCACATTCCCAATACCGCTTAAATCCACGATTAAGTTCCCGAAGTCCAAAATCAGCCAGTATACACCCTTTGCGCCACAATGGTAGCGGATGCTATCTATGTACAAATTGTCGGAATGATAGATATCAGTGACGAGTTCCTAGTTTTCAGCATTCCTGAGTTGATTGTAACATCCTATAATCGAGTAAGGCTGTAGTCAGCCCCCACTGGAAATAAGACAATCGTAGCACCCCCCTGGTTAAGAAATGAGAATGGTTAGACATGTAACAATAATCGAAAGTTACCAATATAAGTGTGGATATCAAGGGTTTAGGGGTCGCAGATATTATTAATGGCATTTCCGTTACTGCTTAAATCCACGATCAGCTTTATAAACCCCAGCACCTCGGAAAGGTATGACATGTAAAAGGGAAGAATATGATGAGTCCAGAATTTTTGATGTCGTTGTGATGAATGGTATCACCCCTATGAGAAAGAATAAAGCTGGAGACATATTACAGAATTAACGCGAGCAAAGCTGCGGGTACTCAACTAGTGAATTTATAAACGCACAATGTTGGTGACGTTACTTGATGTTACAGGGAGTGTTGTCAAGGGATTCTTAAGAGTCTTTATTTGATATATTATCAATTAGTAATGTCAAGTCACATGGTTACTCGTTATACATTCATAGGTAATGCATTATTTTATATAAATTTATTTTCACATAAGGGCAGATAATCTTCTGAAAAAAGAATACAAGTATACTTTTTATTTGAAGACTAAAAATTGACGAGAAAAATTATTAAGTTTTTCGAAAGCGCATGTGGGGTATTGAGAATCATAGTATATGCGGTATATTTGGTGTGTTGAGAATCACGGTCTAATATAAACAACTCAAAATACTTAAGGTCTGAATATTTTCTCGTTTCAGTGGTTATCTTAAGTTGTATGTAAATCCTTTCTTGTACTTTCAGTTTCGACGATTGATTAATTTAAAATGATTTTAATGTTGTAATTTTATTAATTTAATTATTTTGTTGATGATGATCGGCTCATAACTGGGAGAGGGATATATGTGGAGTGATGTTGGATTGCTTGGGAACATGAACTATCGGGTTAATATAGATCTGAAGTAGGCGATGCTTAACTCTAGCTGATTTGATCTCTACGTTGACCGAGTGGGAAATGACTCGCTCTCTTCAAATGCCACCGCTTGGAACATTCATTCTTCACATTGAATGAAATGTGGAAATTAATAATTATTTGTTCTCGATAAAAGGAAAATAATATTCTTAATTCAATATTACACTGCGAAGGTTTCATGTTATTTTGTTGGATTTCCTGAAAAATAAAATAATGAAAAATGAAGTATAGTTAGTAGTTTTAAGAATAGTCTCCGAAATCACGTGAATGAATTGTTTATATAACATATTTGATATCATCGTGTGAATAACGAAATATTTTATCAAGCAGTTTCATCTTCACCAATTTACCATCATACAAATCATCACAACTATAAAGTATTAAAATACAAATTACCGAAAAATATCGTTTGAAGGGTAAATTGGAATTAATTTGACTTTATAGAAGTTAAAACAAGTGAAAATTCACAAAATACAAACTCACATAATCGTCCGAAGGTGTCGTTAGTAATTAATATTTCATAAAATAAGAGTTTTTTTCAGTATTAGTAGTTTTTTTGTGGGGTGGGGGGTGGGTAATTCCCTCATTGTGTCTCAGTAGACACAAAAAAGCTGTGCTGAATGAATTGAGAACATTTTCAATACAATTGAGCCGTGAGTGGTGTCTAATATTAATATTCATGGAAACAATTTGCTTTATACACTCCGAAACCACATCTCCTTTCCGTGTTTGTCTGCATAGCCACGAATTGACAGCGTCGTCTCTAATCAAACGTGCGGCTGGGAGCCGGCGGCGGCGCATCTTTTGCGAAGATGTTTCCTCTACGGCAACAAAGAATACGCTCTCCCAAAATGTATGACAGTGCGTGCGTGATCGCTAAAAAAGCTCAAGGCTTAAATCTATTCATACTGGTGAATGCTCACGGTTATTCGTAATAAAAGAGCCACGAAACAGCGCGGCGCGTGCGTATTAAAGTAAATTTATCGAGATAATTATATTCCACGGAGGCTCTCTGGTTTGGGATGAAAAGCTAGCTTTTTTGTGTGCGGTTCTTGGCTACCTTAAGAAAAAATTCAAGGTAGATACTATGCAGCGCTCTATAGAAATTCAATAAAGGGTAATAAGGTCGGCCCATCAAGAGTTTCGGAAGGACGTTAATGAATAATTTGCCTTTAACGCTATACAATATATTGTGAAGGAGGAGTGACGCGAGGCATAGAGAGGAGGGGAGGGACCGGACCTGAGATCGCGTGAGGTTCTGCCGCATCCACCGCCATTGCCCCAGGCGCCGCCGCTGCCTGCCTCGCTCACTCACGCACTCTGCCTACCATTGTCACAACTAGTCTTCTCTCAAGATAAAGTGCATAGAGATGTAAATGACAATCGGAGTTCCATTTATAGGATTAACTTGTCACGTGTTATAATCGTTTGCAATTCTACCATCCTACAAGAAATTTATTTCTTATGGATAGTCGAGGTCCTATGATTCTTCTTGCAAAGTAATCCATTTCTACCCCAAACTTCTACATCCTTTCCTGATATCGAAATTATGGTTGGGTTCCGCTATTGTCTATTGTGTTTTATACAAAGATTTAAGGTTTATTTAAACAAATGAAATAACAATGTAATATTTTTTTACCTGAAAATGAATTTTTATATTTTTCATAAATTGAATATTAGCGTTCAAAACAGTTTCAACTTATAGGTGAAATATAAATTTTTTAAATTTATTATATTATAATATTATTATGCCATACATACTATCACTTTTCAGTTTGTAAGTGAAATATTAACAGACGAAGATCTATAATGAGATCAAGACATTTTTCTGTCTCCTTTAATTCTGAGCTTTGATTATGAAGTGCTCTTCCAGCCGGATACTCTTGCGTTATATTCAAGTTCTCTAACTTTTACGCTGTAAAATGTTTTTCGAAATACCGCAACTGTGTTTAAAATTACGTTTTTTTATACAATGTCCGACGGGTTCTTTAGAGGAAAGGAATGGGCAGTTGCTTTTTATCCACGAAGTATGAGTATCGTCAATTTGTCCTCTTTAGAGGCATGATCAGAACTTTGGGTTCGTTGAGAGCAGAGTTCCGTGACTTCTTGGCTTCTGCACAAGGATGGAGTGTGGCCATCAACATACTCCTGCCTCCTTGACTCCCGACGTGGACTCGGTACTCATTCTACAATCTGCTGCGTCGATTTGGGAACCAATACGGCTGTTGAGGTATAGGAAAGTATCCCAAGACGAACTGCGATTCGAACCCCAGACATTCCTATCATGCTGATACACCTAATATACCTTTCCAAAGGTGGGATTTGAGGGGGAGAGGAACGTAGGGCAGTCATCAATACTCTTCCAATTATTTGAACAACATTCAAGTTAAAAGAAACATGACAATTTCTTGAATTTCACGTACGTTTTTTAAGTTATGTAAGATATATTCCTTTTTGAAAGCAGGTTGTAACATTAACATTCCGCATTCTAGTTCATTGTATTTCATATAAAGGAAATTATTTTCAGGTAATAATATTTAACTAATTATTACTTATTTCTCGTTCCCCGAAAATCTTAATTCTGGCTTAATAATGCGCCGTAACGATGTACACTCTATAAAAATATTTCTAAACCATATTCATAAAACGCGTGACAATGAGACGAAAAGAAACTCTATAAACATCATCATAAACATTTATACGCAAATTTCCACTAGCTTTTTCGTTCCTATTCTGCGTAACTGGATGGAGAAAATCAGACAAATGATGTATCTTACTTTAGAGCATTAAAAGAAGTATCTACGATTTCCCATTATTTCATTTCTCAACTTTTCCTTTCCGAGATAATAGCATTTAATCATTAAATCAGAAAAAGGCGCTACTTGACTCATTTATTTGAAATCGATGTATTTTAACTTGTTGATTCCTGACAAATGAAAGTCTGATAAGTAATATTCGTAGAGAATTGTACGTGATTCTCCATTGCGAATACAGTTGCTAACTGTTCTAATGTTCCGTTTAAGTCGTTCATACTAAATATGTAACCGAGTGATACTCGCCTACAACTAGATGTTATGAGATAAAGTAGTATCTGCCATATTACTTAGGTAAATGAAATAGTCTTGCTACTGAAAAGTAAACATTCATATGTCATAAAGATAGAGGTTAGATTCGGTTGACCTAGTTTGGTACAAAATAGATAGAATGATATTAAAATAGTATGTTTGCAAAGGTTGGTTAAGAAAATTGAACACAAATGTAAAAGCACTTGCGTTAGCTTTGCACTTTTAGTATCATCGGTTCTTCGGGGTTCGCGTTCGAATACGAGATCTCATAGTCATTATGGAAATCTGTAGGTATAAATATGAGTTGTTTTACAATATAGCACAACACTCCACCACAACAAGGAATTCTATCTCTATAATCAATTCGCTTTAGTATTGTCGAGAAAATAGGTTGAACATTGGTTTATATTAAAAGCAGTGTTGAGGTCATTGATTTTCATTGTAAATAGTAATAGATAAATAATTTAAGTGGATTCGGAATATATTTTACTCAGAGGAAACTGTAAGTAAAATAGTCGAAAAAATTTACTAGGGAAGATAATTTACTAGTGATGTATGCCTTCTGCTTAAACTTGGATTCATAGTAATTGTGTAATTCTCTGAAGAACGCATAAATGTTTATTTTATCTCTGCCGAATTGCCGGTGAGTACCTGTATAACATATCGGTAGTATGATCAAGTAGGTTTCGAAACCAAAACGCAAGGTTGCTCGCTCACCATTTGAAGGTACCACAGTCGCCGAGCTGCATATTTGGCCTTCATTGTCGCGACAATATGATAAAAGACTGCACAATCGTATTCATGAATAAAATAATCTTTCCCCACTATTTCTGACATTAAAAAAAGAACTGTAGAAAAAATAATTCCGTTATCGAGAATTGAACCTGGACCATGGTGGTATCCATTGGACACACTAGCCTCTACGCTGCGACATACTACAAATATGTATTTATATTCTGTACTATAGAAATTGTCCCCACTATTGTTTGCGATCATATGTTTTTATTTTTGTGTTACATGCGCGTGTATTTAGTCAATTTATGAAATGGCGAGTTGATGGAGATCACACGAAAGAACCGCTGTGAACTAAATCTTTTCAATGAATTGAGCGCAAGTATATGACAACATGCAAAAAAGACATCTGGTGACTTGCAGAGGAAACCCGACATTTTAAATTCTTGAACATAATTAAAGAAAAGTTAATGCGTTTCAGCCGAAGGAAAAGTCAAATAAAAATAGTGTAGCAATGAAAAATCAGGTGAAACGAATATGATCGAATTAATCAATCAAAGCTTCTTATTTACCTGGTGTTTGAACGCAAATGAGTGCCTATTCGCCGAGAAAAATCTATTTTTAAATTTAGAACCGAATCACTTGCAGTATATGTACCCAACCGTCGCACCCGGCCGGTGTATGGTGTGGGTATTCGCGGAGAGACCCAAGTGGGTCTCTTGATAATTGCACCAAAATGGAAGAGTTTCGAAACAAAAATATCGCACTAGTTTACGAACCTGTCGGTTCGTGTGATTTCAACTCTTGTTTGGTTGCTCTTGTGCTGTCCGCAAAAATTAAACTCACCACCCTCGTACTTCCTAAAATGACTCTGGACCAAAATATTTGGGAAATTCTAAGGGTGGGAAATAAAAATGCTATTCAACCAAGAAAAGTCTCCTGACGTTTTTAGTTTTAAAAGTTTGTATTATTTATTTTTATTTTTTAACTAATACATGACGGCGACGTTCATGCCATGAGTCAATTCTTCCGTTTAACTATCAATTGGGCAGATACATTGGAAGGGGAAGATATTTCGTCCCAGGGTACTCAATCGACATTTCTGGATTTGGTGAGGAGAATCCCATCTGAAAATGCTGTTATCTGTAAATTGTGTTACTCGGATAGACTGGAAGATCTACAATCAATTTTAATATTGGTGATATTTCATAGTTAGAGAATCAATGAAATTTTGTTGGTACATTCGAACCGAATGTGTTCTGTATTTTTGTTTCAGCGTAATGCAGTTTTTTGAACCTCAACCATAACACATTTTAATAAATGACATTAAAATTTCTCCTCGCCCCAATGCATAAAAAGATTCGTAATATCATGAGAATATTGGAAATCTTTCATTTTACTCAATTTAAAAGAAAAATGAAAGTAATTAACGAAACAATGATAAGAATTTTGTTTGTCTTTGGCAACCTTCATACAGGAAGTCGAGTGGACTATGTCCCTTACATCGCGGAGAGAACATTGTTATAATTGTTTAGATAATATCAATCAATTATGTGGCCGCATACTCATGAAAAAACCTTTCCTTGTAAGTGACCATTTGTACAAGTAATAAGTAACACAAAAAGAAATGGAATTACTTTTACAAAAAATTGGTTTACTACATACCTTTTTTGTTGTGACTACGAAACACGTTTTTAATAGAAATGTGTACAAAACACTCGAGACCAATAACAATTTCCAAGATGTATTTGCCAATATAATATATTAATATGTGATTCAAGAAAATCTGTGGAGTATTTGGGATACATTTTTAGTATAGAAATGACACTAGTCCGTATATATCAATTAAGAATTAAAAATTTAAAAAATAATATTTGGATAGTGTAAGCAACTGAAAGAAAATTTAATTTAAATATTCCCATCATCTGATCTCACTCTATGTACGCAGAAATATTAATAGTATTCCATCAAGGAACATTTCTAAGTCAAGAGTAGTTCTTAACATGTTAATGATGAAGGGAAGTCTTGCGTGGGTTAACCTTTTTAACTATATCGTTAATCCATATCTGCGAGAGTGAAGTAAAAATAAAGTTTGGTATGAAATTGTATATTTTCGTATATTTTATTAAGTTTTAAAATTTTTCTGAATGTAATTTGACAATATTATTACTCAGAATATATTGTAATAATCAATATCAATAAAACAGAATATATTGTAATAATAAACAGAAAGAAAGTAATAATTGATGACCTAGTCAACTGATAAATATATTTCACATTCACATCTATTAACCAAGAAGTATTAAATATTAATTTATCAAAGGGAAAATGAAAGAAAAGTTTTGGGGTCGGTTTTGGTACTTCTAAAAAGTACGTTGAATCTTTCATGAAGTAATTCTAATTAATCTTGCTAAAATTCTAAATAATTATAATATTCTCTTTGTCATAACTGGAACATTATACATAGACGAGAAATCTATGTATAAAAATTGCCTTAACCGTTTCAATGCAATTATCATTTCAACATCAAATTTTAATTGGTGGTATAAATTAATTAATACAATACATAATGTTACAAAATCTCATTGTGCTGCTTTCAATTTTGTACCTTCCAAATTTGACGTATTCAGTAACTCCAAATTCCAAATGACCCGATGAGGATTTGTAGCTATCGAACTGTTGCAATTGTCTAGGGGAAATAATAGGGTTGAAGCAGATGATATTTCATTCTATTTTGATATTAAGTAATATACTAAAAACTATATTTAGAATATAACATTCGAAGACTACAATGAAGAAATGTTGCTTAAAATTACTTTTACATGTTCGATAATTCTAAATAAAACATTTTATTTCTTTTTAATCTCTGATGTATAATGAACCATGATGTATAAGGAAACACGTCGTTATTAAATGTTACACATCATTAGTTTCATTACTTAATATCATATCGTTTCGTGTCCTTTCTCATGAATAGAAGCGAAACAAAAAATAGTATTCTACATCTCAGGGAAACAAATTATATTGTCAGCTTTCTCATATTTCCTTCATAAAGAATTATTATTCTTTTGCGTATACAATTGTATTGTTCAACGTGTTGCACCTTTCGTGTCGGTGTTATGGTGAAGAGTGGTTTTTCCTCGATACTGCCTTACGTCATATTGACCTAAAGAAGCACGCATATGATTGAAAAACACAAATATTTAATTACTCTTCCAAAAACATGATCGTAATATCGCAAAGCAATCGAGCGATGTTCTCCTCCTTCGGAGAGTCATTTGTGAGGGAGGGTCGGAGGGTGGGAGGAGGAACCGTGAATTGGCGGTTGGGCCTTGCTCATCAAAGCGCTCTCCGATGTCTTTATGGTGTAAATACAACGCAGCCTGCTACATGCATATGCATGACCTGCACTCAAGCACGCACTAGATTCTTCGTTTCTTCCAAAGGATACTTGGAACCATTTCTTGATGGTTGGACCTTAAGAATTTTTTAGGATGCTCATAATGTACACGATATCATTGTATAGGAAACATTTAAGAAAAAATGTCTCGCATGCGATCCTCGATCCTTCTTCACAGAGTTGTTTGCCAGGATGAGATGCAAAGATAGATCGGGTCGTAGTTTCCAGAAAACATTTATTCAGTTCTGCCTTTTTGTGAATTCGAGTTTCAATGACAAGTTTTAAAATCGACAGAAGTTTTATTCTTTCTTTAGATATGGAACGGATTTGAATTTATAGCAAATACTAACGATTTAGGAATTTCGGTAGTTACTTCTGTTTACTTACTTTAATTGGTCTGTACGCATTCATACAAAATAATTATAAAGTTACTTTTAAACTGATATAGGAAATCGTAGAAGATAAATTGACTCTCAATCAATACTTGCTCTGCATACAATACATTGAATCTCGCATCGGAATAAATTTGTCATTTAAAACTTCAGAAGCGCTCAAATTCTCACAAAAAATGAGATTCATTAAGCAAATGGTTCATATCGAAATGTTCAGTATGTTCACCTTTGGTAGTACAATGAGATCTCGAATTCATTTTGGTTCTTACCTGACTCACAACATAGAGGTTAATAATGGTTATTTTTCTATGTTATAATATGCAATTGTAAATTCAGAAGCTTATGTCTCAGAAAGGGTACATAGTAACGGTAAATTAAAAATTAAAAATTTTAAATGCTTACAATAATGGTGATACACAATTGATAGCTTCCTAAAATTATTCCATTCCCTTCTAATATTAATGGGTAATAAGTAAGTTATCTCACTTCAACGCTATCCTTATGAGTTTCATTTGACTAAGTAACGTAGCTTAAGTCGCGGCGAATGAATAAGCAGAGATTCGCGGTATCCTTTTCACTCTATCTGCTTTAGACATCTTCTGCGGTGTCAATATCGAAATCTTTCCTTGGTTAATATTGAAAATTACATTTTGCGATGTAAGCATAATTTAAGATGAGTCACGAGTGTGGACAATATTGGAATATGGAGGACATGGCACGTTATACTTAAAAGCGTTTCCTTTGAAAAATATTGAAAATAAAACTCGTAATTGCTTCATATCAGGTGTCGGCAAACACTAAAGTGAATGTTATTAATTATAGATAACAATTTATTTTTTAAACTTGTGATTCACTTCTTAATTGTCTTCCTGCAAGCAAATAATTAATTGTGTATTGTAATTACAATTAATTACGATTTACATTTACATCCTGTTATAAAAAATAAATTACCTGCTTAAATTACATAATATAATTGTGGATGAAAATATTTACATGACTAACTTATATTATTGATATAGGGTGAATTAGATTTATTCTTTTTATTTTGTAAAATAATATGTTTTAATGAGAGTTTATACATCTGTAACTTTCATATTTATTAATATGAGTTCTGTTTATAATTTATGTACATAACTTATTTTGTGTACACATTACTTGACTCACTTAAGAACACTTTGAAATTTGAAATAAACTTTACGATTTGGAGTGTTAACAGATGAGCGTAAATTGATGTTATTTTCAATCAGAGCAGTAGTATTCTGAAACAAGAATGTTGTGTCATCTTGTCATTGTGTCATCTTGTTCATATGATTATTGAAGAAGAATTGCAATCTTCATTTTATGGTGAATTTTAGCCACTTGAATTATAATTTCGTAACTTATTTATTTACGGTACTTAATTTCTCTTTTAAAGAGTTTATTACACTACCCTGCTTCCATTCCATCCTGCTTAATTACTTTTTACGATCATATAGTTGTATTAACTAAAATAAAATCCTGAGAGCGTTCTTGAAAAAATACTTTCATCGAATCCCATTCTTCTGTTCGCCATCACCATTAGATTATTTTGTTTTGCATGATGTTTCCTTGATCTTGTGAACGGAAAGTAAGATGAAAGAAGTGGTCACAGTATTCGAAACCAAGTAGAATAAAATTTTCACCCATTGCCGTAATTGCTTCTCAGAAACATAAGTGAGAGAAACATTTCAGTAATTCAAATATAATTTGGAGTTGCACAGCTTCCGCGTCCCTCAGCTGACATTGCCTGAGCTAAGCACGAATCTGAGACGTATCTCGTTCTTTACTCCCGAAATTGCGTTTCTCCCACCATCTATCTCATCATCTTGCACCATCACTCACCAACATTTTTGCCTTCTTCTCTGTCGTGCCTTCGCTTTAACTACCTCCACCAACGTCACCATCCTGCTACTCCCTTCTGCGGTCACCACCTCCACCGCAACCATCACCTAACCACGGCCCTCTGCACGGTCATTCCGTTCACCCGGGCGCAAGCGCGTAATGGGTCTACCACGGCACGACGCGTCGCGCAGCGGTGACATGACCACGTGTCACGCTCGCGTTCTCACCACACGCCGCACAGCCACTCTGCGAATTAGGAATAAAGAGCACATTTATTTACGATAAGTTATGAATATGGCGTCTACTATTATTGAAGGACTTACTATGCATATTAACTCATTCCGACTGAGCATGAAGCACGAAATACATTAATTATTCTATATATTTTGTATTCTCTGACACAAATGTATGTTGTAATTCTTCTCAAAAGCTAACTCTGTAACAATTACTTTGTAATTCAAATTTTAAAGAAAGATATATGTATAATATAATTTATGAATTATTACATGTTAATTCTTAGAAGAAAATCCTGTTGTTTCTTGCGCTTTTACTCTTTCTTTCAGATAATTATAGGTATTCTGTTACATAGTTTCTAAGTTAGGAGGATTTTCGGATACAATAGCAATTTCCAGTTTTTTCGTAAATAGAATTGAAATTAATAAAATGTATTACAAGAATCATAAAAATAACCAGAATTTATTTACGAACATTAATGAGATAGAAATTGTATTTGCACTTGGTTACGAAAATTTTGAAAATACAACAACATAACTGCTTATTTTAAAATACGTTAGATTCGCCGGACTGCTTAACCAAATGATTAACCCGAAAACTTTGATTCAAGGAAAATGAAACTCGTTAATTATAGAACATCTATATCATGCGATTTTCCAAATTGAGGAATATAGTAAGCATCTCAGTAAGCATACAGTAGTACCGAGTCGTCATTCTGCGCGTGGTATAAATCTTATTTAGCTCTAACTTCGAATGAGCAAAGAATAGGTCTCTTGATAATTTCGATTCGATTCTGTTTTGAGCCACAAGTTTTATAACTTCCTGGTTTTGATGAGATATGTGATGTTTGGAACAGCATGATGTGTTTTTACTTGTATGGAGAAGTAGAAATTAACTTTAAATTAATCTAACTTTTCTAAAATAAGAAATAAAAATACAGAAAAGTAAAAACCTGATTATTTTTAATTTCTCAAAATTATTTCAAGATGCTTGAAATACATTTTTTAACGATAATGAAAAATTAGAGTGAAATAGTACTTCTCTTGAGAGGTCATGTTTCGTACCTCGTATGAAAAAAGACACTACATTTGTGCCTTTTACAATCAACAAACGTAGAATATGTTTAAAATTATGCCAAATTGAGAAGACTAAGAGGTGTGTCGACTTGTGGCCTAGGAATGAAAGGGATGTAAATAAGTATTACCTCGCCTAAATTATTTTGTTCCTCTATTTATTGTATTACATCTATGATGAACTGAATGAGAAGTGTTGGGTCAACTTCAACAGAAAAAAAAGCTGGAAAGAAAAGCAAACTTCCTGAACAGTCTTTGTCATCTCTCTTAATATAATTCTATATTATGGACGATATTCTTTAAAAAACATGAGAACCAACGAGTAACGAAAGCTCTTCGTTTACATTGCAGAAGCAACTTATGTGACCTACTCCGGTTTCTTTTCGTTACAATTAAAAGACAAGAATGTCGAAGTGAGAGTGAAGTGCGCGGAGTGGGGAATTTTAAGAAATACCTATGGCGAGCGAGACAGAGTCCGGGCAACTGTATATCTCCACGACACTACTAAATCTTTCCTTCTCGCAACCTGTTGGTCCGGAATGAATCCGAAAGTGAATGGAGTCAAGGTTTTTATTCAAAAGGCAACTCTATGGCATCGTCGAGGGGTCGCCGCCCACGCGCTCCGTTCGTCATTCTTGTGACAGCTGAATGCTACGGCTGAAAGGTCACAAGTTCTCCCTCTCCTGGAAATTGACTGCCCTTCCGCTATCAAAAGCGCCCCTTAATCCACATGTCTCCAAATACAACAGGAACAGAGGTAGGATTGCGTCATATCTATCGTTTCCGCGTATCAACTATAGACGTAAGTACCCTACTCATGGTGCACCAATCACCGATGTATTCAACTTCTACCTCAGCGGATTCAACAAACATCTATCACTTCTGTGAAAATAAAGATGTATTGTGTGATTTTCTTTTCTATTGTCTCTACTAATCCCTAGAAGTTACTTTCATGACAATGCAGGGAGGACATATTTTCTTAGTTTTCCATTTTTGCGCTTAACTAAAACTTTAACTAAAACAAAAGAAGATCTATGAACACTTATTCCTTAAAGAACTAAACAACGTATTAATTTGTTTAAAAAATAAAAACACCAAGAAGTAGCGTCTTTCCTTTTTCTCTTAGGTATCGCTGTTGCTCGTCAACCTCCTCCACAAATCTGCCATTTATCTTACGTATTGTACATGTTAACGTAATATATTTATCAAAAATTTCAATCTAATAATAACTCGTACTCATTTGATTGGTTTTGCTTATCTCTTTGCTTTTCCTTGAATGAGGAATTATTCAGTGTATACTTAGTTTAGACCAATATCCATCATCTTTTAGGAAATTGAATAAAAGTATTTTTATAAAACATATCCGACCAAAACGAGAAGTAAAACATCACGAAGTGATATTCTTCCTCCTGTTTAGTGGGAAACCTTTTCTATTGTACTTCTTGTGGATTTGTATAATATTTTTGAACAATTTGGAAAAATAGAAACCACGAATTTTGAAAAAATTGAGAAGAAACCATTCGTTAAATGGATAGTTCCCATATTAAATAATTGGATTTTTTCACGAACCTGATTGTCAGACCACACGTAGCATAATTATTTTAAATGAGGAAACGCTTGTAAGGAAAGCAGTGGTTATGTTCAGAAGGTTAAAACATGGAATGGAACCTGAATCAGAGAAATCTCTCTTGGCCTCAAAACTGCGGTCTGCAGAAGTTGGGATGCATGGACTTTCGGGTACAATTGTTCAGTATAACATTTTTTTCCAGGAGCATAAAGTTATTTTAAAGAATAAATTGTATTTTTGGGAACCATAATTATATAAGTTTCTTTGCATTCTAAAAAATGAATGTTGCTTGTATCGTAATGTCATGCGCTGTTACGTATTAACATTACTGGATAATTAGTCTTCACATGTAGTATGGTAAACGTACTTCTTCCATTCATAAAGTAATCTGAATAAATCTTTGAGGGTTACTTCTATAGCACGCAGAAATTGGCGTGTGCTGAATATTTATTAGACCGGATTGAAGCCCTAAAAATGTATCGACAACTGGTGCTAATGACCAGAAAATGAGTACAGACCTGTCCACGGTTAACTACCTCTCTGAACGTTTACTTGTAGAATTGTTTCATTTGTACTGCGAAAGTTATTATGAACAGTTTGAACTTCATAAAAACGTTTCAGAAAATTGGGGTTTCGGGAATATCACTTGCACCTCGACAATTTGGTATCACAGTTCTTAATATTACTTTTATCACGGAAACATCGTTTTTGTTTTTTAAAATCAAGGGAAAGGGATCGTTTAGTTATTACCTTTGAAACCCTATATGACAGACACATATGGACACATAAGTTGATAAGTACAGAGTGATACAAAATAACATATGAATGTTCATATCTAAAATATTGTCTGTGGAATTAAAATATTGTACTTAAGTTCATACGTACATAAAGTGTTCCAAAAATGTAAATTAACATAACATGTAAAGTAACGTATCTAAAATATTCTCTAAAGTTATCACCCACGGAGAAGACTGCGGATATCATTCGAAGTATTAAAACATAAATGTATTGGTATTTACATTCTGAGAGATTGAAAATTGCAACATTTGCAGGTTTTTTTGACTGTTTCAATAAGATAGTAGGTGTGTTTTTAGAGATGAGATGTTATTTGGAGGAAAGTTCAGATGAGTCAAAACTAATCAAACGAAGTAAGTTTTGTTTGTAGAGAAAATGGCTTATTTTAAGATAATTATAAAGATTTTTTTGTTAACGTAGTAGCTTTCTTTTCACATTCAAAAAGAAAACTCATCTCAGCATTTTGATGTCATTTGATAATAATTCGCATGATGCATAAACTACATCTAAATGAAGTGATTGTTGCAGAAAGAAATTTAAAGTTCTTAAGACAAAATAATAAATTATCTGGAACGTTCACTTAATTTTGGAAGATAAATTACAAATCTGACGTAATTTTGCTGATTATACATAATTAATTTTTATAAAAATGAATTCAATAGTGTCAGTAATATCAAAATTTTAAAAAGCTCTTGACGAAATGATGTAATAACTTGGAAGACTCATCATAACGCACAATGCAAAATATGATTAAGTAATTTAATTGAACTTGAGGAAGGAAAATAATAAAAACCTGATTTCTTAACACAAGATGAAAGGGAAACAAAATCACAAATTTCTTGGTAGAATTCCGCACAACTTCAGCTACGCATGTGGGCGTAGAAGATTCCGAACAGAAGAACACAAGAAATAAATAGGAAAGAAGAGGGGAAAAACCAATTCGCTCACAATTTCAAACTTCGATAAACTTTCCATGAATTCATACGCGGAGAAATAATAGAATAAGTTCTCTTGAAATAACTATGCAAGTGACAAATTTAATTATTACATACCATTTTTCAGCAAACATACTTCTATGCAAAAGAGAAAATTTGAATTTTCATTCGAAAACGTAAAATCTTGAGTAGCCAATAACAAATTAACAATGCATAAGGTGGGGAAAACAATGAAGAACCGTTTAAATTTACTTTGGTAACGAAATATTTGCTAGATTATTTTTTAAAAAGATTTTGAAAGTAGTATTAATTAAGCATTGTGTAGATTCTCGGAAAACATATTGTCAATTGTTTTCCTCCATTTTCTTGTTTTTTACATGAGTACGCATTGTAATTTATAGCTAGCAAGCTTCTTTCTATGTTCAAGTTTTGTTTTATCATTCTTGTTTTGATTTTGTATCATCGATGAGAAATATTCCATCATATGTGAAGGTATTTTATCGTTGCCGTTGGAAAGAATATGTTACATTTAAGTTATTAGTAGGTTTTTTACGTAGCTTTTATATTTTTATTGTTCATACATTTGTATTTATAATTATTTTAGTTATTTTATACATTGAAGAAAAAATTAATTCCAATTATGTAAGAAAACTGAGTATTAACATAGCCGAGTATTAAACAGAAAATCCTTATTGAATTTTTTATAACAAAACTTTACAGTTAATAAGTTTTCCTATTAATAATTACATCTCATTTATACTTTTGATCATAATTTTATAAATTAGAATTTTAAGAGGTTAAAGTGTGTATTGGTTGCTTATTACTATTATAAGAGTATTATTATTTTGCAACACTCATTGTTTGTCGTTCGTAAAAACTTGCTTCACAAGCATCACTTAATTGGCGTCAAAATTTTGATGACTCACTTTGATTGGGTTTTTTATTGTCTTACGATTCGTTAAATTTGATTGTCCGATATTGGGACAAAAAGTAGCGGGATTTAAATAGATTTCTAAAATCGAAAATGTGAGGTATTTAGTGCCAGACAATACTACCGATAATGATAATTTTGATAATACGATAAAAGCAAGAAGATCTTCGCAACAATAAATATGAACATATTTTTAAAATAACCTTTCAATATTTTTTAAACAATACATTTTCAGTTCTCCGACGGGAAATTATAATTTAAGTAAGGTAAACATTTCTTCTTTATTCTACTCGAGGCAGCGAGCATAAAACTCGCACCATCGCTGTTCACGTGCTGAAATATTTTTTAAAACTAGTACTGAAATGAAATTCATATTTTTTTGAAAACATATGTACCTTTGAATATTTCTAATAATATTGCACAAAGACTGTTCAATATTCCATAATCTACGATCACCTTCGTTTGTACTAGTGAACTCATTTTCAACTCTTCCATTGTACCTGTAGCAATTGTTACATCCGTGTCCTCTATTTATACAAGAGCAGTCGTTCGATACGATTGCCCACTTCTGGATTTAATTCTGTCTATATCCAGGACACTTCAACGTTTACTACCAATGTTATAGGAGGCCTTGTTACAAATAGAACCGTGCGACCATCCACGATGAGCGAGAATCATGGTGGAGGCGTGGATAGCTGCCTGTTCAACCGAGAAGTACCAATGACACGTACAACTGTCGCCGTTACCGTATTAGTGATAACACACAACTTTTGTTCCCTAATTTATTATCGCTAGCTTTTCAACCTATCATCACTCCACTAGAAATATATTGTTCTTGTGACTCCCTTTTCACAATCGTGAGTTTCATATTCACGTTGTCATTATATTATCTTTGTTATAGTATATTGTAAGTGTATGCAAAAACCTGGAAAACCTACAAGACATCTCGAAATCTGAAAGAGTATGAAAACTTTTTGTATTCCTAAAATATAATTGCTCACATCTCCTTCCCAACATTTCTGAAGCAGCCGTTATTTAATACCCCACACACCCCTCCTGCATGTGTTGCAGATTTGAAGACTGTTCCATCATTTCAACAATCTCTTAAACAGCTTATTTTATACAACAAACAAAGAGCAGATTCTGAAGATTATTTGTTGAGGGGCAATATTATAAAACTTATAACCAATAAATCAGGTATTATTATGTATATTCCAGAGGTACTTCTCATTACACTCTTTTCTATGAAATTATACTCCTACGACAAAATTATATTTCTTATGTATTTCAACAAAGTTATAGAAATCAAGAAGCCTTCCTTTTTGCGTTCCGAAATTTCTATAAGTAACAATGTAATGACTTAAAAACTTTTCGTTATTATAATACGTAAAATTACCTCCAGAAACTGGTTAACGAAACGTGAACGATAGAACGAATGCTTTTTATATCCAACAAGCATTAAATTGTCTTTTCCTTTGAAAGGAATGAAGCTACTTCAACCACCCGAGCAAGGTCCAATACCAAGTATATGAAGATATTACATCTCTTAGTAAATAATAAGGATATAGTGACCGGTAACACGGATTCAATTATTTGCCCACAAGCTCCGTTAGGTTTGGGTGATTGACTCCCTGTTCTCACAACGATTCTTCCTTGTCCCGCAATGTGTCCTCACCATTCGTATGCATCCGCAGAGGCGTCTGTCGCTCGTTTCTTTCGCATTTGCTTCTTCCTCTTTCTCTTCCCTCAGGTGCGAATGACCCTCCCACGCGTGACGTGCGGTGGGCCTTGGGGCTGACGGCCGACGACCGTCGACGATTGCAGACGCGGGCGGCGGCGGAGCCGAAGCGAATGAGCCACTGAATGCTACGTCATTGATGATATCCACTTAAAACAAATTTTATTACAACCTACTGTTAGGTGTACCCTTTGTCTTCCTCGAGTTTTTGCTAGGGCAACAGAACAAATGCTCTTTAATTCTGTATTGCAATGGAGCATTGCCTCTACTTGTCAATCTCTCATCCTAGTTTATCATTGTTTTAAGTATGATTCCTTTTTTTCTTTTTCCGCTAACACGTGACGGCTTCATTCACTACAATTTTTGTGGTCCTTTCCTTCTCGATTGAGTCTCACACTGCAACAGAAAAGTTGCATAGAATTCTTACCACTTTGTTGAAAAATCTTATTTTTATTTTGATAATTGTCTAAGAAATATATTGTTTTATTCCGTAGTACTGAGAAAAATTGATTATTATGTACCTACATGGTTTCATCAGCGTTGAGAATTCTATTACTTTGGTACGATGAATGGAGCACTCAAAAAGAATTTCGGTAAAATTAATATAATTCTTGCTTTCTTCAATATATGACTTCAGTTTCGATATCTCACTTTCAGATTCACATTTTTAAAATTGCAACGAGTCTTTATACTTTGTAAATATTATTACTTTTATAAATAATAAAAAATAGTTTAATGCTTTTGCCAAAAGTCAGAAGGGCATACATTCTTATATGCGACAGTGTTGAATATTAAGTCGTTTAAATATCACTTTTTTCAAAGTGTGCTCAAATAATTAGTGAAGCGAATGTGAAATTGTTTTTAGAACTACCCCTTGCTAATTTGAAGAACAGTTAGTTTTCATGATTCCTATGAATGATCTTCTGAAACATTTTAATTATATTCCAATCCGCATTCTATGTTTCTTATGAAACTTAGTATAGCAGTAAATGTATTCGAGTGATACAACTTGTGTCGGTCACATACATCTCAATGTTGTTCTGAAATCAATAAATATATTAAAGTATTTATTTATTGTCAAAAAAGCAGTTACAAACTGCATATGACCACGAGGAGGACAATCATCCAATTTACTCTCCGGAAGCGACCAAGGGACCATCCCATTAATTCCGATCAAGGGCCCTAGAGCAGACATTGAGTGTAAAATTTCAGCACACTCCTAAGATAATAATAAAAATAGTTAGGTACGTGTTATAATATTAACATAATACAAACACATTTGTATTTAATTACACACAAAAAGTTATTTCACAAGTACGTGTTAATATAAATTTTGGATTATACGGAAAATATTGTTAATAATTCTAAATTCCAGATTTACAACTTCAATAGACGCCTCCCCTAGGAAAGAGCCTAGAGAACCTGTATAAAAAAAATCCACCTCTACCCGAAGGAAAACCGGAGAAAAACCCGGGTAAGAAAAATTATTCCGAAAATATCGAGAAGTATTTCAGAAGAACATTCTTCCAAAATGTGACTGAAATGTCTAAAAACTTTTAATACGTTTTTATGCAATAAGGGATCTATCCAAAACTTTAAAATAATTAATCATAAGTAAAACGACATAAGGAGATCATAGAACTTCTACAGTTATTTAGTTTGCATTTGATTAATTGAAGATTCAAAGAAAATTTCGAGTTAGAGAAATGGAAACACGTAGATAGTGACATTGCGAGGGAAGAGGAGGAGAGGATCTGCAGAGAGCGTAAAAAGGCGTCGCTGAGGGAGACTCGCGGCGCCGTTATGTCGTGGCTGGAAGCTGCCTTCTAATGCAGAAATCACCGTCCCGTTGTGCTCGTGCCTTACCAGGCGTCGCATCTCACGCCGCAGCTGACGCTCGCATTATGAGAAGGGAGGGGGTGTGGGGTAGTTTCTCCAATTAAGTATCCAGGTTGTCACGTTCAATGGACAAGGTGTATCTTCAACGTGAATTGCTCTCATCTTTGTAAATGAAATCGGAAATCAGTTAGTTTCTCTCTTTTGACTTCATGCTACCTGATGATTTCTCACTATTTATGTTTTCTCCTAGAAATAGCCTACCCTATATAGCTGGCGGGGGAGGGATAAAATGCATTAAAATGTTGTAATCATACATGTTAATTATTTGTATTCGAAATGAAGGAACTCTTACATTTTCTTGTGATATTTATTGATATATTATGTGGCAATTAGGAGAAATATAAGTAAAAACGGGTTGTTAGCATTGTCAATTTATTTTAAGAGATTTTTATAGTACTATAAAGTAAATATTCATCCAATAATGCATATCCGACATCAATTTTGTTGTGATTTTGGATTCTCTAGATTTTAAATCAATTCACGTTTTCCATCAACATGGTAATTACTTTGAAAACGGTTGAACAAAATTGAGCAAGCAAAGACAATACAAAATTTTCTTCCTGAGTATGGCATAATATTTAACCGTACAGTAATTTTAGTACCACATAATAAAATCTTGAGTTTTATTTATACTTTATTGTTCTTTGGAGCAAAACTTTTTTCCGTGTGTCAGCAGATCTTGATTCCTGACAAACTAACCTTCCTCTTTTCTTTACTACATATATAATTTATCTTCGATTTTTTACGGTATTTCTTATTTATAATTAAAACGTTTTATATATATTCGTATGATGACATTATGAGATGTGTTTTCATGATAAACCATAATAACGATTACATACCACGAATAGGATAATGTATGTCGAATGCATATTAGAGCCAATGTGATTTTTCTTCTTTATCGCCAGAGAAGGGATTAATAGCTCCAGAGCAACTCCCAGCATTGATCCTACATTTTGTTAAGTGAATTCCGTTTTTAAGGTAATTGAGGAAAATTCTTACCTCGGGGGAGTATATTTCTCTAGGATTTTGAATCGAAACTATTATCACCTGAATATGGCCTCAGCGGCGATGTTTGTTTTCAATTAAACATAAAATAACAACTCATCAATATATTGTGTATATATATATATAAAATTTATTATACTATATATTATTATATATGAGTGGGTGAGAAAAGCCTACACGTTTAACGAACTTACCTTTTTGAAAAATTTTGGAGGATTCTAAGTTCATGAACAGTGCGTACGGGCTACCTATAGACCCTCGTAGTGGGGTTTTTGTACTACAGTGATCCATTCGTTCTCTTCGGCTTGTTCAAAGGACATCTGTTCTTCCGCAAGTAATATCATTCACCTCGATCTCAGTAGCATAGCGGCTCATCGTGAAAATTGTATGTAAAGTGAAACGTTTATTTCGAATTTTGGAAGAAATTGTGATGGTTTTGAAATGTAATTAGAATGAAATTTATGGAGAATCAAACGCCATCTCATTTCCGCAGTGGTTTAAATCTGAATTGACTATTTGAGTTTTGAAAGATTCGTATTCATACAGATGTATTTGGAGCATCATAATACTCCATATAGACTAAATATCATGAACAAAGCTTAACTCTCACACTTCTCATATTCATTCTGAAACAAGTTTCCTTTCATGTATTGCTACAACTCTGTTTTGTTCATGTCTTCATCAAAATGTTGCTCTATGAGGACGCGAAAAAAAAAGTTGCTAGCTGACATCTTCCGTACAAGTCTCACGGTTGAAACTGAATGATGTATCGGTAAACGCTTTACAAAGAGCGCATGAATCGAACAACAAAAACAGATTTGCCCATTTTTGTAAACCGTTGTCTTTGGTAATATTTTTGACTAACCATGTGCTTCGCTATGTCTATTTCTAGAACATCCAACTGTTTCATGATAGCTGTAGATGTTCAAATATTTTCTTGCATGCCCATCTTTATATTTATATAAAGTATAATAAAACTATATCTAAATATCTGTGTCTAAAATCACACTAAACGTTTAAGTTGGGACACCATTATCTTTCTATCTAATCATTAATATTCACATGGTTCGAATTATAAATTTTCCATTGCTTCTTAAATATATTTTTGTTTCTCACACACTCACTTTTAGTACATGTATGACATAGGGTTCTGATTAAATGACACAAAACTAATCATCTGTCAGAATTAAATATCATTATTACGTTCCGACGTTCTCCATATAATCAGAACAAAGTTAGCAGAAGAAATGGTGTGGGCTGCTGAGTTAGACCATGATTAATCATTTCTCATAATTTGCGAAAAACAGCTTTGTCATCTGGGAGAATGTACCGGCAATCCATTTCGTGACGATCTTTGACACATTTGATGTAGACATATATCTTTTTTTTTGTTGTTGTTGTATTTGTAAATGGAAAATGTAGCGTGCTATTGAAGCTTATCTTCATGGAGCGATAGGAGTTAGGAGTCGGGTGGTAGGTCATTGTTAGTAGGTGGACCGCTTAGCTGAGTTTACCAACAACTTGGCCCACGTGGAGGATTTAGTAGAATTGATTAGTAAGTAGAAGTGGTTAGTTATTGATACTAGGAGGAACTGGATAGAGGAAGGTAGGTTGGCTTTTCAGTAGTACCAGCTATATAAACTGGGACATTAATGTGAAACGTTACATCGGGAATCGAACCCGGGATATTTTGGTGAGAAGCGACAACACTACCACCGGAAGCTATCTTAAACAAAGAATAGAGAAGAAATTAATAAATTCTGAGAAGAATAACAACACTTTCGGCATGAAGTTGTGTAAAATTATTTATTGGTCAAGGAGATTTTCAATCTCCCAGAAAAGAAGTACCAAAATTAGTTAAACTTTTCAATTTTGATCAGAATTAAATTGTGAGGGATCAAATTTTCTATACGGTCCACATCAACAAAAACATTTAGCTACATTCTATTTAAATGGTCGTTCAAATAAGTGAAAAATACTGAAAATGCTCACATTTCAATGCGAAAAATATTGATAATGTTCACATTTGTAAATTAATTGGGTTAATTGTGTATAAGTTGGCAAATACATTATTATCATGGAATCTTAGTTGATAAATTATGGATGTAATGAATAATTAAAGTAATTGTGCCACTACTGTCAACACATATATTGCTTCAGTAAGCCACAGAGGCATTAAAAATCTCGTTGAGGCTTGAGAAAATGTAAGCGATGGAATCACGAATCAAACACATCTTTGATGGATGCCGCAGAGCTGTTGACTCATTTCATAATCACGATTCAATCTTCAATATAGAGAACGAGATAAAATTGAACCGCGTCATGATAGAACGGGATATGAATTTTCCTCTGAATCATTTGCTGTGGAAGAATCTTCGGGAGCACTTGCCAAATGGAAATCACGTGCTGAAGCAATTAACTCAGTGCTCACCGTCTTGTCACGACTGGACAGCGCGAGCATTTCGAGTTGTTTGGTTTATTTTTGAGGAGTTCTGGAGGAATGTTCAGCTGATGTAATGATTGTCGAGTCGACATTAAGGAATATTTCTTGTAGTATGGTAAGAAATGGATCGTTTGGTGAAATAATAATTCAACACTCTCCAACGTCTATATCGTAGAATTAAGAAACTATCTTCCTCTTTCCAGTGGGGAAAACTTTGTCCTCAGTTTATCCTGAAGATGTTCTTGAAAGATAATAAGACAATCCCCAGGATATCTTATTAGATAATCCTGAGGTTATCAAAATGGCGCACATTGATTCTCTTGAAGACCTCCCTGAAGATAGTCTTAAACATGTCCTAGATATATCTTAATGAGATCATCTCAAGTTTATATATATATATATCTCTTCAGATCATCTCCAAAATGTCCTATGTATATCTTTAATAGAACATCTCTCTTTCCTACTATGAATATACCCCTTACGATCATCTCTATAATATCCTATTTATATCTTGACGAGAGCGTTTCGAGTTCATACAACGACGATAATCTTAAAGATCATCTCCAGAATGCCTTTTGTCATAATAAAACAAACATATGATTTCTACACATGTCAAGGAAAATACAAAAAGAAAACAATTATTAACTTATCACATTTATTATAAGATCAAGATATAAAACTTGAAATACAAAGTCATTAATTACAAAAAA
>NNCF01129723.1:220380-239778 GCA_002313205.1 Laupala kohalensis
AACAAGAATACACTTAAAAACGCGAATTATGGAACATATGATCATGTGTTAAATACAATGGAGAATTATTATATAAGAAACAAAATAACTTTAAAATTATATATCTGAAAAAAAGCCAGCCCAGTTGATTTTGCATCTCCTTTCAGACGAGTATCATGTTGTCAAACAACGAGTAACCTTCTTTCGATGACACAATTGTGCGTTTTCGCTACCAATGAATAATTTATTCTGGAAAAGAAAAACATCTATAAAACTATTTGATAACAAACAATGGCCAGAACAAGGAATTCCCTAATTCCATACTTTGCTTGATGCAGTAAAATTTATCGTTACCTTCGAGTGCTTTGAATAGTGTAACGTGTGATTTAAGGATACGTTTCTGCTGCTTTGAGTGCACACCCTTCCAGACGTGAAACCCAGCACAAAATGGTGTCATTACATATGCCATCAGCGTAAAGCCAATGTGGGAAGCCTTTTTACCTACCGATACGCTCCTTAAATTTGACACCTGAATGGAATAAATCAACTATTAACCACCAATTAAAAACTCAATAAATATACTGTGTCATTGGAGACTTACCAACCTGACAAACATATATCGTTCAGTTTTTCATCTAAAATGTATTTCAATTATTTACCTAATTTACCTAATCATTTTAGAAGTATACAAAATGTATACCACCTGGTATATTATATTTTTATTACCTAAAGTGAATTGAGTCTGTCAAGATACTTTCTGCGCCACTAAATAATGAGTTAGCAAGAACTATGATACATATCAATATCATCGTATTGCCAGGAAATAAACAATGCACAATCGACATATCGCTATGACTAAGCTACGTAGAAAAGTACAAGGGACGATAACACTTTAGTTCAATCATTTTTTCATGATATTACTCATGTATCGATGCTATTTTCAAGCTACTGCATAATGCAAGTTTAAAAAAATGCATGTTTCAGTCATATATATTGAAGGCTAGGAGTAAATTATCCAGAGAGTAATTGAGTTTATTATTCTCAACGTGGTCATGCGTAGTTTTTAAGTGCTTTTTTGGCATAAGAAATAAATTGTTCCCATACTTAATTCGTATTTCAGCTACAAATCTGAAATAGAAATTCAATTTATTGTGTTAAGTCGAATGAAAATGGGAGATGGGACCGGGGTTCGAGCCCGGGACCTTGAGCTCAGCGCGCTCATGCGCCTACCGACTGCGCCATCCCGTTCGCCACCCGGGCCCGTCTACCATTCTCATTCAACTTGTGAAACCCAAAGACCTCTGAGGTGGTCTCGTAGAGACTAAACTCCTCATCTGAGGCGACTCCCTTAGGAAGTACTTTATTTGGGTAGTATTTTTCCATTTCTGGTTCACAAACATAGAAATCTCTTAGATTGCGGTGAACCTCACCGCCAGGTAACAGATTAATCATGTTACGTCGAATGAAAATGGNTACGTCTAATGAAAATGGGAGACGGGACCGGGTGGCGAACGGGATGGCTCAGTCGGTAGGCGCATGAGCGTGCTGAGCTCAAGGTCCCGGTTTCGAACCCTGTTTCCCATTTTCATTCGACGTAACATGATTAATCTGTTACCTGGCGGTGAGGTTCACCGCAATCTAAGAGATTTCTATGTTCAATTTATTGCTCAAAAACAGTTGAAACCTGCGTATAACCACGTGATGGATAAAAAAGTTAGTTTCGGTAGGTAGCATTTAGATCTTACAAGAAGAAAAATTAACTTGCCTGAAATAGAGAAATAACCAGAAAACTAACGGGAATGTAATAAGCACAAATAGCTTCCCTTTTGACGAACATTCAACACAAGTGCGAATAGTATTTCCCTCTCCTCACCAAAGAAAACCTCAAATAATGCGACCGGACGCCAAGCTGCCACATGCATTGAACTACAGCCAAGGACTAAAGCCTCGCAGCTCGACAAGAAATTCAAAAGTGCAATATGATACTGTCGGGAGCTGATGTGAAGTCTCATTGCTGTTGCAAATCGTCAGGCGTCCCCACGACCTAAGGATAACGGCCACTTTTAAGCGAAACTTCCGTTAATGCTACTGAATTAGGTCATAGGTTTCTGATTGTTCAACTTTATTGCAAAAAAGCGTATGCGTTGTTCTTGATTGTTTGCACCGACGTGAAAATAAAAATGTGCTCTTTCCCCCCACCCACCTCTTAAATAACCCACCTCTTCAATAGCACTACTGATCATGCTGAGCGCAAATAACGGACTATCTTGTTCTCACAAAGAGAGATTATCTTCATGATGAATAACGAATGTTACCAGGGAATCCTCAGCGGACAAAATTTGTTTGTCTTCATGAGACACCGTAGAGACAATCTTCAAAAGATGAAGTGTGGACTATGGCAAGAGTACGACTTGAGGACATGTTGCGGACTAACTGGACCAGATTATCTCGAGATAATCTTCACGGTATGAACTACGAATATTCACAGAATATCCTCCGTGGACGAAATAAGGATATTCTTGGAAGATACAGTAGGGATTATTTTCAAAAGATAAAGTGAGGACAAAGTCATTACTAACTGCAGATATCTTGCAGACTATCTTGACCAGACTCTTTAGAGATAATCTTTAATGTACGAACTAAGTAAGTTAATAGGATATCTTTCACAGAGACACTGAGGATATTCTACAAAGACCTATTCAAGATCATCTTAAACCTGTATTCCACGGATTCATTCTGTAAATACAGTAAAAATTCTGTAAATAAAGTAGAGATAACTTATAAATGTTCTTGAATGATGATCTTCAAATGATAAGTTTGGAATTAATCCTATGATGTCTTCAGGACAGACTTTCCCCATTGGGTTGTATAACCATAGTTTTAGTGAAACATTGATGTTGGTAATGTTTTGTTTCAACAGAACTGAAGGAGATAGTTTGTAAGTCTAGAAGAATTGAATTCATGAATGTTAGATTTTTTCTTATTATACTCAGTTAAATAACGCTGCATAACAATTACATTCTTTTTCTTTCATTAACTAATTTTAAATTTACAAATATATTCTAAATATTTTTCAATGCTGTGTAAAATATTACTAATGTCGTGAAATATATTACCGATATTGTCTAAACGATTCTCATATATGAAAATTTTCCGTAAAGAAAATATTCTCGCAAAATTTTTCATTGTCATTGCAAAAACTACTTCACAATCTCTTTTTTTGTTTGTTGGGGCTTTAGGGCTCGTCAACATCGAAGGTCATTAGAGCCCATTTCACAATCTCATCTTCATAACACTCTACTATTTTTTTTCCGTTTCTTGCCCTAGTTTTTTGCACTATACCGACGAAATGTAGAAGTTAAAAATATTCCTTTAATAAAATATTGCTTAAAAACTTCTTTTATTAAAAAGTTGGCCAATAAGATGTTTTATGGTAAACAAATGAAAAGAATGGCAAAAAATTGAAAATTGAAAAGGTTTCAGTCCTAAAACGGGCATTCTTAAAGTAAGACATTCTTGCGTATGCTCAAAAGAAAGTACATAAACAACCTACAAATTAATTTTTTTTATGATTTCGCATAAAATGGCGGCAATTTGATTATTTTGAAAAATACCGTTCGTGGCCGAACAAATCCAAATTCCTGTTTGAAATTTTAGCCACGTGTTTATAGCATCAAAATACACGTTTTTATTTCTATTTTCTTGAAAATCTGCCGATTTTCCGTTATTTACTGAAAATTTTAGTGAAAAAAGACGGAATTTCATACATTTTGTTTTTTTGAGGTTAGGATTCGTTTTTAAAGTATTTATACCGAATCAGTTCGATAGTTTATTCATTCACGTGTATTTTGCATTTTTTATTTAACTACATTTTACGACCATTAGAACCGGAGATATTAAAAAAATAGTGTAGCTTGAACCAAAAATGCATCCAAAATGCTCATTTATGCAATTTTCTCGCGAAGCTCCAGTCCGATTTTGCAAATTTTTTATTGAATTCATCTTATAATAAATAAAATTCTACTTACCGATCACATTATAACTAAATGACAATTTCTCTCTACTATAGCTGCTGCAAATGATCCTGTCAAACACAGATATCCTATTCACGACAATTTTCGTTGGAGCAGTAGAAATACGCAATACGATTCATGTGGACTGTCGTCAATAGGGTCTCGTGATTATCATGTTACATGCGCTCTTTAGCTTAACAATTTAACTTTCAATACCCTTCCTTACACCTGTTGCAAAACTGTACAATTAGCCCAGATTCTAACTACATTTAATTCTTAATTTGAGGTAAACGAAACCTACGATTTAAGTAATATATGTTATATTGCGTTTTGTCAGATATGTTCTGGCAGTAACAGCATTCGGAGAGCAGGGTTTCATTAATATGGAGGAATCCGATCACTTTGAATCTGGGTTAATTGTACAGTTTTGCAACACCTGTTAAGAAGGATATTGATAATTTAATTATTAATATTACCTATTATTGATGATATTATACTATCGATGATATGACTAATTATTCCTATGTATGAAGTGAATAATTATACCTACATATGAATTATGAGTGGGATATAATTATAAATAGTAAGTGAAATTAATAATGCGCCATAATATGTGTCTATTCTTCGCTGTACCAGTAAAATATTCAAATATCTAAGTTTAGTACCTTCTTTCACGTCCATTCTCATACTATATATAGGTTTCAATTTTACAATGACAATTTGATTTTTGACTCATCCAATAAAAGCATTGCCCTGAGTGACGTACTAATTGATTGACTCACTCACTTATTAATCAACGTAGAGAAATAAATCTACCAGAGCTAGGAACTTACTATTTTGACTGAGTATTTCAAGGAATATGGCTCATTAAGAAAGTATTTTAGGTATTCCTATTTTTTAGACGCGAATGAATTTTTAGATGAACTTTGTGTTTTTCAGAGTTTTACTATTTCAAATTACTACGGACAAAATGAGATATCATCTTGGTTCTTATATTAAACGTTAATTAAAATGCCTAAAGACTAGTTTGTGGATTTGTCGATAGTTAATTTTTAAATGAGTCGACTGGGGTTGAAACGTTTTCTTTCACAAACTTTCATACATTTTCTGAAAAACAGGTTTGTAAAAAATATTTACTCAGAGTTAAAAATGTTGTTATTAAAAACGAGCAAAAAAGCACCAGAAAGGAGAAAAACGTTATCCTTCGGAACGCATTTGCTGGGGTAATCGGTCTAAACAGCTCTGTTGAGAGTTTAATCGACGGTCAAAGGATAGCGTGGGCGCTACATCGTCGTGAGGGTGACAAGTATTATGTAATAGCAGTCGACGAAATCAATGTTATAAAATAAATTTTTAATGTTTGTTTAATAACTTGTCGTAATGCCAGGCAAAATTTGGTTATCAGGCGTAACACATACTCTTTTGGGTACTATCCGTGTTATTTGGACTTTTTTTTTGAAATCTCTTGTGACATTTTGAATATTCTCTATATTTTAATTATTTGGCACACACAACGGTTGCAACAGAACACCTTAAATTTAGATTTTTTTTAAAAAGCACCATAAATGCAACATCACGCGAGTAATATATAATGATAAAAATTTCCAAAAGTTTTCATTACCGATGATGGCGTTTGATCAGTTTTTTGTGTCCCCGATAAAAACGTTATTGTCACTTAGAACGTTTTCCATTTACTTGCCATTAATAGTGTTAGTGACAACTATTGGGGAGAATAATAGCTTTAATTTGACTTGTAGTGACTCTTTTAATAGATTTTTAAATTGTTTTCTTCAATGTGTAGTATAGCAGTTATGTAAGTTTTCACCCGAGGAATGCTTTGGATCCGAGTGAAACCCAGGTGTTTCAAACAAGGCTCTTGAAACACTCTCTCTGAGGACGCGCTTTGCACGGGAGGGTGAGTGGCTCTCCTGCAGCGAGAGTCGCTCTGTTGGACTTCTCTTCCCACTTTGCGAGGATCGTCTTCACCCCCCCCCCTCCCCCGGCACTCATTCGCCCTCGCGCCCAGCGCACGAGCGCTTTCAGGACGAGCACTACTAACTCCACCAACGGCAACTGAAGCAGAACGACACCTGTTAGTTCAGAAGGGAGGCTCTGTTCTCATACCTCAACCATAAGCACGGAAAATCAAAGTGGTTACAGGATTGTACATTTAAAAAAATGCTTCTGGTAGAATTTTCCTCTGTGATCAATGTCATGAGGAGCATAAATCTGTATGTACCCGTCTGTATATCTTAATTTGCAAGGATGACGCTCTCTTTAAAATCACTTTAATGGATGGAATTTTTATTCTGAGTAATATATTTCTCACTTCTTACATTTCAGTAATGACTGTAAGTTAGTAGGTACATTTTTAAAATCTCTACTCCGCATGCAAGTTTAAAGGAAATTGTTTTGGAATAATGTGATTTTAAATTAATGTTACGATTGCAAATCGTTGAGAAATTACGTGGCGATTTACTAAAATGCTTTATTAAATTTTTGATACAAATATGTTACAATTGGAGTACAACCGTGGAATTTCTTCGAACTTCGAAAAAAAATCATTTTTAACTATTTTGCAGTGGCCTTGGTATGTGTCTGATACTAAATCTAAACTACTGACAATGAGTCTATCTGTTATACAAAACGTAATCTCTGATGGAAAATGGATGTTGAACATTCTTCGAGAATCTCAATGTGCATCTCCACTCCGAATTAGTGCTCCTCAGCTGCTCTGAGACAGTGCTGTTCAACTTATATTACCCTAGGGGCCATTTTTTAAGTCTCGGACTATTTTCTATTTTTTAAGATTTTTAAGAAAATCGATCGGGCCGGCACGAACGTCTGTGAAGTTGGCACCCCTACTTCTTTATATAATGAAATAAATTGTTTTATAATTTTATGCTAATTATGTGCTGATTTCGTGCGCTAATGATTAGTCTTTTGATCATTTGGAAAGCAGAAAAAAAACGGATGACAAAAGTCACAACATTCCATGTGTTCGTTATTTAGGTTTGGATTAGTATTTTGGTATTTGAAATATTTCTTACAACTTGAAATCTCAATTTAGTCTCAATGTAACGCTTAAAATTGCACATACGTTCAACGTATAAATTTTTTATTTCAGATGTACTATCGTTACCAAAAAATGTATTAATTAATTCACTGAACGTCAAAAAGGTAGAAGAAATTAATTCATTCAATTAAGGACTTACTTTTCATGAAATTTAAAAGTCATGTAGTTATCATAATGAAAGAATTATTTTTAATTTTTTTTTTTTAAAAGCGTTGGGAATCTTGAAATGACTCTTATAAGTGGGGAAACTCAATGATACAGGCATTGTTTTAGAACCAGAACCAGCGTTTGCGAGAACCAGTACCTAGTCTGTTTATCAGTTGTCTTCATAGTTACTTGTGTGTCCCATTGTGCAACTAAAACATTCGTATATAGCTTCAATATTTATAGGTCTGACAATTTAATTCAAGCGTTTAACATATGTTATAATTTTATAAGATGTAGCAAGTAGAAATCTTCGACTGACTGAGGGGATGCTCATTAGTGTGTGGTGATTTAATCGGAGGTCTTACAAGGGAACTTTCAAAAAGCGCAGGTCGAAAGTGGTCCTGATTTTTTTCTATTGAAACATATTGACTACTAGTATGTTATGTCAAAATATTAGCGACGATGGCACACTGGAAGGTACTGAAAAAAGAGTACGAAAAACCGATACTTTTCGCACGCCGAAGAGCCATTTTTGTGGGTCTTGTATATACAACCCTAAACTACGAAGTGGACGAGCATCGACAGCCGAATCACGTGGCTGAGCTTTGATTCGTCCGACTTCAATGTATCTTCACCATTCAGGGAGGACATGAAAATGCAAATGAACAATGCTTTTTCCCGCACATTTGAGAAAAGGATCAGTCGAGTCAAATAGTAAAACTATATATGTAAGTTCACCTAAGTACGTTATTCATTTTCCAGTTTCCTTTCGCTATCTTTGTATAGGAATTCAAGTAAAATATTACATCTAAAATTTTGTGTATATTTTATTTAAATATTGACTGAGCCAAACGTAACATTTTCAAAATGATAATATACGTAACGTATAGGAGGAAATTGAAGGGTACATCACAATTCATTTAAACATTTTATTTTTGGCCAATACAAGGGAAAAATGTATTTTTGGCACCACTAAAAATTCAACCGTTTTTAAATATTATTTCATGCATGTTTGTATGGATTGCTAGTATATATCTTTGCCATGAACTTTCTTCTACATAATGCGTATTTATTGTATTCCTGAAACATTTTGATTAAAATAAATGACAATTAACAAAATACGTTTCGTTTTGCTTACATCACGTCTTTTGTGGTGCTATTAAATGCCACTGGTACTTTAAATGATACTATGAAAACAAAATTTGTTTCTATATATTAATACAATCCAAACAGAAATTAAAAAAATTAAGTTGTATGAATTTAAGTCAAAAATATGAGTCAAATTAAGTCAAATGTATGAAAGATCTTAATTATAAAGCGATAGAATTCGTACTTCATATTAATACCAAGGTTCAGTATCGGAGAAGGATATTGAGATGATATCACGGCACGCAATGCGAAACTTACGGCAGCAGTCGGTGACCACTGTTTCGGACTGTACTGGAAAGGGTTGCTTTTAACATGATTGTCCAAAGTGTAACCAGAATGAAGACGCCAAAAACGGACAAAAATCTAGAATTTGTTTCAGTGTCTCAGTGTGCCATCGTTGCTAATATTTTGACATGACAAACTAACAGTCAATGTGTTTCAGTATAAAAAAATCAGGACCACTTTCGACCTGCGCTCATTGAAAGTTCTCTTATTTGGGTCTTAAGCAGCTAGGCCTCACTGGAGTTTTCATTTTGTATGTGTGAACTTAGAAAGGTATAGTATGTGGCCAATTTTTATTCTTAAAAATAAACTTGTATCTAATACTTGTCTTGAACTTATTCATTTGAAACCTACTAAACATCTGTATTGAAGTAAAGCTAATAATTTTTATGTCATACTTGCAGTACTTCTATTTTCATTTAGCCTTGTGTTATGAAAAAGTAAGATAACGATATTACTATACTGACTGTTCTACTCCCTCATTATTCTTTCAGTCATTCGTCCCATATATAAGAAATTGATGTAATTGGGAAAAGTTCAATTATTTGAGGAAGTTTCAAGAATTTGAAATTAAATTGAAGAAAAAAATCAATTCAAATCATTCAATCGCTTGGAATGTAAGTTGTCCATTTCTGTTGCCAAGGTTACTGAAGATTTTTTATGACTTTCTTCTCCAAACCCGTTTGTTGCAAGAAATGTCAACTTTACTGCACATTGGCGACATTTGTCGCATTGTCGAGCGTAGAAGCTACATCACTATCACGGAGCCCATATTTGTGCCATTAACCAACTATACAAGGATTAATGTTGGATGACAGCCATACAAATCTATATCACTTGCATGATATTTCTCAAACTTGATGGAATTGTGTAGAGGATAAGAAAACACACGACATTTTAAATTTTTATGTCTCTGAGGAATGAATTAATGATTCTTTTAGTAAAAGATCTTACAGAGTAATATTTCATTGAGTACGGGTGTCGCCAAGGAAAACGTATAGGTAGGAGGGCTCCTGTGATTTTTACTTATTAAACTACGTGAGATTGCATTAAAAGGCTGGTAACAGACCAATTCAGATTATTAGGCTACATTTAGCTGTAATGGTTTAAATCGAAATCTCCACAAATCTATCGACATGGCGTCGATGACACTATAGAAAATAACTTCTGTTGAAACAAAATTATTATTTACTTCTACTTTGGCTCACAAGTATGCAAAACATGTCGGACACGCCTTTTCTTTGGTACTCATTCTTGAGATATACCTCAATCAGAAATTATCAGACCTATAACGGTAAGATTGGGCTTACATTGTTTCCCATATATAAGTACTAATTATACCAAAATGTGATAAATCGATATTTTGGTTGATAAACTACATCGTGAGAATAAAAATTTCAAAAACGCACATTTACATTTTGATTTTTCAGGTGTAGTCATTTACTTTATTTCTTTATTACTTGACATACCTAATGAGTGTTAATAAAGAGGAAAAGCAAATAAAGGAAAGGGAACTACTCAGAGTATTTCGAAAATTCATGGAAGGGATTTAGTTAGAAGAACGTGGCATGAATTTGCTTGTAAACTGAAAACATGCCGGAAACTATGAACAAGAACGTCGAGATTACATTCAGATTATTCATTTAAAAAAATATTTGTATACTAATTTTTTATTAGTTGATACCTAGAGAAAAGCATATTAATTTTCGAATAGACGGCCGAATAGAATCGGTTAAAAACTTCTTTTGTGCAGTTTTTAGGCGTTAGCTTGATACATGCTACTACTTTTCATGCTAAATACAAGAAATATTGGTCGCGTGAAACAAAATATTGTTGAGCAATACGACGCGTGACGAGAAGAGGAAACGTATCTATGACACAAAAATGATCTGACATAAGCGTCAATGGCCAGTCGTACTACAGTAAAAAAATTATGACTATCTTTAGGAACACAAGCGCTGTTTTGCATACCTAAAGAAACCTACATCTTCTTTTGACAAAACCATTATTTATAAAATTGATCCCAAGTACGTATCTGTATGCTTTTAATGATATGATTTCTTCCGTTTGAAGTTGGTAACTAAAGGATATCAAAGCCTACACCATGCATATTCTTCAACAAGTCACCAATCACAAAGTTTCCATAAATGGTTCACTGTGGAAAAAATCCCATAATGTGATGTCTGAAACTTTATTTTTAGCCTTAACTCTCTTTTAAACTCTTGTTCTGTTAAACTTAGGAGGGAACTCCGTCACGAACAGAAAGTAAAGACTCTGTCTTCACATTCCTCTTTATTCACACCTTCCTGTCTAGTGTTTTATTTTTTGGGAAAATGACAATTTATCAGAGATATCCTATTTTTTACCTGTTCCGTCATTCGTGTAAAACCTCTTCTTTCCTTTTTCCTTCAGTCCGGCTTTCTTTCTTCAGTTGTACTTAAGCTATTCATAATCTATGATGATCTCCAACATTTCTGCCACATATCTACCGGAAAATTTACATTTTCATTTCCCGAATATTCTCATTTCGTTTGCAACCAAAACGAAATTTATGTATTTTTAAAGACAATTGGCGAATATTACTAAGAAATGTGTTATTATTTCACCATATTTTAAGATTGTCCACCCTCTAAAAATAATTTTTCTCAGTAAATAAATGAAATATTTCCCTAAAACACACCTCCATATCCTCCACATAAAGAGCCACTTTATTTCGGAGAGTTTGAAAGTGACCATCCCTTCAATTCCTAACTACGGGATACAAGAACACAAAATTGAAATTTTTAGGTTATTGAATTGAACATTTCATTGAAGAGGTAGAGTTGTTCTCGTACTTATATTTGTTGATTAAATGAATAACCAGCCATCTTGACCCGATTTTGAATAAAGAAATTTTATGTTGGTGCATATTAATCAGAAAAGCAGCACATTCTACTGGTAAATATTATAAGTTATATAAATATTATAAGTAAATATAAAGTTTTTAAGTAAAAGTATCAAAACATGTTTCAACTTTTTCAAGGGATTAACCACTCCCGCTTGTTACTGAAATTATCTGTCTGTGTAATATAACATCCTATTGCGTATATCCTGAAAACATGTTTTGAATATAGGTCTTAAGACGGTCCACGAACAACTGTGAAAACAATCTGAAACTAACATGTTAATTTATTAAATATTGAAGAAAATAATGAATGAAAGTATTAGTTTACTATTTTTGAAATATACAAAATTAGAACAAATTTAGTTCAAAATTAGGACAAATTTAGAATGTTTCAATTAATCATTACTTCTCTACCACATTCAATACCACATTTTGCCTGTATATACTTTAAAACTTTCAAAATAAGAACTTTAAGATCACAACGTTTTGTCTCTATATGAGGGACAATATCAGGTGACTAAAATTTACGAGTAATACAACACCGTACCATGGTGAGTATTAACTATCCGGTAATGCGAGGCCATGCGATGTTGTCGGGTCAAGGAACAAAAACAAGTATGATTTACTCTCTCATTGACAAATCTGTGCGGTTGGAAGATCCTGATTATTATTTAGATAATCTCAATATAATTGAAATGATATTTACTGTTAATTTTTATCCTACAACATGTACTCTATAAATATATCAATAAAGTGATCAACTTTTTGAATTATGGTGTCCCTCCAAGAATAATAGTGATAATACAAAAATCCCTAAATAGTACATCCTCATCATCCCACTATTTCCCCTCGACTATAAATTATTTTTAATAAGACATATAAGATGGTTCATAAAATTCAAAATAAATTAATTTGCATTGTCAAATCACATAACGATAAAAATAAGGTTTTACAATACAAAATTCAGTGCCAATTGTTATACGTTTTGCATTGGACAGACTGAGAGATTATTAGAACATAGAATAAGCAAGCATAAAAGCAATAATAAGGCATCAAAACCTAACATCAATTCTGAGTGTAGAATGAATACCTACCATTGAAGGAATTGGGACAATGTAAATTTTAGATAATGAAGGGGTACGTTTAAACAATATTTCAGAAATGTTGCATATTAAATCTCATTAGCACACATTGAACGTGCAAAATGATAATAACAATCTTCCATACATAAGCAATTATTACTGTTTTCCAACTAATGTAATGAACACTTCTATACTACATTAATTGTTTTTACCAAATTGGTATCGAGTGTAACCAACATCAGATCATTCTTTTTGTATAGCTTTTACAAGTATTCTGTGTGTTCCCACTATGTAAACTCTTCTGGGCAGCTGATTATTTTAATTTCTTGACCAGATATCGATATCTTCACCGCGCATTACCGGACAGTTAATATTCGCCAAGGTACGGCGCAGTATAATTGGTGTATATTAATCACATGCTGATGACCCTCACATAAGGTCGAAACGTAGTGATTCTAAAGTTATTATTATCATACATTGTGATCTTAAAGTACATATTGTTTTAAAGTTTTATAGTATATGTACACTGTAAGAATTTGGTTTTGTGTGTGGAGGTGACGTTGCGATTAAAAGTGTCTGCTCAAAGAAGGCTGTTCAAAAATTATTCCGTTTTTTATATTTCCCGTATTTTATTTATCCCGTTAAAATAGCGATTTATTAACATGAGAAGTATGCAATGAATTCTACGAGATATTTGATTGCAAAAACATTATGGTCAGTAAGTAGTAACCTACTCTTGAGTAGCACTATCATTCAGCCAAACTAGTTCATCAACAGTTGGGTCATAAATATGGAAGTCGAAGAACAATACCTTATTGCACAATTGAACCCTCAATCCTATTCGTGTCACTGGGAAAGAGCATTTGCACACCGTTATGACATTTACTGCAATCCTAATTCAGAATCAGTCTAAACAAAGCGAAGTTAAGAGCAGCGGTAGCACTTTTTGGACTTCACAAATCACACTATTCCCAATTCTATATCGCCTACTAAACGACTTCTTTTGGAAGATATGGACTTTTTCCAACGGTAACCAGATTTCCTAAATACGGAAAGTACTTATTTAAAATAACAAAAGAAAAACCATTTGAATAATATTGTTTGTAAGTATTCACTTAATAGTATTTTTAATTATCATAAAAATCGTATAGAGGTACGTTGACCATACCCAAGATGCCCTTGCTCAATATGAAATGGATTATAAATTACATCACTAGAAATATTTTCCATTACAGTCTTTGGTATACGCAGATGATGTAGTTTTTATCACTGGTAATGAAGCGGAGAAGCAGGTGACAATACAGGAGTGGATATACGAATGAAAATCAACATAAAACAAAGTTATGCATGTAGGAAGGAACAGAAAGGAAGCTAAAGTTTTCTGAGATGATGTTAATGGAACAAGTAGAGACCTATTAATATCTAAGTGATTTCAGAGGATGGTAGACATGCCGAAATAAATAATAGAATTGAAAAGGTCAACCAAATTTACTATCAAGTCTACAATAATTTTCATAACATGAGAATAGGAAACAAACCAAAGTTGCAAATATATAAGGCGGTTTGTAAGAAACCCTTAATATATGCTACAGGAAATCCACCTACCATTAGAAGAATGGAAAGCAAACTAACTGCTTCAGAAATGAATTTTCTCCGCAAAATAACAGGGAAACAAAAAGAGACTTACAACAAACTCACAAATAAGAGCAACTCAATAAGAGCACAAGAACTTAAGCAAACTCCACTAATGCAGACACTGGAAGAAAAAATTCTAAAATGGTTATGATATGGGAAAATAATGGAAACCCACAGAAAACCAAGGCAATAATGATTGCAAAACCAGAAGGGAAAAGAGTAGTGGGCAGTCCCCGAGGAACAAGCGAACAGTATTTAGAATAATTATGCAGACAGGGAGGAATGACATTACAAGAAGTACAGAGCAGGGCTGCGGTTAAGAAGGGATATCTGAAATGGCTGACCCAACGCTAAAAGGCAAAAAGGGGGAGGGGAGGAGGAGGAGCAGATGAAGAAGAAGAAGAAGAAGAGAAAGAAGTAGAAGAAGAAGTAGGCTGGAGAACTGTATCGAGCATTAAAACAGTTGCTCCGTTCCGAACATTCATTGTCATCCGAGTATCTTAATTTATTTGTTAAATTCTTAGATGTTCGTTTCAGATTTGTACGACTTGTCCTCTATATTTCGTGCTAAGTTCATGAATGGTGTTATATAAAAAATAAATTTCCTGTGTTGATTGGAGAGTGTGAGAGGTCGAAGAATACATAAGGAGCATCATTCTAATTCATCTTGGGCGGGGGATTTTTCCGTTGGTCCCATAGCGCCAGTTTGCCACATATTATCCATATTAGTCCATGTATACAAATATGTAAATGCGTAACGCGAAAGCGTGTCTGTATGTTTGTTTACTTAATCACGATTAAACCACTGAACCGATCGTGATGAAATTTGGCAAGGATATTGATAAGATACCCAGGATCAACATAGGCTAACTTTTATTTAAAAATGCGTGAAAAGAAAGGTA
This sequence comes from Laupala kohalensis, assembly GCA_002313205.1. Classification (NCBI taxonomy): domain Eukaryota; kingdom Metazoa; phylum Arthropoda; class Insecta; order Orthoptera; family Trigonidiidae; genus Laupala; species Laupala kohalensis. The sequence continues at coordinate 235,530 of NNCF01129723.1, forward strand.
GTAAATTATCTTGACCATAAATGTCGATGAAATCGAAAAAAAAGAGAAGTATATTCGCTTATGCCACCTAAACAGTTAGAGATAGGTGATAACTATGAATGGCAATATTGTTCACCTCAAAGAGTTGTACAAAAAAGTCCACGACTTTGTCTATCTACAAATGTTTACCTACATTATTGAAAAATCATTATCAAAAATAGGAGTGTTAAAATACGTAAATTAAAGAGCATAATTTAGGAAGGAAAAAATCAACCATTAACATATGTAATATTTTAATATTTGGTGCATTTAACAAAGACTAAAAACATCGTTAAATCGTAATATTTAGACGCAAGATATAGATTTTAAAAGCGTTTTATTGAAATGGTGCAGCCGTAATGGCACTATTCTTTCTTGCCTCGGAAGCGAAAATTCGACCTGCGAGTGGATTCGATGGTTTAAAAAATAAAAAAATTCCGGCAACGCCGGGTAATCAGCTAGTAACTATAATAAATTATTTGTGCAAGCTCATAATTAAAATAGAAATGTTAATGTTTAATCCTAATATTTATATCACTCCCACACTGAAAACAAATCAGAAGGTTCCCTTATCATCAAATTCCGTTGTTTGATTCAAAGGTTTTAGAAGAAATTTTAAGTTTAGAAGAAATACCTTAAGTCTGCAATAGAATGTGTGCTCCCTACCTGCCTTCACGTAGTTCAGAACAAATGAAAATAAATTATTCTTAACTCTCTATTTTAAGCTCTAAAAACACAAAAAACTACTCCTCAGAGAATGATACTGTAAAAATGTTACGGAATGGATGTTAATTACTATATTCAGAATGGAAAGCTAATTAGATTAATCTAAATTGGAAAAGCGATATTTTTCAATACGACGTAGAGAGAAGTATCATCAGAAACTCACGATTTCCATCTAGAAATGTTGACCTGTGAACGACTTGGAACGACCTGTGATTTCCCAATAGGTTACTGCTACACTAACTCAATTTAAGACTGGTTATGGCGGCATATTACTTGCATTCCCTTTCCTTAGCCTTTATTAGTGAATATCTTGTAAGGCGACCTTGAAGGGGAAGATTTCAATCACTGTCATAGATAGTATTTCCGTTTGATGGAGTTTGACCCAGAATTATTCATTAAGACAAGTAAAAATAATAGTTTCCAGTTTTCTTATGAAGTTATATGTTACAGCTCATAACAAATATATTTAATTGGGCCAAAGTAATAACGGCATCTAAAAAATTCCGAATCGTTGGGGGTAGGAACCGTCCCTTCTCATTCCTTACCCATATTTACGCCACTGGAATCAGTAACGAGAGGAGGACATGAATAAACTTTTGATCAGACTCTACTTTCATCTGTTCAATGTTTTCATAAATTTTGCACATTAGAAGAATTAATGTTACACGTTCTCCCCTAGGAAGAAATGCGGATATCGATTCGAAGACTTTTGAGGCCTTCTCTTTCATGATGTCTCCTTCTGGAAGTTGTTGGTCAGATTGTTTAGTTTCCGTGAACTTTTCTCTTTTGTTCGTGAATATTATATTGAAATCCAAATACGGTGAAACCTCACTAATCTGCATGCTCCTCTGGTGTTCCGGATTAGGGATTTTTCCGGACTCTAGTTTTTTTTCTGAAAAAATAAAAGGATATTATAAAGAATTAACGAGTAATATGAACATCTATAGTTATAAGTTTTAATTAAATTTAACATTAACTGTTGTTTATTATTCACTGTACACAAAAAGTTTATTATATAGAGTAATTTTTTGAAACAATGGAGTTGACTATCAATCACAGCAAACATTAAGAACGTGGTATGAAAATTTATTGAAAACATCAATTTTTTAAAATAATTGTAATGGCTGAAGATGCTTGGTTATAGAATATTCCAATTACGAATTATAGATGTTAACTACCAGTAGCGTAACTACACCTAATGAGGCCTCGGGTGGTATTCTTTTTGGAGCGACCCCCGCCCTAGCAAATACAGGAACTTTGTAGATCTGGTAAAAGTAAATTGAAAATTGATATTTGAGTATTTAACACGCTCAATATTGTTTATTGCTTAATACATTTGAGGTGTATTTAATAAGAACCTATTATTTTTTTATTGTTAAAACAGTTTAAGAGTTTACTGAAGATCAAATTTACGAGTTCGTATTATTTTGTGAAACCGTTTGGAGGAGGAGGTCCGGGTCGGCTCTCAGGAGGAGACCCGGGACGGACAGCCCCCCCCCCCTCGCGCANAGACCAATCCTTCTTCATTGTTGAAAGGTGAAATATTTCGGTTGAGATGGACTACGTCCAGTAATGAATATTTTATAGCAAAACACCTATGTGAAAAAAAAAGTGCAATACAAATATTAAAAATGCGTCAAATTAGAGAATGTTTCAGAATTTTAATGGTGTGTGTGCAACTCATACTTCTTTTTTTAAACCAGCTTTTTAGTTTGCTATTTAGTGTGTTGTGGAGGGCGGTGTGAACACTTGTGTTGTGTTTTCATTCAGTACCATTTCATATAAGTGAGCATTAAGGTTTTCACTTCATTTTCGTTCCCACGAAGAACATGTCGTCTAAAGACTTCGAAGAAATTCTGATTCCACTGTCTAAGCAATTGGATACTGATGCATTTAAAGATATTTATATGTCTCACGAATCTAAAGCTACTGAAAATGACGTAAAGGAAGGAACAAACAGAAAATAATAGATAAAGAATATGGCCACAAAATTAAAATGAGAAAACTGGACATGTACTTATATTATTCAAGCGTATTGAATACATAGTTTGCTTGAATAATGTAAGTAAATGTCCAGTTTTCTCAACGAAGAATTACATATTCAACCAGATTTGATGAAAATGCATTTAATTTAATTTAAATTATTTATCTATTTAAATCAGGAACAATACATCAGTGTAGGAGTTCACTAGTGTTGCTTGACTAGCATTAACATAGTTGGATATCGGCGAGGTGATATTAGTGTTCATTTTTAAGAATAAATGAAAGATGTGTTGTCTACTAGTAAAATAAGTATTCTACTAGTAGATAACACCACATCTTTCATTTGTTCTTAAATACATCAGTGTTATACCGAAATACTGAAGAAACACTAGGGTATTTGTATGCAATCTCGATATAGGGAAGCTAAAGCTCCCCACTATATTTTGTCTTGTAATTTTATTTTTTAATTTTATTACTTCTTGGATATGGTTATCCTTAGACAATTATATATTACTCATGATGTACACCTGAATTTTTTCTAAAATATAATTAAATCTACACTTGTATCGAGTGAGTCTCAATCCAGATCGTCCGCAGTGGCGGCGCCATGAAAACAGAGCCGGAGCGGGCAGGCGTGTAGTGCCGTGCTTCGCGTGTCTTGGAACCGAGAGGTTTGAAGGGCTTTCGGGCACCTGCTGCTGCAGCTGCAGTCAGCGCGTGCGCGGGCGGAAGGGAAAGGATAACAGGCACTCTTGAGACCAAACTTGGTTATACGCTAGTAAGAAATGTCTGCAATTGGAAGCGTGTACATGTATGTTGTCTTCGCGTCATAACCGAATCTTTGCTGCTACTCAATCAGCTACCATAATCTTCGATAACAAAAAATGGTTGTCTTGGTTGGTTGGACAAAGATGATGCGGTAATTTCTTTGAATATCATCTTTTAGATTTGTCTAGTTCAAGTATTTCAAAATATTTGATTAAAAGTTTAACGAACATTAAATTTTTTATCTTGGTGCGTTCAGTATTTCTTATCTTAGTGCTCTATAATAATGCCAATTCCTAAAATTTAATTTACATGTGTATTTTTTATTTCATCATTATCCCAAAATTTTAAATAACAATTCATTAAAATATTTGTTTTACTACATGATTATTTTTGTAAATAATTTAATTATTTACTATAAACATTAATTCTTATTATGCATTAATACTTTCACAATAGTAATTAAGTGTGCTCGCTCTTGGTACGGTTGTGTACATAGTTATCGCTGGTGCCATCTCGATCCTGAATTTACCCTCTGTTTACGTTATTGGAATTAGTTATTGGTCCTTCACTTCCTCCGGAAGAGAAACGCACCTAGTATTACACATTTTTTTTTATTTGGGATAGATTCGGGATAAATTATTTGTCAATGAAAAATCAAAAGTCATAAATTATCCACTAGTTTCTCCAGTATGGTGTTCTCCACTATCTGCAATTCAGGTTGTTTGAATTAGGTTTGTAAAAAAGTAAATAAACA
>NNCF01129723.1:239801-325020 GCA_002313205.1 Laupala kohalensis
ATATATATATATATATATATATATATATATATATATATATATATATATATATATATATATATATATATATGTGTGTGTGTGTGTGTGAAGCGTATATTAAAATAAACCTCACGAGTATTATTTTTCTCGTAACTATTTTTGTAATCGTCGAATCAAATGGAATGTACTGTCGGTTTTGGACGTTCATAATGATGAGGCTTGAAATATAGTTTTATGTTGGGAAATATTTCATTATTATTTATTTTTTATAATTATCTTATTTTAAATTAATTTCATATTTAAAAGCAAGTTTATCATTGAAGTTTTTCACTATTGAATTATATTGTAGCTGTGACGGAGATCTTAATGCAGCTCAAAATAAATGTGATTCATTTTATGTTGTGGTGATTTTATTGCTTAGTGAGCTTCAGAGCAATTTATATTATAATTCTTATAATTGTGATTTATTTTATATTTATTTTTAAAATTGAATTATTACTTCGCCTACTATTATTATTAATTTTTTATTATACACGTGACGAATACCAACCATTTTGGTTGAAACATTGTTTAAAGTAAGAAATAATGAATTACTACTTAAAAATATCATTGATACAAAATTTTCAAAATTAGTTCATAATTTATGTTTAAAATTCTTTTTCCATTGTGACGTTTGTGAAGCGAAGAAAGCAGGATACAGGATGTATCCTTTTGAGTTGTTTACAAAATTAACGAACATTTTCGTAATGTCCTTCGATATGAAGGGAAGTGAAACTGCCCTTAGGGAGAAGGACAATGGAAGCAGCGATGTCACAAAAACCGCATTGCCACTCGCGTGTGTGACGGCTGGAAGGGGGTGTGAAGTGTGACGGCGCGGCGTCAGGTGGCAGTGGGGGACAATCGGGCGCCAGGCGGCAAGCGAATGCGGACGAGATGAGAAGGGAATGATATTAATCCTCTTTTGCGACGCACTTGATGATCTTTGACAAAGTGGCGGCTCTTGAGAAATTACGATAGAGATGAAGTATTTGCTAGTTTCTGTCAGATGCTTCCATCTCTCGCCTTTAAGAGAAAAATGACAGACAATCATTTCTTATTCGGTAATTGTATTAAACGTCAGCTTGCAAGAGTTAATTGTAAAGGATCTGGTGAGACCAAGGATTAATATAAAACATGATTTTTGGTATGCATATATTCGTCAAAAATTCATTGCAAAGCTTTCAACATTTCATTTAAGTGCATCATGCTTTAGTTTCACTTGCATAGTTTATTAAGCCCCTCCGATGGCTCACGGTCTAGCGTGCTTTCTAGTCACCTAGAAACTCTGGGTTCAATTCCCGACAGGACCGACAAAAAATTATAGCTTTTCCCTTCAATGTTCCAATTCATTTATAACTGAGACTTAACTACTGAAAAACGAACCCTTCTTCCTCTTTCCACTTCCTACTTCTAGTATCTCTAACTCTTACTTTTACTAACTATTACTAACCCCTCCATGTGGGCCAAGTTTTTGGTAAACCCAGCTATGCGGTCCACCTACAAACAATAGCCCTACTACCCACCTCCTACCTCCTATCACCCCACGTAGATAAGCTTCAATAGCGCGTTACGTTTCCCATTTATGGAGTGTTTCAATAAGAGCGCAAGATTTGAATTTTAAATAAAACATAGTTTTCTGTAGCAAAGGATTGAGATATTTATTGATTTATAATGTAGACATTCGGGAATTATGTATGGATAACACATCCAGCAAAAAACCGCCACGGCTTTGGTGGCACAAGCATACTCTTCTGGCGAAATTTTCAATGTCGGTTTTGCATAATTGTTGCGGAATTTCGTTGATACAGTGTTCAATTTTGGCCTTCAATGCTTGGATGGTGGTGGACTCTTTGGCGTCAACCTGAGACTTCAGAAAACCCCACAGAAAAAAGTCCATAGGTGTTAAAATACAAAGTCGTGGCGCAAATTCTGGTCACCAAAAGGGGAGATGACACGTTCAGGAAATGACTCATACAAGACCGTCAATGTTTCATGGGCAGTATGGCAAGTGGCACCATCCTCGAACTGAGGCACAAAGAACTCGGATATTAAGTTACGATAACGTTCGCCAATTACTCTTACAGCACTGCCTGACTCGTTTTCAATGAAAAATGGTCCAATAATTCTTCCAGAACCACAATGCTCACCAAACAGCGGCCATTTCCTGAATGTGTTATTCTATTCATACATCCCGAATGACTACATAATAAATTAATAAATATTTCAATCCTCTGCTACAGAAAACCATGTTTTGTTTAAAATTCAAATCTTGCGCTCTTATCAAAACACCCTATACAAATACTGCAATAAAAATATAGTTCATGAATCTTTTATGTGATTCTGGTGTTCAAGTGAAAGGTTTCCCAAAACGCGTTGAAAGCGACAATGTTGAAAAATTACATCTCTGTATAAGAACTACTTTTGTTATTATTTATACAAAAATCTTGTGTGATTACTCATTTAAACATACAAAGAACAGAATATGTAAAATGTAAACGAGAATCGGCAGTGTTTTTACATGAAAATATTATTATAGAACTCGCTATATAATAACTTATTCCCAGTTCAAGTTAAGTAATTTAAGTTAAGGACAAAATAATTATGAGATGATTGACATTGAAGAATTATCAAAATAAAAACAAATTAGGTAGATAAGAGAAACAAAAGGTATGCCAATGAGTATTGTAACCCAAAAATTTTTCCGAAGAGAAAGAGTGCTTTGTAAATGACTAACAGTAATGAATAGTTGGACAACAGATGAGAATGAATTTTGATATGCAATTTTCTAAGAAGAATTTTTCAAGATATTTGGGCATGAATCAGGATTAAAATTTCAAAATTTAATTTCATCCATTCATGTACAGGTTTAATTTGAAAATAAGGCACTGCTTGGTGCAATGGATTCTGTTCTCTTAAAAATCAATATTTCTACACGTGATATTATTACAACTAATTGAATACAGTGAAGCCCCTCAAATCCGAATTAGCCTCCTAGGTCGAGACTTTAATCTGTTCGGTTTAGGGAAAGTTAAGAATATTCTAACTATTCATCACTTGTTACGTTGAATTTGCTGCTCAATAATGTAGTTAATGAAACGAAATTGCTCTTGTGTATGGAACGAAATTGCTTTTGTTGGTCATTCATCTCCGATACTGGTAAATTGTTTTATTACATTTTCGTTTTGTTCTGGTTCCAATATTGTTTACATTTCAAGCTACAATTTGCATATATTGTTCATTTTTGAGTAATGGTGTGCGTAAAAGCTGGTTGCATACTGAAATTATACGTTTCAATAAACACGTTTCCTGCATCTTTAAGTGAATTCTTCTTCTTCTTCTAAATCGTGTTTTCGTGTTTCTGGAGCTCAGATTTTACGAGTTCCACTGTAGCTAAAAGCTTTTGCATAGAAACTTGGGAAACTTGACTGGACATGTAAAGACGACTGGGAGTTGGAGAATAAAAACGATAGAATTGGAGAACTAGAATATTTCTGATACTATTATCAACTTTGTTCTACAATTTGGCCACTTTGTTGGTGCAACAACGGTGGAATGTGTGAGTTCATTGTTTGGGACATGAAATATTTGATTTGAAGGGGCAACCGGCATTAAGGCCTAGCCCATTAGATTGAGGTTGAAAAGGGACTGGAGATAAAATGGAAATTTTTTTTTGGGGGGGGGGACAAGCAGTATGCTGTGTTTGCCCGGTTTCCTTAAAAACGGGTATTATTTATTATAAGGATAGTAAGTAAAGCGAAATCAAATCAAATTTTCTTTTCTTTCAGAAATCGATTTACGGAAACAAATGAAGGTCAAAATTGTTAAGAAATTGTTTTGTAATGTTACCTCTGTTTTTACACGTTATGTTTGACTGAATGTTTCTTCGAAACTTACACCTGTCTTCCGAAGCTGTGCGCAATCTAGCGATGAATAGTCAGTACTTTACTGTCATTACACTGTTACCACAGCCATCAATACTGATCTCCAGCACACATCAACTCATCAGTGATCGCACCGCAGGAACTTTTGTTTTGAAAACGAAAACTGTCTGTGAAAAGCAATCCAGTTTTAATTATTCACACAGCGTTGTGTTTTAACACGAGAGGTGTTCCAGATCAAATTAGAACATCAATCGATTAAATTTAAAAAATTTCTTCTATGAAATGAATAAATAAAAGTATATAATTCTTGAAAATGAAAAGAATCGTCTGAAAGCGATTCATTACTGCAAAATATATGTCATGAAAATAACTACTAATAATACTTTTGAAGAAAAAGACATAAACCATTTGTTTTGAAAATAAAACAAAAAGGAAATGAATTTTATGGACTCACAACCAGAAGTTCATAGTAAGCACTAAAATAAGTAGAATAAGCATTAAAATATCAATTAAATAGTTGAAAAAAATATTGTGTTTTGATTTGACGTAGAATGCTCCCAAGATAAAACGCACTTCTCTGAGGCCCTTGCAACAATCTTTAAGAACTGTCCTTCATAATTAAAATCAACACAGAAAGTATTTTTTTTACTTGGAAGATACACAATGATCAATATTTTTCGATGTAGTGAGGTTACAAGACAAGTTCCAAAGTAACTCTCAGTGGGGTAAACGAGTACAACGTTACCCTGTGGTTACACTAAAATACTATACTTTGAGAAAATTTCAAACGTATATGGCTATGAATGAAAATCGACAAAATGTAGCACTAATCTGACTACATGATTATACTTACCCTATGATTGTAGGTCTTCATAATTTATTTTTTGTGTAGTGATTTACTTTCCAATTATATCACTTATTCTGTGTAAAATAATATAAACGTAGATATCGATCATTATATCATTGAGCATTATCATTTTTCTAAGTGAGGGTTGTTAACCCGATAGCAGAAACGTGGGGAAAGGGGTGGGTAGACTCTTCCATGCATCGGCACGCGTCCAGAGCGAGGGGGGGGAGTGAGGAGGGAGAGATGCGTGGTGGTGGGAGGGGGTTGATGCAACGTCTTCCGCAGCTGACGCACGCGGCACGCGACTCCCTCCCCTTTAACGAAGTCACTTCCGCTCGCGACATCGGGAGCGGGATTTCAGCAACCACACTTCTTCCGACATATGCCTTTCTATATTGTTTTACCAAGAGGTAGGGACATCGGTTTGCACACTGTAGTGTTTCAATTTCAAAGATAAATTCGTAGTCAGCATTCAGTTGAATCATAAATTATCAATAAGCAAGTTACACACTAGGAAATTTCCCATGAACGCTTTTCATTTTCATTAAATAAGGAAATTCTTAAGTGATGATTGAAATGTTTTGGAGGTAACTACATTTATAAAATATCGAAGCGTCAACCGAAATATTCAGGTTTTATTCCCGTTACTTGTATATTTTGGTTCCGAATTCACGAAAATCGTACAAAATAGTTTTGCTCTCCGCCTCATTTCCGCCTGGGATTTATTTGGAAGTCCATTTTCGTATTGGTGAAGCACTATTTCTTAAATTAAAACATAATATTCATTTCTTTATTAAACAACCAAATATAAATAAAATGCTTACAATATGTCTAAAAAATAATTAATTAAATACATTGAATTCAATAAAAAATGAAGCTTGATAGATAAAAAATTAAGAAAGAAATACCACATTTTATATTTTAAAATGGAGTTTAATTTATATTTATAGTAATTTTTTATTTACAAAATATTCAAAAATATTAGTAAAAAATACAAATGAAAGACGTTTTCAATTTAATTTATTAATGTTTAGAATTTGTAAATGTTTTGGGTTGATTGTGATTTATCCAATAATTTTATCCAATAAAATACTGCTTTAATTTCGTTTTCCTCATGAAACCATTTCCAGTAATTTATATTCCTATTCATATAAGATAATTTAAAAAAGTAAAAGCAAAACTATTTAAAATGGTAAAAATGTTTAGATTTATAACACATATTCTTGCTTAGTCGTTTTCTACCTCTCCTTCAGTACCGTGACATAATTTACCAGACCTTCATATCTTCCTCACCTTGTTTCAATACGAGTTTGGTTTCCTTCCTTCCTTCTCAGTCCATCATCTTCTTGACTTGGTATGAGGAACAGCACGATAGAAATGCTAGAACAACTGGCCAATATAGTCTAGTCTACACCTTCCTCCATAGTTTCGCCATTCCTCTGAACCCTCTGATAAAGTGGTGATGAATTATCCCTGTCGGAGAATATGGTTGACCCATGTAACTTCCCTTCTTTTAACTGTCGCAAGCAAGCATGGCATCTCTCCTGATCACTTCTTTATTGGTATTTATAATTTTGTCGATCCAAGGAACATTTAACATTTCACAGTAACCACTCAATTCGTAGGAGACAAGTCTTTTCTTATAAAACTCCAAGTTCTACGGCTACAGCACGCTCCACATAAGGGTATTAGGAAAGTTTTTCTCATTTCCAAATTGATGATCTTTGAGTCGTTGAAGTTTATTTTTAGGGTTACATACTGTCCTGTGTTGTTGTTTTTATCACTTGGTGGATGAACAGCGTGTAGTAATGCTCCTGCTCTTTTATCCGGTCATGAAGTAGGTCAAAATTACATACCATTAATTCCTTTATTCAAACATATCAGTCAATTCTTTTTTTTAGTATCTCATTCTCTATATTATTATTTTAATTTATTTTTAAATTTTTGTTATATTAATACTTAACAAATTTTTTAAATTAATATTTATCAAATTTTGTTTTACTTTTTTAGCCTTTTTCTGTATCTTGGGTGACTACAAATGGCGAGAAGTGGCCTCTTGGCAATGGAATTAATTGAAACTAAATTAAACAAATTACAAGATTACAAAACTACAAGATAATAAAATTACAAAATGTGAGATTAAAGGTACAGAAATGCAAGGTAACTGTAAAATAAATTATTAACAATGTAGTATGAATCTGAAGTCTTCTTATCTAGTTAACTTCAATGGTTTTACAATTGTTTACTATATAGTGCAACATCCGAGGATCTGACGTGTATGCTATCATTTATATTTATATTGCTAGCATTAATTGATTATTTGTTGGGTGGAGTTGGTCTGTAGTATGGTACTCGTCTTGACATGTTGGGATACTAGTCAGTTCTAAACAGTCTGAAGGTTATTTGAATTGTAGGGTCTATGAATGCTCGGTGCAGCACGTTCAGAGCAAGTTCTTTTAGTCAGTCTAGGATGTTCTCAAGTTTGAGGTCTTTTTCATGTGAGTATTAGTGATCTTGTAATTATTCGTAGTTCGTTGTTTTCTATTGCTCGTAGTTGTCTTGGAAACCTCTTCACTTTTGTGGTCCATACCGAGTGGATGAATGCAAATTTTCTATAAATTGATTTTAGTCGTGGTTGGTAATTTGTTGGCTGTCGGTGGATGTCGTAGGAACCTTGTTTGTTGCTTCTAGGTTCTTGTCTTTTATTGATGCACTGTTTCTTCCACATTAGACCTTCGTTCACAATTATTCCACGGCATTGGTTTTTGTCACTCAATCAATGTATTGGCCGTAGACAGTCTACTGAGTCGGTGTCGTCTAGTGATTGTGTTTTTTTTGTTGGTTGAACAGCATGGTTAAAATTTCTTCTGTGGAGAATTGGAGTCCATTTTCTTTTGCCCACTACTCTGAGTGTGTTCGTCGGTGTAATTACACGGGCTGCGACGTCGTCGGCGAAGAAGTAAAGTTTTGTTAGCTTAAGGGATGGGTATAGTAAGTCATTGACAAATATTATGAATAGCAGTGGTGAGAAAACTGCTCCATGGGGAACGATTCTTGTTATGGGTGAGGTCGTAGATCTGTATGATTCAATTTGTTCGTAAAAAGTTCTGTTGGTTAGGAAGGAGTAGATAATTTTTATCAGTTAATTTTTATCAGTGGGAGGACTATGCGGAGTTAGTCGGGAGGATATTTTAATCATGCTTTAACAAAGCACAAATCAAACTTTAGGTCCAGTGTTGCGGTCTTTGATTATTGTACAGTCCTTGATTGTATAGTTAATATTTAATTTGGTTGGTGAACGCGTATACAATGCTTTTGTTCTCTGGAAGTTAGTCTGTACCGTCGGTATCAGTGTTGTAAGTTGTATTCGTCCAATTTATTATCGAGGCGGAGAGTAAAGCAGACCATGTATATAATTTTTCTTTTTTAAATTGTTGTATTTGTAAATGGGAAATGTAACGTGCTATTGAAGCTTATCTACATGGAGCGATAAGAGTTAGGTGATAGGTTATTGTTAGTAGGTGGGCCGCTTAGCTGGGTTTACCAACAACTTGGCCCACGTGGAGGGGTTAGTATCAATAGTTAGTGTTATTGATACAAGGAGGAGCTGGATAGAGGAAGGAAGGTTTGCTATTCAGTAGTCACAGCTATATAAACTGGGATTAATGTGAAAAGCTACAAATTTTCTGACCCCATCGGGAATCGAACCCGGGATGACTTGGTGATGAGCCACAACACCACCACCAGAGTTATGTATATTATTAATGATAATGTAAAAACAACAGGGTAATGGTCGCCGAGTACGGGGGTCTCTGGTTTATAGGATCTCTGTGATGTGTTTTCATGTATGGATATATCGAGGGTGTCAGGCGACAAGTCGGGGGATTGCGGGTATGGATGGGGATGGGTGGAGGGTTGATTATGTTTGTAGTGTTTGTTTGCAAGTAAGTTTTTAGGTGGCGTCTTTTCGCATTTGTTTTTGTGCTGGCTGATACGATTCCTCCTTGGAACGTCAATGTTGCTCGCTATCTTCTTCATGTTGACTTCGAAAAGGACAGAAAGCATGCATCTGATTCATTTTTAGACGACTCACTACAAGGAAGTTGGATCAATACGTTAAATGATATGGCCTAATATAATTCTCTCAGTGATACTTTTACCAGTATAGTTTACATAATGAAAACATCACAGTTTATTTGAACGAAGTCATTTTACTGCAGCATTGTTCATTATGAGTCCCACCTTGTTACACACACTTCCCAGTGCGGCCTGTAGAGAGCCCATTGGAGCTAATGAAACAATTAACCAAACGTCAAGTACCACCAACGTTGTATAGTACCGCAGGCCATCACCTTAGCAAGTCGCGTGCTGCCCCCTGCGACCACCACCGAATGCACTCTCATTACGTAGCTAAACTAACCACTTCGGAGTAAATTACACTGATTGCTGCTTTTACAGTCCTGAATTATTTAATTAAGGCTCATGAGTCGGCCGGCAATAGTTTTGACGTTATTTACGTAATGAATTTAGTTTGTTCTTTAGTCTCAAATTATTCAGGGGTTAAAAGATACGTGTCTTTTTTTCTATGTTATTTCCAATCCATGCTCACTTCTTGTGTAAATTGGACTTAAAATTTTCTGAACGTAAGCTTCCTCGGCCGCAGTCAATATATACCTGTTTGTCCCGACAAACCGCGTAGTAACTACCAACGTTTTGGCAATCTTACGGTGGCCATCTTCAGGGCAATGTCAGAGTCGAACAGATTTAAGTTGCTGTATTTTAAAATTGTGTTCTTGCAAGACATTAGTAGATACAATTGAGAAGTTTTAACTGACAGTTTGTGATTTAAAATGCAACATGTGTATGTAAATTGCCATTCACATGTCCTTTTCACAAATACCCGTTCATAAAATCCCAGTCACTTTTTGGGGAGAATAAATAGATCCGTATTCCTTCTTCCTATGAGACTTTAAACTTACTGTTAGTCTACATAAAACCCCCAAATGTGTATTTTTAGTTTATGTTTAAATAAAAACATACTTTCTTTTACATTTATTGTGACATTTGGGCAATCTTACTTAAAAAAGTTGATACGGAACACAGAGGTTTCCGAAATATTTAGGTGTTCTCTTCTGTACTTTCAGTCTATTTCTTATGTCTATATTTATTCCGCCTCACTGCATTGAATAGAGAGAAGTCAGTTGAATATAAAACATTCGGTGTTTTATGATAACTTCGTCAACGTTTCTACCAATTTTTACGAACGATATGTGAATTTTTCTCTCATTTTTTGCAAGACAGAATCGTTTTAACAAAATTTGTTTCAAAAAATTAAAATAAAATGTTTCTCAATTACTGTATTACTGTCACTTCCTCAATATAATGCATCCTCGGATTCTTTAAGACGTCAAATAATCGATTAATAAACGTATTCACCCAAAATTCAATTATGCAGAAAAATGTACAACTTAAGTTTTCGGGTGAAACTTATTTGACATTATTTGTAATATAAGCTGGTTTATATAAGTTGATTTTGATGCATAAGCATTTTACTGACCATTTTCCATTTTCCATTTGGAACAGGAGTCTATAAACAGTATTCAGGTATTAGCTTTCTCCGAAAATGTAATAACAGAGTTTACCCCTTCAAAGAAAACGAATAGTACAAATATATTTTGTTTGTCGTAACAGGTTTAGATCATGCTTTTAAATGAGGCTTTTATTTTATAAACATTTCTCACCTGAAAACAACAAAAGAACAAGAAGAAGAAAGTAAAAAAAAAAAGGGTCAAGCGTCCCATAGTACGATGAATAAATTCTCATAATAATATACGAAAATCTGAAGAGATTTTTTCCATATGATATGTTTCAAATTATAGCTTTTTACTTGCCAGAATTTCTCTATTTGACGATCTACTTATGTAATGTTATAATACGAAGATGGATGATACGTAAATGGGCTTGAATAAAGAAGAATATACCTGCTGACACAACATGACAGTGGGTTTAGTGCAGTGAAAAACGCTGCGCGTATACAAAAAGTGATTTACTTTTATTTCGAATAAAAATCATGCTTCCAACCAGACAGTCAAGACAAAATTATGCTCCTTTTATTTTACTGCAATGAGATTTATCTCTAATATTGAGAAACTCTTCTAAATTTGCAAACTAGTTTCAAGTTAAAATAATTTCATAATTTTCCTCCTCGTTGAGTTAAGGTTATACATAGTGAACTTCCGGGAGGACTATTTACATGAATTCATAAGGTGAAGATCACTCACGAATCTCAAAGTGGTCCTTTCTGTGTCCTCACAGAATCCCACGCAGCACATTCGCAGTTGACAGTCTCAGGATAAGGTGTCCGACGCCCTCTGCAACATCCAGTGCGGGCGGTCCGTCGCTGTCATGCGTCCAACCCCACTTCCTAGAAATCTCATGATGAGAGAAGTGGCTCTGTACAAATGGATGATGAACATATGATTAATGATTCATGTTTATTCATTTTATTTATATTCTATCTTCATAACACAATATTATTGTATCGGTAAAGGACCTATCTCATTCTACAAAATTCACACCAAACTATGTAAGTATGATATGAAATCCATTTTCCCACATACTCATGTGTTCCTGTGTACAGAACTGGAAACGAGAATATCAGCTTCAATTATCGCGTCCAATATAATACACCCTATCTCTATTTATTATTTTTTAAATTTATTATTGATTTTATTGGGCTAATTCTTTTCTTTTAAATACCAAAATGTTTATGATCCTCAATCTACGATTCAGGAAAAATGTAGATTCTCATATTTCGTAACAAATGTATGTAGTTTGATGTCTGGAATACGTAAATAATGCTGACATATTTCCAATGTCTAGGAAAGTTTTGATGAATACGATTTTTTAAGTAAATTAACTGTAAAAAAGACTTTAATGTACTAATTCTCACATATGTAGTCTATTTGTTCCTTCATTGTTCGCTCACATACTGAATTCTTAGGAAAAACTCATATTTGAAATCCTCCTTCAAGATTTTCTACCAAGTTAACACCTAATTAATATCAATAATTTTGTTCATGAGTTTTTAGGTCAATGTGTTGTCATCCAACTAAGTCTTTTCAAAGAATTATTTCTCAAATCTTTTCAAATTACTTTTCGTCTATCACTGGAAGTAAATGATGGTCGTATAAAAAACTACGTCCAATTACATGTTCTATTGCCCTAGTAATTTAAGGCAGTTGACTAAGGTCAGAGAACAATAAGATAAACGAGATATTCCTGATATCCATCTCCAACTTTATTAAGACTAGTAGTACAATTAACGTACGTTTGTAACCATAGTAGCTTCTCTCCCTTGGCAATCTCTACTTCTGCCACAGTTGCAGTTGATGGATGGGTGAATCGAGGTCTGTCCGCCGCCCGGCTCAGCGCATGTGGCGATTACTGTCAAAACACTTCTTTCCAAGGGGGGCTAATGATGCAAGCTCTTTGACCAGCGCCTCGCGCGGGTGCTGCTTCCGCGATGGATTCTTTCTGTGCGCGACTGTCACGCACTCACTGGAACCTCGTTCCCAGGATTTGCTGAGGAAGAAGGGGTCATTTTTGCGAATGGGAGATTCACGTTGCACGAGCGTCCGTCGTGAGATCTCGTGCCTCATCTGTGTTTGGTTCGCCTGGAGACGCGGGGAAATATAACGCCCAAGTTTAGATATACCGTTCAAAACATACAATGCCAACGTTCCCTCGTCATCATCTTTTGGAAAGGTATAATATTAATAAACGGCATTGGTAAATAATAAAATCTTTAGATGCATGACTAAATGAGAAAGGGTGAAGAGCAGGTATGCAGCCAGAGGTGGGGTGGGTCTGGGGACCCTAGCCTCTCCCTACTCATAAATTATAGTGAAAGTGCTCGCTGTTATTCATGAAAAACACTTTATTTTTATCAATTATATTAATTTTAAATTTGTTAAAATTTATAATACACAACAGAACAAATTTGAAGTTAAGGACAAATCATTTTTAAGCTAACACCAATAACACTTTTTAGAGAGCAGTATATAATCTTCCAAATTAAATTTCTGACTACGGCTATGGTGAGACACGGGATGATAATGACTATATACAGGAATGTTTTTAGTTATTTTGTTGGTCACATGCAAAATGTAAAATATTGCATTTCTTATTTTCTCTTGGATGCATGTCAACTTCGATCCTTCTTTCGGTCAACTATATTTATATATTTATAGTGGTGGTGATTTAGTTTCTTCAATAAAAGTAATTGAACAAAACCATAGTTTTCTCTCTTCCAAATTAAAAATATATATTAGAATCGTTTACGTTTATTTAGTATATACGAGAAGAACGATTCGTTCCTTGGGCTGAACGAAATGTCGAATTACAATGATTACAATTGGGAGTTAGCATCAACATGGACGCTCTTAGTCACGTGATTGCAATAGAGTTCTATCGATACTCCTTTGTCGCCAAAGCGCTCTTCAAAGGATGCCAGAATCTTGTCTATCCATGACCTTGAGTATATAGTATTTAGGGCGACTCGTGGTGTAGTGCTCAGTACCTTATTAACTAAGGTGGTCGTGGCAAAGCGCACTCACCTTGTAATTCTGGCGACGCTTGTTCAAATAGCGATGGACGAAGCGGGTTTGAGGAAGATTTTTGCGGCAATTTTATGTTTTCCCTGCCTTTTGTTTCATCACAACGTCACTCACCAGCATTCGCAGAATTTAATTCATGAATCATCCTCCTCGGGAAGGTGCATGGAAGGCCTTTGTCATTCCCCAGCCACCTTAGGAATATATATTGATTAGATGCCATGTTTTTGTTTTGTAACCCTGATGTCCTCAATAAAGGTCGGTACGTCGGCATGATGTAAATATATGTGTTGTAATTTTTGGCCAAATGCAAGAAAGCCATTCCTTTATGATCACCATGGCCGATAACTCTCATACTTATAAAATAATATTTAGATACTGTCAATCATCTTCAGTCCCAGAGCTTTGTAGGATGAAACTGAATACGTTGTGTCATCTTGTTTCGACTTTCAGTTATATTAGGTAAATAGATACCTTCTATAAAATGGAAGCAGGTAAGCATCCGATGTGTTAGCTGAAATATTTAGACCACCTTGTCAACATTAATGTACAAAGAACTCAAATACGTGCACATACTTTCTCACATAAATACATTTGTTTTTGTGTTACGAATGTAAGAAGTTGACTATTCCCATATTTTTTCCCCAAGATTATTAATTGGTCTGATTTTGATGCCCTCTCCCAACGACCCTTCCCTTACCATTTACCACTCGTACCAATAGCTCCAACCATAAAAATGTAAATGTATAATAGATTATATTTGAACGTATTCCATTACGGAAATAGTGCATCTTATTTTACAGTTCAGTCCCGATAAAAAATTAAGAAATAAGCTTAAATGAGAAAAAAAAAGTTTTTCTCTTGGTTTCAGTAAGTCTTACTGAGGGAGTACCAATAGAATTAAAACGTTATTTTCAATAGTTAACGTCACCAAACAATTTCAAGCTACCGCGAAATAATCGTGGCTACACTGGTTTATTTTGACTTAAAATCTCTAAAGTTAAAATTTTAAAAATAAAACTCTGAGTTTGACAGCAACTTAAGTCTATTCTACTCTGATATTGTGCTGGAGAAGGTTATAGCAGGATTACCTAAACATTAGTAATTGTGTTTGTTAAGACGCGGTTTGTCCCAGACAACCAAGTATACAGGGTCTTTATCATTAAAGTTACTCTTTATGATAAAAATATACTGCTGGACAAAATGTTATCAAACTTTTTAATGTTTACAGGAGGTCATGGGATTTTACATTCCGCGACATAAAAATAAAAGTTCAAAATCTCACTACCAGGGGCGATGGCGTTGTATGTTATATTCTAAAATGAATTTAGACGTGAAGGTACCAGCTTAAAATGTTATTAATCGTTTCTTAAACCAAACCATATTCAACATCTGGTTGACTCAAAGCTACTGCTTAAGGTGATAACATAAACAATCTGACGGAATTAAAAAATGCGATACACCGACAAGTCCGTAACATTCCTCATGATATGCCAAGAGCTACCGTTGATTAAATAGTGATTCTATGAAAGTAAATTAAATCGCGTTATTGCGTTCTCAACGGTAGCTCTTGGCATATCATGAGGAATGTTACGGACTTGTCGATGTATCGCATTTTTTAATTCCGTCAGATTGTTTATGTTATCACCTTAAGCAGTAGCTTTGAGTCAACCACATAACCAAAAGTCACTTAGGTTGAGGTCTTGGGAGCGGGATGACCAAGAAATGTGGAAGTGTCGAAGTTACCTAGAACCATGCAAGACTGCTTTCCTCGTTGTGTTATGATTAATACGATGGCAATGAATGGCAAACTTTGCAGTATGGTTGTTTTCAAACTTCTAAACACATTCACCTAGAAAGCAAACAATTAGTAAAGCCAGCAAAAACCATGTATACACGTGAGAATTGCAAATATTTCAACATAGTACGGGCAATTTCTTACAGACACAAACTGATGAGTAGTATACGCGAGGATATAGCATGATAGCTAGATTTGATGATTATAAAGTGATATTGGTCACCAGATGGCTAAGGCAGTTTTATTTAATAATTCTGAAACATCTAAGAAAAAAGTTGTGAATTAGCATCAAACCAAACATAGCTAATGTTATTCTGCAATTTTCGCATGAGCAACTCGAAATTTCTAGCCTTTTGGTTTTTACGATCTTAGAATCAAATAAAAATATTAATTTTATATATACGTAAAATAAGATGTCATGAAGATGAGTCCAATGTTTTGTTTTAAGAGATAGGAAAGAGTAATGGTGATGGATTTTGGAAATATGGTACCAAAATTGATCTAATTTTTTTAGACTTCAAGTGTGCAAAAACTTGTCATGGTGTTCGGACATTCTGCTCGAGGGGTCGGAAATAAAATGAAATGGTAATGGGAGGATTACAACCATTATTCAGACAGTAAACGCCCCATTTTTCTTCAAGTCAGGTATGCAAAATTTCAGCAAGGTGTATCAAGATATATGGGTTGGGAGAGAGTTATGGGGGTTGGTTTTTCTTAATTTTATGCGGACAGCTATCTTTCAATAAATGTAAAAGCCTAGTGCGCACAACTTCATCTATGTGTAACAATATTCTGTCTCATAGGATGAGGAAGGGTAATAGAAGTTGTTTTTCAAAATCTCTTTCAGACATTTACATTTTTTCTATCATCAAATGTACACAATTTCTTCAAGAAGTACCAAAATATCTATCCCAAAGCTTGCTAAGGATGATATATTGTTTTGGTATCTTATGTGTTCAGTGATCTTCCTCTTGTTTCCAAGGGCAAATATTCATTTTTTTATTATCGAGAAGTGCCCCTTTCTACTATTAGCGTCCTTTATTGAATGACGAATAATAAAATAGAGAATTGAATTGTCCAAATAAGATCGGATGATAAAAAAATTCATTTCTTTTTCAATATATTAAATTTTTATATAATTACAATATCGATAATATTATATCTAGAGTGATAAACCCGAGACATTATTTCAAAGTAGATATGAACACTTGAAAACTTTTTTAAAAGTTTCATTGTTCAGCGTCATCTTGCTGTAAACTATTCATGCAACTTTGCATTTAAGATCAAGCTATGAACTGGAGACAACTTAATTTCTTCTCGTGTTCACATCACGAAAACTTCGTAATATCTGACTAGTAGAAATTGTGATCTGCGACGAAAACTAGCATGATACAACAACATATTACTAGCGAATCCGTCTCCGTTTTCAATCTAGATCATACATCTTGACGTTTTCAAATATATATACGCCATAAATATAATCTGAAGAAGACAGTCACAAATATATTATACCATTGTGTTAATATGTATTTCAAATGACCTTGATATGGACAGCGATTTTAAATTCCATTTAATATCTTCATTCAATAGTTTTTTATAGGAGTATTTACTCAATCGATTACTCATAAACAGTGCAACATACCGATAAATATTCTAGAAGATCAAAATCGAATTTCAAAATAGGTAACATTCACTCAAAGAAATTAACAATTAACGCGCACCTTTATACACTAATATAGACCACAGGAGGTAAAAATTGAAGGCCTTGAACCACGGATTAATTCAGATTTCGGACTCTTGTTATGACCCCCGTTCTGCACTCATCAGTATTAAAATTACTTTCATTCTAATCAAAGTGTTTTACTTACTTATTTACTGGAATGCTAAGGCAAGTCCTAAACCAGGCACCCTCGTACTGTAGCAATCATCCATGTATCATGCAGTAAAGTATGCTGTTTCACTCCAAATTGTTGTGACAATGTAAGCAAAACTTGTGGTGAGTTTAACGGTATCAATTGGGAGCTATTAATCATAGATAACCGTTGGTGGCGTTATCGACTAGTTATTCATACAAATGGGGAATCTGGAAAACCGGCAAATTTGTTAAACTCAATCATCTGTCTTTTGAAAAACCCATAAATATGGATCGAACTGTTTCGTTGCATTTCGAACCATTATTTTGTAAGTGGGATATTGAGGGAACTAATACGTCAACTTACTTCCACACACTAGTCGCAAAACTTTGAGAATGCGTAATGGAAATAATTCGCAGAGATAAGATTGGAACATATTTCTTTTGCTACTATTATTTTTATTCGTAGCCTATTAGAAGAATTATTAATGATAATTACGAGATTTTTTCAGAGATATTTTCCCTTTATGGCAAGTCATTACAAACGGAATATTTTCTCATATTTATAATTTTGATTCATAAATATTGAAGGATTTTTTCACGTGCATCAAGTACTCTATATTGCCTCGAACAATGAAAATTGAATGATATAATTGATTGATGAATGATTGAGTTAATATGACTCACGCTGTTTTATTAAATATGTAATTAAAAATCAGAAACAATAATATGTATGAACATACTATAATATTTATAGTGTTTTAATTGCTTTCTTTTTACTTGTCTTTTCAGTTTATTCTTTAGTCGGTTCATGTATATTTTCAATTGTTTCTCGTTACAAGAAAATAATAGTTAACTCTCATCATACTGTGAGATTATTTGATTTTTCATTTCTTTAATTATAACAGTTAAACTGAGGTTTAATTTGAAGCCTAATGTATAAACCAATATCTGTACACATTTATAAAAATACATGAGCTCCTCATAATTGCGAACTTCTTACCCCATATTTGAGTCAAATAAATGTAAGTTTGCTGTCTGAATATTAAAGATAGCTATTCATTTGTCGCGGACGCATTCGTGAATATTCCCATCTTCTTCCCCTTCCTCGCGGTGTGTGATGCGGCAGTGGGCGCTTCGCCGCGCCATCAGGAAATGCGCCACTCACGCTGGTTAACGACTCCCTGCTTCTGTGGAGGCGGTAGATCGCACGCCGCCAGCTCAGTCTTCCTATCGCCCACGCTTCTTCCCGTTTCTGCACTTCTCGTCTCCCTCACACACACACCGCTCTCACCATCCCCCTTCCGCGGCTCCTTTGTCGAATTCCCCGCCTACCCCTGCGACCCTTCCTTCATCACAACCTTCGTTTCTGTCGCCCTCGTCTTTAGATTCCTGGCCACTCTATCACCTCAATCATCGCCGAACACCTCATGCTAGCGTCTCGATCACAGCACTGCTTCATCAGGTTTCGGCTGCCGCGCGGATTCTTAGGCAACGAGACAAGTCATTTGACGAGTAGGAAATGGAGGACAGGTTTGTTATTTTGAGAGCGATTTGCGATATAGCGATAGTTGTACAACTGTTGTCTATTTGCAAGAAAATTTTAAAATAAACCTAGCTGAACATTATGCTCTACCTAAATTGTAATTTAAACCAACAATAATTAACTCATTAATCAAGAAATATATTTACATTTACATACTTGACATATTAATTTTGTGTTCTTCAATCGTAAAATCTTATCATCCTATGATAAAATTACTATGGAAATATAATATAGCAACCTATTAATGTTACATTCCCCCTTTTCCTTTTCAGAAAAATATGAGACTATGATATTCAATAAATGTGTGCGTAACACACCTCTATTATACAGAAATCTCTTAAATAGCAGGGAACTCACCACTAGGTAACAGATTAATTATGTTAAGCTTAAGGTTCTGACTTCGAATCTCGGTTCATCTCCCATTTTCATCCAATCAACATAACATAATACACCTCTATTACTTGCGGTTTTTTGTTAAATTCAAAATCTTTCAATCCTTATTTATTTATTTACTGAGCGACACTGCCCGGTTTTGTAAGGAACTTTTTGTTAAGAGACTTTCGTAGTAATTTATTGTAGACAAAAATAGCATGCTTACTTACAGAAACCGCGTGAGCGTGTTGTGAGATATAGGGAAAATTCGAAGAAAAAAATACCCACACATTTTCCCTAAAGCATCCCTGTAAAATAAGAATTTTGAATATATGTTTTTTGGGATTTGCTACAAAACAATGACGATTTCCTTCAAAATTTTAAGTTCCCATCTTAAATAGTTTTCTCTCTACTTTGATGAATGAGTCAAGTCTGTCAGGATGACACACCAACATTTTCACCCTACAGAGAGTTTAATAACGTAAATCCTATAAATTTGTTTTCAGATACTTGATTTAACAATATTCAAATCCAAAAACAGATGTATTTCGTTTAGTTCGTGATAAATAACGAAAATAATAGGCCGAGTCTACACGACAAAAATCTGAAGTTTTCTCACCCGTTGCACAAATATAAAAAAATTATCAAAATCTTGAGGAACTCATTTTCACTTAATTCGTAAAATTGAGTGAAAACATTTTTAAAAAACTTAAAAGCTATCTTAAACTCTTATTTACTCGTTCCATATTGAAATTTCGAAAAATTTTGTCTTTAGATAGGAGTTTGTCCTCTCCTGGAGAGGCTTTAGGCTGGCGTCAGACGAACAGTAAAAGTGTCGCTGTGTCGCACGACAGAACGGTCCACACATTGAACGCGCGTTTTTGAGAGGGCACACGGATAACAGATCGTCGTCCGTTTCTTTAAATGCTCAGTACGATGCATGCGCAGAGGAGACACCGCCAGGGTATGCCTTTTTCTGGGTATTCCCTCAGTGTAGATTTCGATAATGTTCTGAGCNATTTTTGTTCGCATAATAATAGTCGCTCCCGTAACAAAAATTTAACTAATCTATTATACCAAACAAAACTGTATACATATATAAAAAAGTAAAAAAGTTTGATAAAACATATTTTTAATTATTTTACATTTATACATGCAAGATATTTTCAATTAAATTGACTAGTAAAACGAAAAAATCTAACATAGGTCTACAATTACAAAAGTCTAATACACCATAAGAAATAGATTGCACTGCAATCAAAAAGTACGTATTTTATAATGTAAATTTTCGCCTATTAGTTTTCTCTCCAACTCTTCTGTTTTTTGAAAATCCGGAATCAATGCCTCAGCAATCTCCAACCTCGATGAATATAATTTTGATTTATTCTTGTACCAGGAAATATTTCACAAAGTAGACGATTTTGAATTTCGTTGATCAACATTTCGCTCTCAATATGAAATTTTCG
Organism: Laupala kohalensis; assembly: GCA_002313205.1. Classification (NCBI taxonomy): domain Eukaryota; kingdom Metazoa; phylum Arthropoda; class Insecta; order Orthoptera; family Trigonidiidae; genus Laupala; species Laupala kohalensis. The sequence goes on from NNCF01129723.1 coordinate 260,197, forward strand.
TACCATTTTCACATAAATATATCAACTTGTATATTTCCAAGTGAAGAAAACTAACCACTCTAGAATGTTAACTGTATCGCTATTGACTTTGGTTTTTCCCTTGCGACCCAGAGTGCAATGCCTTTTTCCTAGAGCACCCCTCCACTATTGGGTATTTCACTGTAATCCAGTTGAGTAGACGGCTGCAGGGTTGCCTACATGAGCCAATACTGTACGCAATTTTTCATTGTGAATCAACAATTTTAAAATATTGTAACGTACTTAAATGTCAATATATGCTAGAAATTCAAAATAATTCAATTAATTAAAAAAACGCGTTGATTTAGATTGTAATTATAAATATGTTTTAATTTTAAATTACGTTGTAGAAAATGTTTATAAAATATTAATTAAACATAGAGTGAATTCAGATGTACATAAACAATATTCCAAAGAAATGTTATTCTAAAAATGTTGTGCTGAAATCGCTAAGCGCGCCTCGCTCGCAGCACGGACGGTGCTCTTTAAAATTCTATAATATTTTTGCTATTGCATATTATGAGCATGGACTTGGTGAAAAATGTCCTTATGCCTTATACTTTAATATGATGTAGGTAAAATATCTAAACTCGAAACTTCCTCACTCAACTTTTTCAATTCAATTTACCAACTCGTAGAATCACAGACAAAATGTTTAATAAATTACCACTCAGTTGGAAAATAAGTTACGACTTTCTAACTCATGTCGCTTTCACAATATAAAATAGTTGAAAAATATACTGTTAAAATTAGAAGAGAAATATCCATAGATCACTGAAAAATTGTGAGTTGAACGAAAAAAAATACTAGAAATGAGTTTGCTCATTTCGGCTTCAAAACCATTTTTTACCATGTTCCCCCAATTTTATACAAAATATAACTTCATATTCAGATCCAGCACCCTTGAAATCATAAAATCGGTGACTACTTCGTCAGTAATTACGACCAAATTTTTTTCTTTCTATTTTCCGCCCATGAAACTGTCGCGCGTTTCTAGAGGAATGTCGCAGGTCAGAAAGTGTCGGATGCAAGTCAAGAACTAAACGCACAGTAATATCGTCGCGCGTCACTCGTGTGCTTGCGTCCGTTAGAAGCATAGTGCTTCTACGACGCACAGTAATGTGTCGAACGACAATGCGGCACTTTTACTGTTTGTGTGACGCCAGCCTTAGAGCAGGATGTCAACTGGAGCACGTACGGGCAGCAGGGTACTGCGTGTTCAGGTAGATTGCTTACATTATTGATTGTATGTAAAGGAGTAAATGGAAAAAAGATGTTAGCCTTAACTCAAATGTGAGACGAAAACAATATCTGTAAAATAAGGAATAGAAAGTTAATCACACCTGTGAGATAAAAAGTTCTTGATCTAAAAATGTATTAAATTGAGTATCGTGAAATCGTACTAATCTGGAAAGTTATTGGCGTTTCGGAACCGTACATGATCGTTGACCCATTTACTCTGCACTCTCTAATCAAATTTACAGTGAATGAATATTATGAAATTTTAATTAATTATCTTTCGTATTATTGAACGGGAATATAAAAAAGAAATGAACATTAAGAGAATAAATGCACGTGTATTTTCATGATTATACTATGTACATCCATTTCTTAAATCTAGTGTTTCTTAAACCTGGCCAAGACTCGTAAGTAGGGTTGAAATGTTGCGTTGAAAGTTCACAATAAATAGTGTCGAGTCCTATTAAAAGTCGTATGATATATTTAACTATGTGTATTCTGTCTGAATTATATACAGTGGTCTATATATACTATCGACAGGTGGCGCGCCAGTCGAATGCTTGCCCGAGGCACACGGTGCGACGCGACAGGGGCTTGTAAAACTAAAGCGCTTATTAAATCTGAACTATTCGTCCAAATTTTCGTTTTAAAGACGTTTCTTACCTTTGTTGAATGCAAAAGGCAAAGAATGCATTTAATTTGATAAGGATTTACCTACTTGTTTTACTCTCTTAAGTTGAAGTATTTTAATGCGTCTATTTTAAAAACATGTTCGATAATTTAGGTTACCCTTGTGGGTACACATGTACTTTCCGGAATATTTTGTAGAACTCGTTGAGACAAACAATATTGCCTCTCCATATGTAACCTATCTCTAACCGTTGTAAGCAGAGTATTCAAAATTCTCTCTCCGAAAACGGTTTTTTCCGACTTGATTCACTGATATCGTCATTCCTTATTATTTTTTTTCCTAACGTAACAAAATAATATCAGGGGACCAACCTACTTTCCAATGTATTCTTTACAGAAATAATTGAACTCGTCACTAAATTTTTAATAAATGAATAGGTGTTTTTATAACTAATTGTATTAATTAATTGAAATCGTTAATTCAATGAAATTGTTATTAAAAATACATTTAAAAACAATTTTTTAAATATATTTGTTTGTTTAACTCTTTGTATTGTTATACTAGGGGACAGCAAATATAGCATTTAGTCAATATAAGAATATTTCCAATGAATGAATTTTAATTTTACAGATTTACCGATGAATTATTATTTCTTATAATAGCGATGATTATCCTAGTGTCATGGAGCGGCGCCCACGCTACTGGGATGTGTCATCATTTCATAGTCACCTGTAGCGAGTGTTGTGCATTGCTTCAGCGTAAAACGTTCCACAGAACAATCAATTGCTATGCCCTATAGGTGAGCGCCCGAGGGAACCCGATCAGACAGAAGGGTTCGAGGCGCATAAATATATCTTTACAACCCAATACTCGCTTATGCTATGAAGCAAATGTTTAGCGCAAAACACTTATTGACCCGTCTTTTCCGAAGGTCAGATCAAGGACTTTTTCATGGGGTGGACCCTCTAGACATATTCTCGAATACGACTCCACGGGCCGACTAGCAATTCTAAACATTGAGATTTTCGAAGATCGAATTCGTGGCTTTTGCTTGAAGCACCAACCGAAAGCTTCGCAATGGATGGCTGCGCCCACTCATAACAGTGAAAATTGTTGGAAGATGTCACTGACCTCCTCCCGAACCTCGGAAGCTCTTTATTTGGAGATTATTTGGTGGTTGAGGGAAATATTGCCCGGTGAAGGACGAGTGAAGGGAGACCGGGACGTTGCATAGATGTCAGATTGTCAAAACCCCAAGTGCAAAGTTAAAATGGGTTTACAAAAACAATTTTAAAAAAAGCAAATTTCACAAGATTGGCACTTATTGATTCCTCATATTAAAAATTTTTTATATATCATGTCTCGACAAAATTCCATCATAAATTTACGAGAATAAACTTAAAATTATTGCTCGTGTAATAACAATAAGATATTTTAAAACCTTGCCAGAGAACATATCAATGAATTTAAAAAAGAATCACGTAAATCGGATGAGAGGTTCTCGGGTTTTACGAGAAGTAACAGGTTTGCATAGAAACACGAAAGTGATTTTATTTTATAAATATTAATTAATTAATGAAATATTAAAGACATGTTCACTGTTCAACAAAGTGATTAGTCAGATAAGAAAGAAATATAAAATAACTTATCTGGATACTGCATCTGGCAGACACACAAAAGAGTATGTGCCTTTTAAACTAATCTACAATATGTCATGTCATAACCTGGAGATCGGCCGGGATCGGCCGAGCAGACGTCAGATCTGCTCCCACACAGATGACAGATCGGCCAGGAGCATAGATACAGGAACCGCCAGGAGCATACCGACTGACGCGACGATGCCAAGGGAACGCCGGAAAAAGACAGATGAACAGATGAACATCAACAGATGAACAAAACTCAATTCAGCGGAACTACCCTACCGATTCTGTTGAAGGACACGAATAGTTCTGTTCCCCAGTCCAAACTTCACTCAACAGAACTGAATTGGGTTGTACGCCCCGCCACATTTTTTTTGCGTGTAGCCAATTTTCATCAGTTCACGGCACCCTTCTTGCCTATCTGTATCTTTTATAGTCGTTCATTCATGTACCCTGTTTTTTGTAATCCACCAACACACAAATTTTTTCAATTATCATTTTTTTATACGATGTATCTCAGGATGACAATGTTGGTTTATTCTCAGAACAAGTTTATCTCACAAATGAAAATGATTAACAAACACAAAACGTGAATGTGTATGTAAACGTATGCAAATTATTAGAAATCTTTCGTTGAGTCATTAAATTGGACGTCTGCTTATTTACATGTCAAAAATTAAATTTTAGTCTATCCTTATTAACACGATGCTCTCATCTTACCTGCCAGGATCCATGATGAAGACATAAAAGATGAAGTGGCTCTTAAGACGTCGATTGATTTCCGAGTGAGGAATATCAAAGCTAGTGTGAACATTTGATTGCTAATGTAATTTTACTCGCTGAAGTACTTATTCGGCGTTCGAAGACAAGGTGCATCGGAATGTTGTTTACTTAACGGAATAAAAGTGAAGTAATGACCTAAACCAATAGTTTTAAGTGCACGTAATTTATTATCGTAAAAGATTCACCAGTAAGCATGTGAATATTTTATTCGTATTATACGTATTTATTTGAAATATTGTAAATAAATAAAAAAGCGAGACAAAATCGGTAAGACAAAATGTTTAGGAAGATGTTCTAGTGACTACTTAGCATAGTATATTTAGGAATACACTGATCGATCTGCTTCAAAATATTTAACACTAATTCTTATGTTGAATTCTCATGCACCAACCACTCCAGTGTTAAATAAACAAAGTGCTGATAAGTGAGTCTTTTTATTTTAAAGTAATTCGAAAACTACAAAAATTTATCCTTTTTAACAATTACCTTTTACACTTCTATCCCCTGAAAAAGAAATTATCCATATACTTTTTGTGATTTTTTCTGTTATATTTCTGTATTGCCGAATTATGACTAATTAAATTTTTTCAACAATTTTCAATGACTCTTTTAGGGCAAGTGAGCAACTCACTAAAAAGGTTATTTCGATGTAAAACTTGCAGTTAATAGCACAAACGTTTGGTATTCTCCTGACAACTATTAATTATTTGTATAACATCCGAATTTACATGTAAAAGAAGTATTGAATTCTTAGAAAACATACGTTTTTTTGTAATAGTGAATAATTCAAAATCTTTTCTAATACGCTTTCTTGAACACATTTTCGGTGTTTCTTTTTATTTCTCTTCGTATTTTTGGTGTATATTTTATTTCTCGCACAAGCAAAGCATTACTCCGAAAATACCATTATACGATTGTCGAAACGCCTGTTTTAAATATTTCGACCCGGCGGCACCTGAACAGCTTAATTCCCATCGACGCCGCCCGCGGAAGCATCGCTAGCATATGGGAAACATATTTTATCGTTCGGAATCCGTAATTTAATCTTCGTTCCAGAGGATCATGTTAATGTAGACCTTAGCATCTAAATTGATGTTTGAAACTACAAACTTCCTAGTACCAGTTCAAATGTGTTCTTGCTTTGTGAATCCGGCGCAAATCGATCTTGTATCTTTTTGCGCTCATCCTTAAGTTTGAACGATAGAACGTTTACTGTACTCCAAATTATCCCTCCATATTATCCCATTCTCTGAATAACTGCTTTTTATATTTTTTGAAGATCAATATTAAGATAGTGTGAATATTGAGGTACACCCAATTAATGTAAGGAATCAATAGTACATGAAAATTTCAACATAAAGCAAAACTATATTGGTACATACATACATTTAACGATGTATATTACTAGAATTTTAAGGTCATTAATGGGATTTCCCTTTGTCACATAACATTGACGTATTTTTTTTTTCTAATGAGCCATCTGCAGGGAGGAAGTTCTAAAGTTATCAAAGATAAATCCAACGAGCAGTCTTCAGTGGATATTGTTTCATGTTTCCATCAGATAAAATACACATTTCCACAAAATACTTCTGTTCCTTTACATATCTTTACTAAAAAGAGTGAATTATTTAGAATGTCCGTGGCATGGGAATCGGAAAAAGTAGTCGATAAAATTGAAATTTCATAGAATTCCTTTTAGGGGTTATTAAAATCATAATGCAAAGAATGGTCAAAATTAAGTAATAACAAGAGCAGATAAAAAATTTCGCTGTTAATCAGTAGATGTGCATCTTCGCTTGCATAACTGTTGACTGCATAACTCTGATGTGTCCTTCCGAGTTCGATTGCGTTACGCGAGGCTAATAATTCACTGAACGTATAATCTACGTGATCGAATTGTAGAAGCAAAATTATACAAAGGCTGTGAAGAACATTGTTTACAACTACATAACCCAAAAGTGAAAGCCAAAGAATTCAGAAGTCTATGGGCTTCGTTTCTGTGTAAAGTATATTTTCTTTCTGCCTGAATGTAGAATGATTCGTAAATACGTATATTAGCATACAGTACTGAAAGTTGTAAATATTTTGTAGGTTTTCTTCGTAGTATTTAATTTTTGAAATTAACAGAATTGAAAACTTAATATCGCGAAAATAGAGAAATATGTAAACTAACATAAAATTAAATAAGAATCTCAGCGGGCTAAATGGGCTAAAAAGACTCCGGACAGAAATCTCTTAAATTGCAGTGAACCTTGCCTCTGGACCCAGCTACCATTGACATTCAACTTGCGGGACCCAGAGACACAGAGAATCGGAAAATACCGATCCACATCAAGCAAGGAAGTCGCCTCATATGAGAATTCTAATCTCTATGAGATCACCTAAGAGGTCTGTAGGTCTCACTAGTTGAATATCAATGGTAGACTGAGCTCAGAAGCGAACGGGGTGGCACTGTTGGTAAGCGCATCAGCGCGCTAAGCTGAAAGTCCTGAGTTCTAATCTCGGTCCCGTTTCCCACTTTCATTCAACATAATATAATTAATGAGTGCGACCTGTTGACAAATGTTTTAATACCCTTTGTAGGGTAAAATATATCAATTTTAGTAACAATTTTTGTTTGAATGTTGATGTAATTTTTGTATGCTAGTTTAAGAATGAAAATATATTTTAAAAAATTTGTGTTATGGAATGTATCAACGTTTTGAATGCTCAGAAATGAGTGAATGTACAACGGGCGCTAAGTTTTTTTAAATAATGGCTAATTTGGCTTCTAATGGTCGTAGAGAGGTCTATTTGCAACAAAAATTTGTTTTTTTAAATCGGTTTTTTACCGAATAGATCTAACATAAAAAATAACAAAGATATTTCATTTGTTTATAAGATAAAAAGTTCAAAAATTTACTAAAAAAATAGAATTTCAAGACCTTTTCAAAAATAAAACGTTTATTAATTTTCATATATTCTTAGATAAGCTATTAATATTTAAAATGCAATTGACCATCCTTTTTTATTTACAATTGACAGCTGTACAGCTGTGCTAAGATAGCGGTTTTCACCCCTCATGGAATAAATAAATAGGATTTTGCCAAAACTATTGAACCTACCGCACCTACCATCTGTTGCACACATTTTAAATATCACAAATTTCACGTCTTAAGGGGTGTTTACCCTATTTTGAATTATTATTTGCAAAGTTACAACAATAACAAGAAATGGTCAAATTTCATGTTTTTTTTTGCAATTAGTTTTTTACTTGCTAACCGATTTCAATTTACAAAGGCTCATATTTTAGGTAGTATTTTTATTGCTCACAAATCGTCTGTACTTCACTTTTCTCTACGACAGATAGTTTTTCTGATCATTTAGAAAAACTACTTAGTTTAAATAAATGTATGGCGCGAGCAATTTTTGATGAAACTAAAGATGAGAGGCCTTTACTGTCAACGTCCCCAAGACATTTTCTCCTTAAAATCGCAACTTAATTCACTTTCGATTTCAAAATTACACATGGCCCGTGCTAATATCTTACGGCCAATGTAGCTTGCTTTGACCCTGGGGAAAGATTTGTTACTCGCTACAAAAACAGGAATTTGTCCTACTCTACATTCGATTAATTTAAAGAGAAAATCCATGAAATGCATTTGATCGCCGGTTCATGTTACAGTTAACTGTAACTTAACTTTTCTATTGCTGAAATTTTTCAATCCGCCTCCACCTTAGGGCTCTTGATCGGAATTGATGGGATGGTCCCTTGCGTAAATTAATTTATTGTCCTCCACGTGGTCACACGAAGTTTGTACTGCTTTTTTGACAATAAACGTATTATTAAATAAATTTCACGATGCAAGTAAGCTTCACGATGGAAAATACGAGTACTGGTATTTTTATTTGTTTACAACCTCCAAATAGTTGAAAATAACGAATTTTAAATAAGATATTCTTATTTTTACACAGTACATTTTCTCAATGAATCGACAAGTTACTGCCATAAATTGTAAATAATGCAATGTAACATAATTTACCTTCTGACACTTTATTTTAAAGGATTTAACATCCGGATTTGAAAATAATATTTACTGATCAATATGTAGTCCTTTTGAAGATATCTTTTTAATGGGATGAGGAATTAGGAAAAACGTAGGACCATGTTAACAATGCGTATATGTGTATTATCATCATATAATGTCTCTATATCTTTGGTACAGTCAGTCACCTTCTTCGTATTGGAATTTGTGACAAGAAAGAAACATATTTCTTTATAAAAAATAAATATTTCAGAGACATCATTTCATGATGCAATTAAACATGTTTGATATGAAAATATTTCTAAACATAAAGTGCATTTCTACCTACTTTAAATAGTATGTATGACTTCAAACTGAGAAATCGACCAAACAGCTTCTCTGAGGCAAGTTTACATTTTAATGTTGAATTTATACATGGTAGAATATTTGATAATTCTTTCTAATAAGTTCATTACTATATTTTTAAAATTTAACTGATTTCAATCAATGAGAATCGATGGAAAATCTTTAAATTCGTATTAACAACTTCTTTTAGCTTGTTTGTAGAGTGACAATTCCTAAAACATCTACCGAGAGCATAGACACGCATGTAGGAGTGAGCATAAGATAGGGGACTATCGGTTGAATTCACACCGTTTTCTATGCTGGTCTATCACCGCGAGACGAGACGACACAACCTGTGTGACAAATGTTATTGCATTGCTCCATGACGTAGCGAGAAAACCGCCTGCACGGTTGGTGCGACCTGTGTCCGAGCGATGATTTCCAGAAGGGGAAAAGAACTTAAAACGAATAGAGTTATTTTCCTGTTACTTCCGCCCCTTAATAGTTTCTATTACATCCTGGAGTCGGCGAGAAAGAAAATAAATTCAACATACAATGGCGCAAACTAGAATTCTGCCGTTCATAGAGCGGTATATATGAACTCATTTGATGAAATTTTACTGACAAATTTCTTCTGTAAGCTGTGGAAATTGTAATAAATTTAAAAAAGCTTCGGGTCTTCGTCACAATAAATGAAAAGTTATGAACAGTACGGAAGTGTTCCAACGCCACCGATTTCTCGACTTTTTCTCTGTATATTGTTCCGGAAATATAACTGGCTAGGTAATTCACTATTTCTTCCCTTTCTCCATCAAATGGAGGAGCATTGTCGCCGACAAGAGGTCTTAAAGATGCAATTTCTCTCGCATATGTAGGAATGTGACGAATGATTTAAGTGGACCTATCCAGAGCAGGGAAACGTTGAGGGAATCCGAATGTAAATTGGAGAGCGATTCGATGTGGTAGCTCTCTTGGAATGCGTTTACTAGAGACACGTCATCCGAAATATTATTTTCAAGGAGTTCATTGAAATAAGATGAAAATTAATGATTAAATAATAATCCCGTGTCCGTTCCGGATCGGAAGAAGTGCATTATTTCCTATTATTTCCATCCGTTTTGCTATAAACGATTTCTCAGACTCTAAAATTATATTTAAAAAGAACCAGAGGAGATAAAATAATGCGTTTTAAACAAATTTTAAAATAGTTATTGTATGCTTCATCCTTCAATTTCTAAAAAAAGCTTATCTTATTAAAAAAGCACAACTTATAGAAAACGTATCGGAACTATTATATACGTACGTCATTATGCAACTCAAATAACAGTAATTTAGAGGTTACCATTCCTGATGAGTAAAGCTATTCATAATTAACTGTAGATTGAATCGTTGAGTTTATTTCCAAACACCAAATAGATTCATTTTCATGAAGAAATAGGAATTGATTTGATGTTTCAAGAAACTCTTCTGTTTATGCATTTGTGCTATTCCAATTGCTTCTATTGAGCAAGAACGTTTAAATGCACTTTTGGGAGTCTGCTTTCAAGAAAGAAAGAAAAATCAGCTTTTTGCCTCAGAGAACCCCAGGTGTTCCTTGAGTTTGAGTCGTGAAGGTGTTTCACAAACACTTTTGATCGGTCAGTTGAACTTTGTCAATCTGTCATTGGCTCAGTTACGCGTGACCATCACAGTTTTCACAGACAACATCACAAACATCCGGCAGATGAATCACACGTGTAAAAAAAGCCACTGCGTGGATTAAGTACTGTGAGCGCCGCACCTGGAAAGGTGTTCTGCATTCATCACCTGTTTCCTGTGATTTTAGAATTCATGCCTTTCCTTGTATACTACCTGATTGACAGTCTTTCAAGAAGGAGTAATTCCTCCAAATGTAGAAAAGGAACTTTTCTCACAAAGAAATCTCAAACATGCAATGGTGTATGAGAAACTTATACAAAATGTACACCATCCTCAAATGTTAAGGATTTTACATTTTGTTTAATTTTTTCATATAATTTCTGCTGTGAACTCAGAGTAAAATATGAAAATTGAACAATACCACTGTGGATATCCATTAGATGAAGCATTATAGATCGAGGAAAAATTAATCATCGTTCACAAACCTCAGTACTGGTGATCATTTACTCCGAATGAGTTATTTTAGCTGCATTCATATTATTAAACATTTGTCAAATAAAAAATTAGTACAAAAATATTATTGAGTGCGCAACCACGATGTAGAAGGGTGCTCGTGACTTGGAAGGTTGTCTTCATTGTCTTTCCCTTCATCATCGCACCGTCATCTTTCACTCCGTTGTAGTAATTCGCACAACGCAGAGATGTATGTCTGCGCCATCTGCAATGTCTCGAACTTGGAGAGCTTGTGGTCCTCCCCAAGTGATGGCACCACCTGCGCATACAGAGGACAAGTACTTGCTTGTATCGAAGACACGCGCGAAGAGATCGCAAGTGCGAGCGGGGGAAAGACACCGGAGACGAGTCTTAGCAGGAGTGAAATGGTAACATTGCGTTAAAGTTGAGGTTAAAGTACTCCTACTCCCCTTTATTGGCACTATTGCGCGTTATCATTAGTACGCGTTTATTCCTCACGAGTATAAAAATAATTGCTACCGAGATCTTATGTTCTTCAACGGTTAATATTTTGATTAATTGGCTTTACACATAGTGATGAACAAAAAGTGAACTAAAACGTAATATTTCTTGATTTGGATAGTTATAATTGAAATAGTGTCCAACTTTAGAATAATAGAATAGTCACTGTATATTTTTGTTCACTCAAATTATGTTACGGTAGAGTTATTCGAAATAAAATACTTCACTCATTATAAATTGAATATATAAAAATAGTATCGTTACCTCTCGAAGGCGGTCGAATGCATCGTTTAAGCCGCTCATGCGACGGCGTTCGCGTGCGTTGGCGGCAAGACGCCGTCGCCGCGCCACCGACGGCGACGGAGGCCGTTCGCCACTCGCCGCCCTCCGTCGTCCACCCGCTCCAGCACCCGTCCCCGCCCCCGGCGCCCTTGGAGGCGGTGGAGGAGGCAGCGCTGGCGCAGGTGGTTGTTGCTGAGGCGATGGAGGCGTCCACGACGGCCAACGCCGCTCCGGTGGAGGAGCAGAGGCACCGCATCCGCCGCCAGACAGTTCATAGAAGTAAAGTCCTGCACAGACGGATGAAGAGTGTTCATAGAAGCCAGAGAGTTCACAGATGCAAAGCTCAGCACACACCATGGAGAAAACCAAATTAGTATTCCTTACTGTGAGATGACGAATGCATAGAGATCTCACCTCTGTACCGATTCACTGATTCACCACTTTCATTTTACATACGAGTTCATTCACTTTTTAATTGATAATTGCTCTTTACAAAAGCTATACTGTAAAACCTTGATTAATCGTGTCTCGGTTAACCGTGTTCACGATTAATCGTGGTGCACTCTCTTCCGCCGAAAAAAATCCAACTACATGTATAAATCCAACCATTTCCACAGTTGTACGTAGGTTCCTAGACTTCCATGATAAAATAACAGAACTGAAGTAAGGAAAATCATTTCAAACTGCAAAGAACCAAGACTGATTACTTCATGATTCAATCCCTGACAAAGTGACATTGTACACGCGTGTGTATGTATACGAACATAATTCGTTAAATAAAAACCGTAGTTTTCATTTATCCGTGCGACCTCTCCCCCACATTACCCAGGATAATCGATGTTCTACTGTACTTCAAAATTTATAATTCTTGAAGTGAGCAATCCTGGACATTATAAGTTTGAGTAAATACGTGGTGGTGAGAACTCTTCATTCTGCGTTCCATATTGCATACATTGCCAATCGATTTAAATAACCTAGGCATTTACTGTTTAAAATTTATGTAATTAGGAACTACATCGTGAATTAAAGAAGTAATATATTCAATGACACTAGAATGTATGTAATGGAATATAGGTGATTCTTTATCAAATTGGACAGGATTCGACATCAAATGTATTTAATTATATTATTGGCTCTATTTTTATTAAAAATGAGGATATATAATTCCTATTTTTCACAACAGCTTTAAATAAATTGTGATTTTACGCTTACCGTTCAATGTCAGAAAATTCCTTTTTTTCTTAAAGTTTTGCCTGTGTTTTTATATATGATTTTTTTCCATAAAATTATGTTGTGTGTTATTAGTAGATGTATTGGTCTTAATTGTTCGAAGATTCCGTTCAAGATTAAAATTTTGAAAAAAGAAAGACACGTTACCTGTAAAACCCAAAATACTTCATCTTCGATTTTGACTTTTTTCCAATAAATTGAAGAAATATATAGTCGCATATAGTGTCCCAAAATTGAATGTATGGAAATTCATAAATGCAATAGATATGAATTTTCTTCATTTAAAGTCATGATGGAAATTTAAGGTAATTACGATGATTGTTACATCGTACAAAAATATATTAGAAATTTCAACATTTTAATTAGTCAATCTAAAATACTGGGAATAAATTTGCCAATTTGTAATTTTATATTTATTTTATGAAATTTTCTTAAATTCTTTAAATTCATAAAAAAATATTCAGTTTCAAGTTCTACATATATTTCTCATTGAACTTTAAAAAATATTTTTTATAATATTTAAAATCAATAACTGTTTAATTATTACGGTAATAAATAAATTCACGGTTGTATCGAGATATGTTATGTGCCTATTTTTGTTTCTATGTTAAACTTGAGAATTTGTTCTTTCTGGCAAAATTCACAAAATATCGATAACATTAAAATCACATAAACCAGTTTCGTAAAATTATTTGATGATCACCATCTTAACCTACCGCAAAGTTATTTAGAGTAAACGTGAGATAAATTGGGTTATACTATTCGTTAGCCTTCAGGTGGCTGAGATATGGAGAAGATTTAGGTAAAAATCGCTTTACGACCTCACAATCCCCCAAAACAGAAAATATTATCTTCCGACTATTTTAGTAACCTTATCCCTCAAAAGCATATGCAGCTCTTAGATGAGTTATTTTATCCTATATGCAATTTTCCCAGTGCAAAATTCATTTAGCAATATTTTAGACTAGATTATTTTGTCACTGCATTACTTAACTTTAGCTCTGAACATGGGAACTTTAATTCTGTGTAATGGAGTAACGATACACGGAAGGAAAATATATAGATTTTAAAAAGATATAAAAGATTTTGCTGTCTGGCTCAAGTCTCCCCGAAAATTAGTATTACCATTTGCTCGTATTTCGCAAAATATAATTATGTTTGGTACCTAGGTATATTATTTGCATTAATGAATCAAAACATTTCTTTTTTCAGAATCTAAATTGTCGAAAAGTAACCAATTTCTGCCAAATTCTTCATACTCCTTTATTCCCGAGATCCCAAGCTCTCCACCCTCAAAAATAAAATTCCGATCTGTCACTTTATATTATTACTGAAGAAGAAACGAGAAAAATCGATTCAAATCTGGGGGTTGATTCAGTTATTTAATTTATACTAGCCGATTACCCGGCGTTGCACAGGAGTTTTCTTAGACCAATTTTCTTTTACATTGAAAAATAAAATCTATCAATATTGTAAGATTAGAATAATTTTACTTATGAGGTTTTAAAAACATACGTACTGCGTCCTAATCTTACAAATCCTTAATTATACAAATTTAATACAAAACTTCGTTGTAAACGCCATTATGAGTTTCACCCCCAGCAACAACAATAAATCAATCTTTGGTTGAATCCACTCTTCAGAAAGCAACGTCACATGTAGGAGAGTAAGGAAAATTTAACCCCCTTATGTTCTGAACTTGCGAGACAAATCATAACGGCGGCCGTGCGGCTATACAACCTCATTAAAATGCTTGTTTAAAACGTTTTTTATCTTTGTCAAGTGCACAAAACAAAGAACCCATTAAATTTGATGATGATTGATTTCTTCTTCTTAAATTACTCTCTTAAACTGAAGTATATTATCACGTGATTAATTGAAAAATCGAATAAACAAAAATAATACCGAATAAAATGTCATTCATGTATTGAGTTAGGAACACAATGCAAATTTTAGAGAAAAACTCACAAACATTATTTTTGAAAAAATATTCTTTTTAAAATCTACTGAATACCAAAATGATTAAAATGCATAAATAATGTTTTAATGTAGTTAAACATTTAGAACGTTCATGAAATAAAATAATCATTAAGACAAAAGAGTGAATGTTAGTTTTGTAAGTAAGCATGTACGCGGCAAGTGTTTCTATTTTTTTAATACTTTTGTATTATTGTAGTATTAATTTATTTATTGTTGAGTACATACATATTGTTGTACGCAATAAGTGTAAAGTAGCGAAATGAAAAAATGTGTAAGTTTATGAAAAACCTTCATGTCTTCGACCCAAATCCACACAAAGTATGATTTGGGGGAAGAGCAGGTCTCGTGGCCACAAACCCTCCACAAGTCATATAATAAGTAGTTTATCAAGCACAAAAATGAAAATGGTAATTATATCGGCTAACCTGTAAAATATTACAAAATATATTACACGTTTTAAGACTTTTCTCCATTTCCTGACATACGACCCAGAACGTAGATATTCCCGCTATTAATCACAGGTCAAAACTTTACATTCCCGAATCTAAGAAAATCTTATCCTTGTAGATGAAAAATCCCTGAACAGTGCTGATCTCAAAATGTAGTTGGGGAGAAATAATGATGAACTGACCTTTGGCCGATGAGTCGTCCCTGCAGAAGGCAGCTCGAGGGTACTCTTGAGGAACCCCCTGTGGTGCAAAGGAGAAGGGTTGCGGACGGCGTGTCGGAGGTGTGTATGCCTCCAAACCCGGTGACGGCGCTCCCAGAAGCAGGTAATCGCCGCCGCTACTGTTGAATCCCCCGCCACCGCCGCCCGTGGATGCTCGTGCGAGAGGGGCAGCGCGAGCGCTGGCCATGGCAGCAGGAGCGCCACTGCGGCGGCTGCCGGCGCAGCCTGCACTGGCGGCACTGGCCCACGCGCGCTTCTACACGGCGGGCGGCGCGCGGGTGCGTCGGGAGCGGAGCAGTGGCAGCGGCGGCGGTGGAGACTACGATGGTCAGCGGAGGAAGGGAGGGAGGAAAGGAAGGAATGGGCTGGAAGATGCTGGAGGAGGAGCTTCGGCAGATAACTTTCAGATCAACAATACTCAGATCCACCATGGACTAATCGAATGCAAGGTACTTAAGGAAGTGTTGACTTTGATCTCACTTCTACGGAATGCATATTTTGCGAGGATATGGGTCTCAGCTCTTTGAGAGTCGTTGATTGAGGCTGGTAATTGTTGATAGGACATTCATTACTACAGATGCCTGCATGTGATGCAACGAGTGACGAACTGATTGGTAACAGAAGCGAGACAATATTAGCAGTCAAGTGTGTGTAGCAACATAAACAGATGAGTCTGTAGATCAATATTATAGGGAAGATTACGTTTTTAATCTGGAGGAATTATTGAGAAAATGAAAACATGCGAAAAATGTCCGTGACTGAGATACCATTATATGAAATGAAACCAAATGAGGCAGAACATAGAACCACTTTTGTCACCTAGGAAAGGTTAGAGAATCAATCAATCCTGAGGGTAACATAGTATAAGTAAACAAAAAACCCTGAAATTATATCGGAATACTACTTTATATGAAAGCAAATTAACTGTTCTTTTAATTGAATTTCTTTTAAATTTTACATTAAGACAAAGTTAATATAACATGTAACATTAATATAACATTATTACACACTTAATAGGATAGGTATGGTGGTGACAATCTTGTGAATGACAGTGAAGTCATTCTTTTATATGACGGGCGCCTTAGGGATGTTGTACGGAAGGGAAACGCGGAAGTGGTAGCGATGACAGCTGAGGGAGATTCTAGGAACTCCCTCTCGAGAGGGACACGAGCAAATGCGGGCAGCCAATGAGCGACCACGAAGACGCCCCTTAACCTCATGGAAGGAGAGATTCCCCCAGTCAGCAGCGCATTGCACGCCGTTGCAGTGCGCTCTCTGCACGTCGTGCATCAAGCGCGGAAACTGCGCCCTTGCGGTGGAAAGGGGAGGCGCAAGATGCCGCGAAGGGGATGCGGAACACTGCGTCAGGATAGTGGACTCAGCGAGGGGAAGGTTGGAGCGTCAGATGCGTTGATGATTAACCGGGGCAAATGGACTACATATGGGATGGTGACTGCCAAGTTTACTAGCTAGGGTCGTCATATACGTTAGGCTTTCGCGTCAGGCCTGACAAAAAATAATTAAATGCAAAAACCCACCTTTCTGAAATACAACGCCATTTCTTAAGCAATCCACTTAGTTGTAACATACTACAGAATGAAAAAATAAATATACATATACAAACTCTAACAAATGAAATCACATTCGTAACTTACAAGGAAATATAATGCAAACAACGGTTTTATATAAAAATTTGGATTCATTCAATAAATAAAAAAGGTCTATTTTTGTTAACGTTCCAATACAGAATAATATTAGCACTTGATTAGCATATTAACGTATCCATACAAGTGTTAAAATTTCCAAAACATTTCGTACATGGCGAAGAGTCGCCGCATTTCAGCAGTCTCACTTTTAGTCGTAACAAACAATTCCCAAAAAAACTATAATATTTAATAAAGAATTCAGACATAGTAACACATTGATAAATATTGCTTTCCAATCGTACGTGGTACATAAATGTCGAGGGAAAATTACTTATGAATTCTTTCCGTAAGTCATTAAAGGATAACTCGAATTGTTCATTTCTTAATGCCAGTTAATCGATTAACCTCAGTAATAAATGTTGTAATTTTCAAATTACATGGTTTAAAAATATTTATGCTTGTAAAATGTCGAAAATACAACGCCATTTCTTAAGCAATCCACTTAGTAGTACTGTCTCATAGAAATAACTTTAAATTTTCTTGTTTTCATAACTTGTGTTGCGAAATGAAATAACATAACTTCGTGAAGCTTGATGGTCTCTAGTTTTTTTAGAAGAATGTACTAAATCGGAGAGAGGAGTATTCAAGATTTCATAGAAAAGAAAAGTTACTGTGTTTTATAGAATGAAATTTTAAAATGCTGAATCCAAATTCAATGACTTAAAAAAATCAAATTGTTCAGAAAGACCTCGCATAGTGACATGTAATGATCATTCAGCAAGTATAAATCGAAGGCTGGAAACAACTACAAACAAAAATTAATGTCAAATTGTGTATAACTATTTACTTCTTGAAAACGACAGATGACTTAGTGCATTGAAAATAGTGCAAAAATGCATGACAAAATGAGAGTGTTGGGGATATGGAAATTTTTCTACTTTCTTACACAAAAATTCTAAATATTTTAAAGTAAAAATAGCATATAATGTAAAACTTGTTGACAAAATTCATTTTTACGTGGTCCCATTAACTTAAATAATGGAAGAAGAGCATAATATTGAATGTGATATTTGACATGTAAAGAGATAGATACATCTAATTCAATAAAAATGAACTTGCACAGCACATAATCCGACGACGCCTTTTCTTGATGGCAGCGATGATGATGCTTATTGTACCAATTTTGTTGTGAATACTCCTTGTTTTTATTTCTTTTAAATTTTAATTTTTAATGTATATGACGGATATTGTGTATGTCTCTGACGATTAAAAATAAACCAGTCTATTTGATGTAACTAGAAAAAACCCAAGGAATGAAGAGAGTTGGCGTTTGTAAAATGTTTATGGTTTGTGAATTGTCACTGACAGTGCAAGACTCCAAAATGAAAATTCCTCTATTGCTATATTTGAGCTACAATAAATCGTGGTGAGAACGTGTCACGTCACAGTGAGTAAGGCAAGAGCCAAGGTAGGAACTGTGACAGCTGAGACGATGGCAGTGGCCCGTTCGAAGGCTCTTCCTCTTTTAAATACACGCACCTCCCGCACCTCCCGCACCTCGACAGCCAGAAGGGGCCGGGAAGTAGGGGGGGCGGAACGGAAAGGCCACGCGACCGCCACGCGCCGTCGCTGCCATGGCGAAGGGGTCGAGGGGGACCGACAAGGGACGAAAGCGATACGGCTAATAAGCTCCTAATTGAAGCGGAGGGTCTCCACTGAAGCGTGCAGCTTTCAGTTACTAACGCTGGGATAATAACAATGTTCCTTTTCTTGAAGTGCTGATGGGTCTTGGCTGATCGTAATTAATAGAACATTATATCGGGAATACTATTATATTAAGTCGTTGCAAAATTATTGCAGTGTTTAATTTTTAATGGACCACTCACCTTTCATTCAGAAATTTGGAATCATGATTGAGTCTTACCCCCATTAATGACTCGTGTCAAATTCTATTACTGTACCTGTCTAGATGAAAATAGGTGAGTTTGTTCCTGTTTTCTTACCCTTCAGTACATTCGCCATATTCCAAGTGAGAATGATAATATTTAAATAATAAAAAAAACGCTGAGTTCATCTTGAAATAATTTTTATTTAAAATTAGTTTATTTCAGTCACCCAAAGACTCGTTTAAGGACTTATATATAACTTCTTCTGATGGTTTTACTTGTCGAAAATTAGATAACGAAAGAGAACAAAGATGGACCTTCCAGTGTACTGAATACCGTATCTTATTTTCAAACACTACATACTTCAATATATCATTAATATCAATTGTAGAGTAATACATGAAAAATGTGCTCACAATCTTATAATATACATTTTCAATTTCCTTATTACTTTGCAATGTTTTAAAGAGCTAAAAAATAGAAAATATTCCTCACCCTCATTGAAAAATAAACTTGTTTAGAAATTTGTAGCAACATTTTACTTCTATCTGCAACGATGTTGGAAGTGTGGTATATATGTTTTCTCCGTCAATAAAATTTGAAAGTTTTCAATTAAGGTTAAAGTAAAATATCTTACCATTAACAGTAAACTTTTGTTTATCGTTACTCTGGAAGTATTCTCCGAAGGTAAAATATTAATTTTGTTTATTGCTGCCACTGCAGCACTATATTATATTAACTTACTTTTATCTGAGAGTCAAAATTATGGACTCTATACCGACATAAATGAAACTAGGCGAAACACTGTTACACATAAACCAACCACAACTAATACAGAATTGCAAAATTAAAAAGTTATATCATCATTCAAACAAAATATATACCGTGAACTTATATATGATACGCTTCAGAGGGTATGAAAACACCTAACTCTCATATGTTAGTTTCCATATTTCTCTACTTTCGTGATATTAAATTTTCAATTTTGTTAATTTTAAAAATTTAATACCACGAAGAAAATCTACAAAAATTCGCCCATTTCTCCTATGTACAGTTCTTCTATACACAGTATTCTGTACCATGATGTACGTAATTACGAATTATTTTAAAATCCAGGCTGAAGGCAAAATCATATTACACAGAAATAAACAAAGTTCATAGTTAAAGCCTCTGGAATCTTTGGTTTTCATTTCAGTTTTGGGTTATGTACTTGAAAACAATGCTCTTCGCAGCCTATATATGTATAATTTTGCTTCCACGATTCGGTCACGTAGACGGTTCAGTAGACAAGTCATATTTACATCTTTAACAATTAATATTTCTTCCCAACAGTTACATTTTATTTTTCTTAATAAAAAATGAGCACAATAACCACTAATGCACGTAAGGATGATTATCACTTCCGATGTTTGAACAAAATCAGGTTCATCAATTACCACAGTGACTCTGGAAAGTGTATGTTAACAACTTAAACAATGATGAACAATAAACTGGAGTTACGTACACTTGAGTGATTAATTACTACATAATCTTCACGAGGTATAGCACGTAACAATTTGTTCCTATATTCTTCTTCTTTAGTAAACTTAAACACAAGTACCTTCTCACGTCCTTGCTTCACGGTATAGTTACTCCGGCAGTTGGGTACCCAGCACTTTTGCGCCATTTTCTCCTCATTTTTAAATGGTGATTCACACGAGGACTAATTGAGACTGATACCACAGGTACAGACAGGCTCTAGACAGGATTCGGACACAGACTACAATTAACCTGTGGATACAGGCCGTACAGGCAATGTGATATTGGCGTAAGATGAAGCGGAGGTCGGCCCAAGCTTCTGACGTCACTCGTACACAACGCTTCTGTTGGTAGGCTTTACGTATCTAGGTGGTAATAACGTAACACAAACTCTGGCGGACATGTTAAGAAGTTTCGTAGTCAACAGTCATGTGAGTGACAATTGAAATCTACTGATAAGCAGCTAATTTTTATTGTTTTGCTTCTCGTGTAATTTTCATCTATGTCCAGCACGTCCGCAGACGTTTGTTTTTATGATTTTTCCAAAAAATTAAGAATTACATTGAAAATTTCAAAATTTTTATTTTGAAATGAACATTTCCATTTCCTCATAATTATATTGCGAATTTATAACTTGTAATTTGAAGAATCGACAATAATTATACAAATTGATCCCAAAGGTCCTTAAGAAGCATTTCTTAAAGAAAGATTTCGTGTAAATGAAATTTGTTGCTGGAAACACTTGGCTAGAAATTTGGAAACCATTTCCGCTTATAAGAGTATATTTTGTTTTGTTTTTTTAAGAGGGAAACAACAGTACATTTTAATCATTGCATGGCTTGTAATATATTAAATTGTTCGGAAAATTTGCTGTAAGTTTCAGATGCATGAAAGGTAATGTTGTTCAGAGTCGAAACCATTTTGCGCACTTGTAAAATTAATGGTGAAGTTGATAAAATGATTGTACTTGTTTGACTGATTGATGATACTTTCACAAATGTCTTCTTAACGAACTGAAATGACTGAAAAAAGGTCATTATGTGCATCATCAACAAAAATGTCTTCTTACTTCTAATTTACGAATACAAAATTATACAGGAAACGCGGTAATAGTGTTCATAGAATAAGATTTTGCAATAAAAAGTATCATTCTCTATTACAAAAATTGAAGTTGATGGTAATTACACAATAGTGACGCTACCTACGGGAAATCGATAAAGACATCTTGTAGTCCTTTTAAAAGTGAACAAATTTAGACCGAATCATTTTGATTGCAGATTGATTATTTAGAGCGATATTTACCCAGGCCACTAGGAATGGACCATTCTGAATATTCTAAAAATGTTTCTCACCAACGTTGTATAAAATTGGGTTCAAATACAGCCATGTTTGGGATGTTTTATTATCTGCCTGTCATGGCTTATTTTCATTAAGAATGAACGAACAGTAGCCATGAAACATTAATCAAATGCGGGAGACTTCAACTAGTGGTTAGACGAGGAGCCGTCGGCACACTGGAGAGTAATGAAGCTGATTGGTGTTGGCGACCTGACTGTATATGGTGTCATGACTCAACCATGGCCACAGGTTGAACGTGACCCCTTGCATCTTTCTGCATGACTTCCAATATTATTTGAGGGTCGTGATGGTTAATTTGTTTGCAGTCTTGTTTTCCGGTGTGCGCAGAGTAAAGAACGTAAAAACCTAAGCCAATGATTGCAAACTCTAAGAACTATTCAAGTAATGGACAAATAACTGTCACAATTACTTTTATGTCATGTACTTTGTATGATAGAGATAAAAAATTCTTGTGATACATCTCCTTTAGAGAAAAACGGATCGTATTGAAATTATTTGTTAACTTTTACTCAAAATACTAGAAACCTGTACAGAGTAATACCTTGTTTACAATTTCTTTTTGATCTTCATTAAATACTTGATAAACTTCCTGATATTTGAACAAATAATTTCTCTTCAACGTTTGGTTAAAGTAAAATTTCTCGAGTATATCATTTAAAGTTATTCAAACCTTCAACTGATCAATAAATATATAAAATTTTATTTGCGTTTTTTCGACTCACTTCTGAATTAAAGTTGTTCTTAGTCAGCAAGACGTAATATTCAATAGATTCAGGCACGAACATGTGACAATGTTATCAGGCAAACATATTTATTTTCGTGTTATGGAAAACAACGTACAAGGCATTAATTGGCTAGTTTTGAATAATAATAAAAAATGATAATTAACTATATTCTCCTCAGCAAGCCAGTCTTACCAGTGGCAAGATGGGAGAACATGGCTTTTGAACGGGTTGACTAGCAAATTTCCCCGAACGCGGGTTTGGTCAAAGTTAATTCGTGATACCTTTCTTTATACGGTGTACAACAATACATTGGAAGGCCTGCTTGTAAAAATGCCCGTGTATGGTATTCCTTATGTATATAAGAGATGCAGGGTGGTATCTCGTCAGTTTCATGTTGTAATATTAAAATTTTCTTATTATTTCTATTTAATTTGGTAGTGATTATTACATTTGCAAGAAAAGAATTTTTTCAGTTTTAAACCATAATCATAGCTCTCGCTGATTTACTCGAACTGTGGAAGAGGAAGATGCCCGTTAAAATAAATTCAATACTACAATTTAAAAAATATTATTTAAAATAATTATATTCAACTCATTAAATTGAATAGAAAAGTAAAAAATTAGTGTATAGTGAAATAATTGAATGGCTCACACATAAAATGGAAGTTGACTTTCCAAAATATTGCTTATTCTTAGTTATAAAATTTTACTTCCAATTTATTGTTTGGTTGGTCCTGGTTTCAGAAATGAATTTCTGCTTCTATTACAGGTAGAAAAACAGTTACTGGTATCACATCAATTCTCACATATTCGTAGAATTTTGCTTTAAATCCTTGATCTCCGATTGATGTAACACTTTGAGCTCGTGGAAGGTAATAAGTTTCCGTATTTTTGTTAATCTTGTAAAGGAATAAAATTTGTATTCATGTCACAAGTATAGATCGATAAATAGCAAACTTTCTATTCCAACAGACGCTCAACAGCCCGTGAAGAATCAAGGTCCACTAGTCATTTAGTTATCTTTATGAGACGTCCTTTCATATATTCATAACGCTATTATACCTAATTTAGTTGACATTTGAAATTAAATTTTGAAAGGGTTGTAGTTTGGCATTAATTAAATTGGGAAAGCGGAAATTTCAAGACAGAAACGTTTATTATTCTTGGAAAGGTTTACTCGAGTACACGGCAGATGATTTTTTAGTAATATAACTGATTTAGATTATAGCAATAACTCTGATTTTGCTAGTAACGTCAAAAGTGAGCATCAAAGAAGTAACAATAATGATGAGTATAATTATCCTAAAAGTAGAAACCTAGCCTATCTATGAGTTAGTACATCGAAGTAAAATAAAAAGACGATGTTTTTGGAGTAACAGAGTGTCATCGTCGGTCGATGGAGTTCGCATCAGAGAAGGGTTTCGCTGCCGTGCTGACGGCACGCGTGCGCATGCGGCAGATGGAGTCGGGGGACGACTGGCTGTTCGCATTCATTGAGTCGTCCCCGTCACGCGAACGCGGGGAAACACTAACAGATGGTACCCAGTGTTCGTAGACCACCCCGCAATTGAGGTCTGACATCTCTTCACATTCTCCATACGCCGTTGCATTGCATTAAACCTTCACTTAGTCGATATCTTTACTTCCTCAGTAATAGAGACACGGAAACACCTAGTTCACGGATCCCGTTTCACTCTTCTAACGAGTTAATACTGCCGACTTATGGAAGTTCCTCAAATGTTGGAAGAAACCACATCTAGAGTATTCGAGGGTGACTCTGGGTTAGAGAGTGATTGAATACATAGTATGCATACATTAATGCATACACGCATTAATGCATACATGATATTGAAGTCTGCAAATTTCTGATAGCTTTTAGTCTAAAGTTTCTTTATCTTTTTTATCGACTACGAAATGGTATCGCAAAATGGTTCCTAGAAATTGTGGTACCATAAAATATGCTCGTATATTAGTAACACAAATGCAGTTGTCTTGCGACTGATAATTTTGAGAGAAGGGGAAATATTATTCAGAATTTTATAATTAATATTAATTCTAAAAAACGCTATAATATCAATAGCCTCATCATACAGAGAAAATTGAGTCACTCCTCTTATATGAGGGACATCTACTTTTCCATTTCACGCTCTGCTGGAATACTTTTTCATATCTGCTGTTTTAAACTCTAAATAAATAAACAGAATTTATTAGAAGTCAACAAGGTAAAACAGAACAAATTAGGGATTGAAGAAGGTACCTACTTCATCTTAAGCGGGATCACACTAAAAGGTTTTAGCTTGAAAATGATTGTTTAATGTCGTCAATGTAGGTTGCCTAGAAAGTTTTGTATCAGATTTTTAGGGGAAAGATTCATCTGCTTCGAAATGAAGGAAATGTTACTTTTTATCATTATATATTAATTTGCACCACAAAATAAACATGAATATAAACAACTGTATGTACAACTAAATGTATGTACATGAGTTATTAAAAAGTAGTTAAGTGGTAGGAAATAGCCTGAGTAATTGGCTTTTGGCAATATATTAGAGATTGGAAACAAGAGCGACCAAAAATAAAACATTGTGATAGGAAAAGAATAGTCTTTCCCACGTTCTGTTTTTTTCAATATATATTATTTAAAATTATTTTCTTACCATACAAACAGAGAGAAAATTAGGGGAATTACAAATAATAATAATAATAATAATAATAATAATAATAATAACCGCATGAGATCCGCTCAGACGTGAAATATTTTTAAAACCTATACGCTGAGTACTAATCATTTCGGAATAGCGTTTATTTGTCATGCTTTTGATCTTTCTAAAAAATCTCTCTGCAAACGTGAAAGGTCTTGAGCAACATTTTGAATGTAACTCGTCTGAAGTGAGGGTCAGGAATTATGTTTTGAAAGTAGTCTTTAGTCATTCATATAAAAGATATCTGGGCAGTACCGAGTCATTCTACCAAATTTTTGGCCAAAGATAAAATTAAAACATTTGGAATACCAACCAATACCAACGTTAAATCGAGAGATGAATGCTGAAATACTGCTCTCGAGTTTATTTTCATAGATTTTAAAACTTTCCTTATATATTTCATTGGTACACAATTGGCTTAATACAATTATATATTTTAAATTCATGGAAACAAATCTTTTATTGCGTTTATTGTATCCTCTTTAGTGCATCTTTAGATGACCTATTCGTAGGTAGTCAGTCAGGCCTGCTGGTAGAGAGTGCAATTCGGTGTAATGTGGCGCGTGCCGCGATGTCGTCGTTTTTGCGGTGGAAGGGCGGAAAGTGAGACCGGAAGCTCAGACGGAAGTGGCTGTGTTTTCCTTAATACACTCCTCTTTTCGAGAGTCAACCCTATTTTCTCTGAATTGTGAGGCTTCTTCCCAATGACACCGTACTCATTTTATATATTACGTTGTGAAGCTGATCATAGAAAATCGAAGAGAGGTAGTAATTCTGCTGGGAATGACATTTATGGGAGAAAACTAAAAGTGTTAGATTTATGATCACAATAAAAAAAATACAATTGGATTGATTTAATCTTTTATTTCAAATGTAATTAGATTATATAGTATTCCAAAGCAATTTTTCATAAAATCAAAACTGAAAAAGTTAAGCCATTGTTTAACATCAATTCAACTTCTCCGTCTCTAAAATCTATCTCGAAAAAATGCAAATACAAAGAAAACATGTTCCTGTCGCTCTTCTTTTTTCAACAATGGACGTAGCCCAAAATGGAATCTATTGACTGGATTAAAAATAATTTGAACAATTTGGTTGCTCTCATACTAGTCATACTTTTATATGAATCACATATCTAAAACCAAAAGAGGCATGTGACGAAGGTAGAAGATTAATGAATTAATTTAGCAATATCTCGAAGTAGTAAATAAGATGAAGTTTCAAAAGTTTCATTTTGTAATTTTCAAAAGATGGAGAAGTTTCAAAAGATTCATTCTGTTTATGTATCTGTGCAAAGGATGTATATTTCAATTTCTTTCATTTTAATTGATTCATATTGTAATCGTTATTCACAAACATTATGATGTATGTGATACGATCTGTTCCTCTGGTTCACTATTATTTTATCGTATAAAATTTAACTTCTACCCAATTTTTGTTTGTTGTTGGATATCGGTGAGGCGATACTCGTATTCATTTATTCTTTTGTGTGTTGAAAGTGTACTACACATTTTTATGACATGCGACAGAAAAGATCCAAAGCTATGATGTGCGTAAAGCGGAATGATGAAACTTTGAATACAGATAGACTTAGAGAGTCACGTTCTTTATTTCTTTATTATGGCATTTTCCAGTTTTCTATAATGAATACATCTTGCTTATCAGGAAACAAACCTTCCTTTATATTAAAACTGTTTCGGTATCAATTTCACCAGTTTTCTAATATTTGTATAGTTTCTTGCTTGAAAACATTCCAAAATGAACGTGCTAAAAATTATAAAATATTCTATTTAGAATATAGTGTATAGTATCAGGTAAAAAAATACGTAAAAATGTAGATTAATGAGAGAGTGATACATACTGCTTTTTTGACATTAAGTTTATTATTATTATTAACGATTATTAGATGTGTACGCATTTTAAAAATTGCTCACTTTTTACGGATATTATTTTTTCTAACGAGTTTATTATTAGTTACATAAATATGTTATAAGGAAATTAATTATTGTTATATACTCAAATTGCGAGACATCTGAGATCAGTTTCTAAGAAATAAAAAAAGCTAATTGTTTCAAATGCTTGTATGTTTGTTTCTATGTCTTTTTTTCGCGATACATTCTTGCTATGAAATATTCAACTATGTTGTGTATCACGTTATATAGTGGAATAATTATGGTATGACAGAAACATAAATACAATTACATAACAGGAAACATATTAGTACTATGAAATATTTTGTAAATACTGCAAATTTTTAATTAACGAGTTGCATCTTTTCACACTTCTATTGCATTCTCTTTCCAATTGCACCCTTTTCAGTGTTGCGTAGTGTTTCCTCCAAAAACATTGTCCTTCATGAGTAAAAAGTGCAGGAAATTTTGAAAATTCTTTTACTCACAGGTAGCACAGACAAAAATTACTAAAAGAACAAAGATAACCGGGATGGGATAACACATATGTAGGTTTATCTTTTAGTAGTGGCAATGATTTAATTTTTGGATGCATTATTTTTACACAAGCTTCAAGATTTTACCTGCCTTTAACTGATACCACTAGTTTTGCTTGCAATATGTTCCCAACGACGTGAAACCTTTGGAATCCGTTGACACGATGTAATGTCTCCTTGGTGCAAAGAGAGCGTACTATTGTTTAAAATTGGGTATTCATCTTTTCGGAAACAGTTCCTTCGTCTGGAAGATAAAGTCGGAATTGCAGGAATTTAAATCTAGAAAGTAGTGCGGGGGGTGTGGGAGCACTTCTTAGTCCCAGCAGTTGAACAAGTCATACTCTGCTCATGCTGCGTGAGCCCTTGCATTAAGGTAATTCTTCAGGAACAACTTGAGACAATTTTTCGCATTCTCATGTGTTTCTTCGGGAAGTAAAGCACTGTTGAAGGCACGAGTGAGCTTACTCACGAATCGTGGAGTTCCGATCCGTCTTCACTGACGCTGACATGGTCTGCACATCTTCATCACTTAGCGGTGGATGATCAGGCCGTGGCATGTCTGACTCATTTTCGTGTCATTCGCTGATGGCACTAACCCACCTGTTCGGTTAGGTCTGGCAGGTCAAATTGGCAGCTTGCGGCCCTCAACGTGATTTTTCGTGGACCGCGGCCACGATGCTATACAATAAAATGAAAACAAAACGATATGTTTTAAGCAATAAACAATAGAGTCAGTGGATGTACTCGTTTATTCGGTGGGACACTGACGAGGTGTTAGGCACAGATCAGGTCCTTGGCTATCATATCACTGCTCTGATTGGTCAGGTGATGACGCGGAATAGTTTCTTAGAATTGTAACAAAAGGCAATTGCGTTAGTTACTTTGTCCCGATCTGTGTGTTAAATATTTGTGGGTTTTCTTTTAAAACATAGGAAAAAGTTGAAGTAAACGTAGTTGAAATTATTTTAATGTTTAAAATATAACTCTAGAGCCTCATCTTTGTTTCTGAAAATACCACTTCCCACGCTAAATAATGAACAGTAGGAGGAAAGCGCTAGACAGTTTCCGGTAAAAACAATAAATTATATTTTTATAAATATGTAATCAAATAACAAATATATTTAAATAAAAGCAATACTATACAACAGAACTGTATTCACTGAACTACATAATGTGCTTTAATTACTGTACCCGGATTCTCAGTTAAAAATAAAATTTTCAGAAATTTTGCGTGATGAGGCCCGTGAGAGTCGCATTAAATGACACGTTGTTTGAATGAGTTTGACACGCCTGGGTTAGGATTCAGACGAAGAGCAAACGTGTTGTAAACCTTGGTGATACTAAAGTACATTCAATTTTTAACCCGCTCCTCTGCTCTTCGTACTGCTGAGCGGAACAGCATAGGTTCGATTCCTCGCTTGGTGAACTAGGTGAAGTTTTCAGTTGGGTTTTCCCTTCCTCCAGACCAATGCCGGTTTGATACCATTGATTCTCCGGTAACTCAACATCTCTCCTCCTCAGTTCCTTCTCCCAAATCATGCGGTGAGGTGGAAGAGGTGACCTATTGGTCTGAACCTCGTTATATCACAAAATATACATGACGTAAATGAAGAAATACCATTGTGACTGTATTCCGTGACTGCTCGTCCACAACTTCTGGGTTCCGCCAGTTATCACTGCGGAACGACGATTTCCTTTGCTCTGAGGGAGGTATTTGAATTACTGTTGTAGTAATCCTTGTATAACATACACAACCTATCTTCTTCTAAGACAGGGCACATACAACAGTAATAGTACGTTAAATGGACCGCAAAAAAACAAAAAAAAACGAGAATAATAATAGGTGGAATACTTTATGATGAAATATGGAGAGTTGCAGAAGTGTGAAATACAGAATAGTGTTACTAATTGATGAAAGAAACTACTAGAATGATATATCAATAATAATGAAAGAAACACAACCGCACAAAATATTATACTTGTCAATACGAATATCTTGTGTCTTTGAAAATGTATATTTCTTAGCAACTTTTGAACAGCAGTGGTGAAGCTTTGTTGTCTCTCGTACTTATATGATATTATATCATTAGTGTCTAATGATTATGATTAATCTAATGAATAATCTTCTTTCTTTCTCTTGTCATACATCTCATTGATAATGCTTTACCATTTATTATTAAAACACATGCGTTTGACAAGCTTATTTTTCATCATATCTTCTATTCTTATTCATAACAACTCTTTGCTTGTTGTTTTCATAATCAACCGGTTCTTTTTATTTTTTTTAAAAAGGGTATATATNATATATATATATTAGTTTCGACTCTTAATATTGTATATACTCTTAATATTGTTTCAATTTGATCCTGTGTAGGTCGAGATGTTTCATTGCAAGAATCGTTTTCTTACATTGCCTACAATGAGGCCAGTGGAATTAATGAAGAGGTTTAAAATGCAAAGGAATGCAAAGGCGGCTTCATTAGAGCATGGAGTGCGATGCGATCTGTAAGGGCCCGTAGGTCTGCTGCAAAGGGCAGCTGAAGAAGCTCCCGAACACGCGCAGCTGTGTCCGGCCGGTGTGCGGAGAATCCCTTCTCGGCAATTCCGTGTTGTAAGGGTGTTGCGGATAATACTACATTATGAGTATGTACATATTTTCAGGTTCCTGCAGAATTTAAGACTGATAATTGCAAAAGTGCCGAATACTTTCCATCACATTTGTGTAGTCAAAAAAGTTTCTGCATGACTGATATATCCACATTATTATTCCAACTTTGCGTCTTTCCATGATTTCAGATATCCCTGTACTCTTTTATATTTTTACGAAGTATGCAGACAAAAACTTATTTTGGAGATTATATGCGCTGGGACGGGTGGATTAATGTTTTCTGAGCTTTTAATTTGTCACGAATATTTACTATTTATTAACAATCTAAGCAAAAAATTCGTTTGCACTAGCCCCCTTCTATATTGTTGATGAAGAACTGAAACCACTTTTGAAAGAAATAACATAATAGAAATAACAATTTTATGTGCAAAAATTTGTATTTTAAGTTATAGTGGGATGTTTTGAGGATCATGAAACATTTCCATTATAGCTTATTCCTTAGCATTTTTTAAAAAATACATTTCATTATACATTCACTTCGAAAGATTATATATTTTTTAACTGATGATTGACATTAAAATGATAGCTTATTTAAATACATGATTTATTTGTTTCAATTCTTATGAGGAAGTCGCGATATATGTTTTCTGTGCTTGGGTATTGAACTGCTCGCTATTTTTAACATTCGCTCCAATTTTCGACTTTTCTTCCCGAGTCTAAGTCGCCGTGTGGCTGAATTAATGGCAAAATTCCTCAGCAATTTCGTCAGCAAAACCGTAAACTACGCCGTGCAGAAGTCGTCAACGCTCTGTCCGCGTGCTTCCAGACAATTGAGATTCTCGCGCCGAGGCTCATTTGTCCTCGGAGTCGCGCCGCTCTCCCACCTCTCCCACCTCTCCCACAACACCCATAAATGTGTTTCTCTATCCCATAGTCAATACATGTCCCATCGCTCTTGCAATTGTTGTAATCCCCTACACTCCATCTCTCCGCCTCGCACGTGGAACTCACCAACTTCAGTGCACCACCAACACTTCTATCCATGTTGTCTTGAGTCTCCGCCAAACACGCTGTCCCCGCCTCCTTCCGAAGAACGGTACAGACCCGTTCATCTGCGCCCATTATTCCATCTGCTTTTGTGCATGCGCGCCGACCGCGGCCCGTGATTCAGCAGAAGCAGGGAATCCGCTCCTAATGGGCGTTATTTTCCTAAGCCTGCGCTGATTCACGGGTGTGCGGGTTGGAAGTGCTGCTGGCCAATGTTTGCCCACAGACACCTCTCAAGTTGTTCTGAATTTCGTCAACTGGTTAAAAGGAGCATCGATGATGACGAGTGAAACGTTTTCGCAGGACGTAGTCACTGGTACCTTACGTCTCCTTCGAGACTCAATTAAAATAAGTGAAATTATATTTAAGACACAAATTGACATTATATTAAAAGAAACGATCATTTTAAATTGTCGTACATTTATTTTCCCAACTTAAGTAAAACTTACGAAAGGTTTATTATAATTAAAATATTCTTCTTCATCAAATTATCAGTATAAGACTTTCATTTTCTAATAGCTTTTGGTACAAACGCACACTTCCACTTACTTGCATTTTGATTATTATATTCCATTAAGAAAGAATAAATAGAATATTTTGTTTATTTCTTCCTGAAATATTGAAATATTTCTGTACATAAAAATAATATTTTATTGTCAGCGATCGGCGTAACGATTTTTTGAAAAAATGAAAGGTATTTTGAGACATTCCGTACTCTGATAATCACATCGTCCTTTTCTCCTTTAAGTTTCTATATAAAATACAGTTTAAAAATTATCACTAACTTGAATTGAAATTCAGGTATAGTATGTAGTTTCTATCGATAAATAGTAATTTATTTTTTCGTTAGAAGATAACTCTTCTCAAGCTTTCCTTGATATAATATCTCTGCGGAGGGAATATCAAATAGTATACATCAGACTCTTAAATAGGCATTTCTTATATTTTGTTGAATTACATAAATTGAATACCTGTCATGAAGCAAGTCATACCATTATCATAATATATTGCATCCGAGGGTTTATAAATAATAGAACTATGTTCGAAAAAAGGACTGTTAAGACTATTTTTATTATATATCTCTTTTGACCACTTATGCTCACAAGGTTGCACTAGCACAAGACAACACTTTCACTTGGACACTAGCAAACAATCAACATTTACTATTATTTTTCCTTTTTAAAAATACTATAACTTACGGGCGTTACATATAATTGCTATTCACTATTTCATTTAGATAAACGGGAATAAAATATTTCTGTCCTATTGTAGAGAAAAAAACAAGTAATTTGTAAATAAAAAGTTAATGGGGACTTTTATTTTCTCCTGGTATTTTGAAGATCTCTCACATACTTTTTGAATTACAATTAAATAGGTTAACTCTTTGTACTCATATACATATTGTCACATACAGTGTAGTATATGTACATGAATACAACAACAATCAATAACAAAAACCTTTATACAAGAATTTCCATTCCCAGAGAAAGCATTTCACTGATCTGATTTTGGTAACTTTAATGCGTGGGAAGTCGAGAAGCACTAAAGTCATCGAAAGTTGTAAGGAACCTGTCGATCATATACAACTCGTAATTTCGCCAGAAACATGCATGTAATTCTGATACATTGTTCTATAATTATTCAGAAGATTGAGTGTTCAAATTCCGCATAAGGCTTGGGTGTTTGTGAATATAAATGCAATCAATCATCCTTCGCATATCACTTATCTTCTTCACAAGATACATCCTGTTCGAAAAAACCAATGTATGAGGGGAGAACTTTCGTTACCCGTATCACGCACCATATATTTGAGATTCTGGGAGGTGAAGCCAAAAATAAACAATTTTTTAAAATAATGTGTTTTCGGACACTCTATGAATACGCGTTTAACTTTTCGTCAATTAGTTTTACCGGTTATGCAGGAGCAGCAATAGGATCAAATCATTCATATTTCAGGTATCTTAGATCTAAAACAACTTAATATTAATTTACATTAGATTTTGTATTTTGTTTTTCCAACAGACGAGCATCTCGATACTTCTTTCGATGGTCGTAAAGATGAAAGAAACCGGCGATACCTGTAAAACGTGTACCTTCGTTGAATAAAGCTGTTAGAAACGGTAAAATCTTTCGAAATCAGAAATAAACAGAAAGAAACACAGAGAAACAAACCTTTAAAAGATGTACTGACAGAAACATTATTCATGATTCAAATATATTTGTTCATACAAGTGGAAGATATGAGTTTTCAAACAAGTCAAGGAGTGATTAAACATTTTTTACATTCACCTGTGTTAATTAACTTATTACATATTGTCAACTCGCAATAAATGTTGTGTTTTTTATATCGAATTAAGGGCAATTTCCAACTAGTAAGAACTGTTGTGAATGGTGTCAAAGTCCAAGTTCGAATCTGAATCAATCACGAAGATATATATATATATATATATATATATATATATATATATATATATATATATATAGTACCTATTAATTACAAATATATCTTATATAGAATGTAGAACACATTTCAAAGATACAATCACGAATCAGTTGGCACGTTCTGACTTTCACCATTCTTACCCCAGAATACCATTGATACAAGAAGATTTTTCATTTCTTCTATTTCTAATTCCCGAACCTAGAAAAATAAACCATTTTTTTCTTTATTGATAATATATCCTACAGATTATGAAAATCTGGGGTTCAAAATTTACTTCCCTATTAATGGTATTTAATGTTCTTAAAACACAATTTATTATTTCTTGTCATTGCTGCATTACTTTTAACGCGGTGTGTGGCGCAAAAGCACAATTAAGGTCCATACACATCGAACAGTGTTACACATAGTGAAACTAATGGTGAATGCAGGAGATCTTCCCTCCGATCAGCAGCAGATGTCGTGCGATGCAACGGGACTCGCGACGATGGATCAGTGCATGTGCGGCAGCAGAAAGACCCTCGAAGCAGGAAGACGGAGAGGGGCTCATTAATTACAGAAGAATACCTGCGACGGAAGTCACACGCGATCAAACTCCGCGCACGAGCTCACCCGAGGCGCAAACTCTCTCTGGAAAGGGACACTTCCGTCTGCTCACTCACGCGGAATGCTCTTAGCACAGATCTCTTCAAATCGGGTCAAGGACGAATGGAGTTTGTTCATCGCAGTGGCTATAAGTTACCCCAACTTGACCTTCCCACTGCCTCGTTTTGGACTCATATTTCGGTTAAAATACCTTCCAACATTTAAGACGTGAAAATAGAAGTAATTCTATATCTTTCCATGTTTCTCAAACACATAAAAAAACTCAATTAATGTTAATGAATTAGATTATTCCTAAAATGTTAACGTTTTCAAAGACGAAAATTCAAAGGGCTGACGAATGGAAATATAATAATCCACTGTGATTATAGCACAAAGCAACTTATAATGTGTCAAATAAAACTGTATATTATTTCCAATATTGTTTTTTCTTCTCAAGAAGTAGCGGATATTTTTGCACGATTGATTTTCAAAATACCTCAAATGCGGTGTGAACAATCGTAAAAAATAACGTCATTATTTTTAAAAGAAGAATTTTTGATTTCTTCCCGTTCCTGAAACGGAAATATAGAAATTGTTGTAGATTATAGAAATGTAGAAAATATAGAAATGTCAATGTTAAATTATCAATAAGAAAGAGAATACTCATATAACACGAGTTGTTTCCCATATTCTACAATAAAACCAACTTGTATCTCATGGGACATTTCTTTTTGATTTCCACAATAGTGAAACTTGAAGAAATACTGTCCTCAACCAGATCCGAAACATTTTATTAAATTTCTTACAATACTTTTTTAATACTTCTCTTCTCTAACTCAAGTCGAGTCAAACTCTGAAATCGAATTTTCCAATAATTATAGACTCAATATATTTTTTAGTAAATATAGCTTATCAGTAACAGATTTGGGCCCGATTCAGAACTCTCCTATTAAATTCGTCCCTTTCAATGGGTGCTCTTTTTTTTTAACAACACACAATCGATGATCAAGCTTCACTATATGTGTTCTGATACACTCACGCGTATACGGGTGATTAAATGAAACATAACAATTATTAACCAATTATCATTTCAAGATACCGGAAGAACAATATTTCACAATTCTTCGATTTCTTACCTTAAGTGTTAAGTATAGGAGATAATGTTTATTATTTAATGTAAAATTTTGTGCTTTAAATTTCAAGTGACTGGAAATCAAAAAGAAATGTCCCATGAGATACAAGTTGGTTTTATTGTAGAATATGGGAAACAACTCTTGAGCAATTTCGTAATTCGTTTTCTTTCTTTATTATTAAACCATTCTCTATTAATTTTGCTTACTCTTCTTATTTATCTATTTATTACTTATATTTCCAACCTACCCATTCCACTTTTATTCGCGATTTTTTGTTGTTATGATACGGTTTAACCTTCTCTATGATTCAGTGAAGTTAAAAATAAAACGTTTGCGTACAAATACCGTTATAAATCTTCATGAGTTCGTGATATAGTGAAAATTCTGATTAACATATTTCACCCCAAGTCCCTTTAATGAAAACCCCTTTAAATTCGTTCGTCTCAATTCTCTGGTTATCTACGTTTCTTTATTTTAGTTAATGACAGAAGCGTTCTCATTAATCGTTTCATCATCCATTCAATAGAAAAAAAATATTCGTCGATTTAGGGGCGAGTTAATGAGAAGTGAATATGACTTACTTGACTCCTGCAATTAAAACTAAGTGTTAACAAAATTCCCCATTCTATGTGTTATATCTATACACTTAGAACAAATATTATTTCCTTCCTTCATCTTTACTCACAATAATATCCATTTTTCACATTATTTAAATTATTTAAGACTCCCCGAAACTCTATAATTTTAATAAAGTAAAATTACCGTGAACACTTAACAATTATTGGATTGTACAGTTAATTTATAATGATTAATAAACTCATAATCATACAATGGAATTAAAATATTGATGATTAACCAAAATATATTCCATAATCTGGATGTCTGGTGTGTACCGATAATACGTCTTCAAATAAATATAAACATTTTTATTGATTATTGTCTTCTGTTTTCCCCATATTACAATAAAAAGTAACGTAGAAAATGCGTTATGTTAAAATGACCACGTAGCATATTCTGTAAATGGGTTTTGAGCTACGTCTCTGCCTAATTTCATTAAGATTAGTTCACTAATTTTGACGCGGACAATCGCCAGAGAGATAAATGCAAAGCATGGTTATGTTTCGAGTACCACCTACTACGAAATACTTAATAGAATCGGTGAATGCTTAGGATTTGTTTTGTGTGATAGGAGAGTGTCGTCGGACCGTAATTTGACAACAATCTCAGTCAATATCATAAAGACTATTTGTGATTTGAACATGGTCTGTGCGTCTACAGGATCATTGAACGTACTGACCAGTAAGGTATTAGGATGTAAATGGTCAAAATGAACCATATTTACATATTGTTTCCTAACATCCATTTAAACGTCGAAACACTACTCTGCTTCGAATTTTATCGGGAAACGTGGTTAATTCAAATATGTTTAATTGTGAGACATTTAAGTTTGTTGTTTGATTTCATTTTGTTTTGATCAATTTTTGTTTTTTTTTTAAACAAAGGTATACAAATGTTAGACGTTATAGTGTTAAGTGAAATCTATATAACAGAAAAAGTGTTTTTGGATGAATACAAAATTAGTAACTTCGACAGTTACTCAAAATTAAGAGTAAGTAAAGGAGGAGGAGGAATATTAATATACACCAGAAACAGCTTTGATTTTGAAATCACTAACTTGGAAACAAAAAAAATTGAAATGCTAAAAGTATGAAAATAAGACAATAACTCCAATACACAGACCACCTAATCTCAATATCAATAAGTTTGTAGAATAATTAAGTAATTTATTAAAAAGAGATAATAATTTTAGATGTAAATATAGATATAGGATCTAATTTAAAAGCAAATACAAGTTCTAAATATTTCAACATAATGATAGAACATGATCTACATCAATGTATAACAGGGAATACAACAGAAAAGATAAGATAAGGTAAATTAACCCAAACTTGTATAGGCCATATTAGCATAAAAGGAAAAATATCAAAACATTATGCTTTTATATATAAATTGAAACTATCAGATCATTATGCAATAGGAATTTCAATAAATTACAAAAATATAATCTTAGAGCATAAAGATAAAACAGAAAAATAAACGTTTTAGGCTCTTACGTAAATAAAAGAAATTTGAACAAGTTTATAGAAAATTTAAACTTAGTTTAAAACATCTCTCAGCAAATGAAATATATAATGAAATCAGGGAAACATTTAAGAAATTTTTAATGAAAACAATAATTAAAAGAAAAGAAAAAATATAACATCAAACCATGGATAAATGATAGAATTATATTTATAATGGACGACAGGGATCAAATATTTAGAAAATGGAAAATGATATAAAAAATAAGAAAGTATTCAAGGATCATACTACACATGAACACAAGTCAATAATAAACAAAATTAACTCTCTTGTAAACAAACAAAAGAGATTATTCTTTAAAAAACTATTTGAAGAGAATAGATATAACTAAAAAATAGTATGGCAAAATATAAATCTTTTATTAGGACAAGAAAAGAAAGACTTAATAGATGAGATAATTATGAATAAATTAGGAAAAATAGATTAGATAATATAGCAAATAAATATGCATTTAATTTTTTAAAAAATTGATAATATAGCACATGAATGTAGTATTAAAACCTTTCTTATACCAAAATACTCTGCGATTTGTAACTCTTTCTTTATACCAGAACCAGAAATACAAAACGTTAGGAAATTAATTAATAGTGTGAAAAACAACAAAGTGTCTGGAATGGATTGTATAAATATCGAACATAAATAAATAATAAATCAACTTTATTGTCAAAAAAGCAGTTACAAACTGCGTATGACCACGTGGAGGACAATAAACTAATTTACTATCCGGAAGCAAGGACCATCCCATCAATTCAGATCAAGGATCAGACAGAGGCGGATTTAACATTTCAGCATACTCCTAACGATAAAAAAAATAGTTCGTTACGTGTTATAGTATTAACAAATACCAACAAATATTGTATTTAATAAAATATAGAAAAATCATTTCACAAATACGTGTTATTATCAAGCTATAAATCATTCGGAAGGTATTGTCAATAATTCGTCACTATTTAATAACACTAAATTCGCTAATTATATCAATAGATGCCGTCCCCAGGCAAGAGCCTACGGAGTATTTATAAAAATCCACCTAAACCCGAAAGAAAACCGGAGATAAACCCGGACCAGGATGGGGCTACAGAATAAATGTTCACAACCGTGCCAGGGTAGAGTACATATTCAACTAAATTTATATAAATAATAAGACATAATTCTAGCATGCAGGAAAATAGTTTTGATATTGTTGTCAGATATTTTAAAAGTACTGCAACAATGGCGTGATAAAGCACAAGACGACATTAATTGTTATTAAAATCAATACATTCTTTTATAGTGTAGAAGCACTAGTGCAGAAGGTAGCTTTTAACCGCGGATTTGAAGAGATTGAATTTAATAATATCTTTTATTTTTTTGGACAGGGAATTATATAGAACGATTCCCGAATGATACGGCCTTTTTTGTCAGAGCGCGCTTGACACAAGCGAACGATGAATATTATTCCTATTGCGAGTATTGTGTTCCTAAACAAAACTGTTTTGTATGAAACAAAGATGGAGCTTCAATAATTCTGTCTTAACAAACACGACAGTTTCATAAATATAAATGCAGAGAAGTGTTAAAATATTTAATTGCTTGAATAAAGGTTTGCAGGAGATTCGGGGGTGAGATTTACAAATTATTCGAACAATCCTCTTTTGAATTCTGAAAGTTTGGATGCTCTGTCCGGAATTGCCTCAGAAGATGACACCGTATCGTAAATTGAAGTAAACATATGCAAAATAAAACGCTACGATATATTCACGATCGCAGCTAACGCCAGGATCAGGCTAGCCAGTCTATCAAATTAAATAATTTTAATAAATAAAATTAAACTATAAACCTATAAACCTATCTCAATATTGAATTCTATTGGAAAATATTTGAAAAATATATAGCCATAAATTAACAAACTATTTAAAGATATACAAAGCAACAATTTGTTTATCAAAAAATAAAAGTTCTGAAAATTTAATAGACAATTTGGCAAATTTAATAAATAATAAATTGAGTGAAAATAACTGCATTATGATGCTATAAATAGATGTGTCAAAAGCATATGATGTAATCAATCACGAAAAATTAATGGAGACACTTGATGAAGTAGGAATCAGAGGAAATGTTGCTAAATTATTTCAAATCTATTTGAGTACTAGAACTTATAGAGTTAAAATTGAAAAAAAATCTAGTAATAAAATTAATATAACAAGGGGCATACCTCAAGGAAGTTATCTTGCACCTGTCTTATATCTAATATATGTGAATGATGTACATCTCTGTTTGAAAGGTTGCTTGTTCTATGTTTATGTGGATGATAAAGTTATTTTTTCAATTCATAAAAATAAAAAACCAGCGGATTAAAAGTTACAGAAAGAATTTAACAATTTAAAAAATTGGGTTCATGAGAAATGTTTCACTATTAATAAAACTAAAACAAAATTACTACACATATCAACATCCCATACTAATAGAATTGAAACTAATACAATTTTTCATAATCAGAGACGTGTACACAATAATTTCAACAGCTCTGGCTGCACAGATGAAACAGAAATGATCAATAATATAAATTATTTAGGAATAACTTTGATAAAAACTTTTTATGGAAAGAACATACATTAAAAATAGTTAATAAATTAAGAATAAGTGCATGGAGAATGAATAGAATTAAATAAATTACCCCGCCTCTGAAACTAATTTATTATGCACTTTATGAATCAATCGTACGATATGGCATGACAGCATGGGGATCAGCATCAAACTCACTCATCACGAATTTGGAAAGAACAAAATAAAGCAATAAAATGTCTGAACATTAATGACAAGATTAATCAGAATGAAATATTAAAATAATAATAATAATTTTAAAAATTAAACAGCTGTACGAATTTCATAATTTAAAAAAATAGGTACATGGAGGAACCCAACAACTATGGGGAAAGAAAATTAGAGAATAGAATACCAATGCTTCTAACAAACTTCCAGATACTATTTTAGAAATAAAATTTGATGGCAAATTTGAAAAAGAACTAAAAAGATGGTTTTTTGAAAACAACATAAATTATAAGTTTAAGTTATTATTTATTGTAGCATTTCGCAGTTATATTATTTGGTGGATATGTTCTCTTATACAATTACTGTATTCTTTGTACTGGTTGGAAGTGTATTTTTAACATGTCTTGGTATTGTAAATTGTTTTACAAAAGTAGTAATGATATTTATAATACAAAATGTAACATACAAAAATTATTTGTAATGGATATAAGAAATAGATTACAGCATGTTTATATTTTATATTTTATAATTTGTAATCAGTAATGAAATAATCATGTAAACAAATCTCTGTAATGGCTGCTACAATGCCACAATTAATTACTGTTAATAAGTTAAGCACCGATAAAAAATGTAAAAACGATGTACAGGGTACCTGATGACAAGTCTTAAGACTTTTGCGAAAATTGTTTTTTTTTCAATTGTAATAAGTATTTTATTTTTTAATTTTGTTTTATTGATGTATAAAATTATGAGTGGATAAAATACATTTCTGGATTCAAAATTTTAAAACACGTAACAAAGAATGGCAAGGAAATATCTATTGTTACTTCCTTATAGTAATTATTTAACTTGTCTCTGATATTTCATCGAAGTGCAAGAGCAGAGTGCAACATTAAAAATATTAATGAAACATATATTTTTGTCACAAGTCTCAACTGAGGGGCATTTGATTTTAAGTGGATAACCACAGACAAATCAGACTTATATAAGTCGGAACAAATGAGATACAGTCTGTGGAATGATGGTTGAATAGTTTTTGGAAGAGGGGTTTTCGGGAGCAAAACTGTGCTGTGTCTCGATGCTTTCGGGCCGAGACCGTACCGCAAATTCCTACACGATTGCGCATCTAATGGACTCACGCATTCCATTCTTACAGCTTTGCTTTTACTAGTGGTACCTTCAAAAACAAATCTTCCCAATGACATGAAAACAAGTGTTATTTGTTGGGAATGTCACGATGAGAGATTTCGAGGAATGTGTCTTTTGCTGCCAGATCTTCTAAAAGTATTGTGCTATAGAAAATTTAGAGTATTTTGAAAATATGTAGTTTGGACAGATAAATAAGTTACACTGATTTATATTTGTCATGTTTTCTTAAATATTTGTATTGTAAAGTGCCAAAGTTAAAGAAGAAACCCTTCTAATTTTTCATTGTTTGCTGCCATGAGGATCGTATAATGAGAAAGGCTAGCTATAATTAACTTTGTGGAATCATTTTTAAGTGTTTTTTAGTATACGCTCAAGTTATAATGAAAATTCAAGTTTTGTTGTTGTTTTTTTAAAGAAAAATGTCCTTATTCTAATGCGTGCACAATCACAACTATTTATATCAGGTTAAAATGGGAAATCACTTAAAGTTGTATAAGAAAGTATCAGATTGCACATAACGATACATATTTGTAGATACCAGGAATATTCCAGTTTGTAGATATACGTTGCTGGGACGAAGTCTCCTTAGAGCGCTTGGGGTTGATATTCAGCAGTGAACTTTCCAAAGAGCAAAGATCCAAGTAGGGGTCTTGGATTACAAACCCATCAATTCAGCAAAGCTTATCTATTGAATAAAACAAAATGAAAATCAAAGGAACAATAAAATGTAGTATAGTCGAGAGATAATAAAAGTTGAATATTTGACAAATTATTGTAAACTATAAAACTATATTTCGTTTTATAATTTAGTTTCACTGATTACGAAAATATTAATTGAAAAATATTTATGTATTAAAAGGATTAAAAAAAGATGAGCTATGAAAAATAGTATTCTGAATATGGTGTGTTGGACTCTGTTAGTGATGTATGAAGCGTTCTTATATAATATCCTAAATTCATTTGTTAATTTCCATATTTCTCTGCTTTGATGAATTGAAGTTTCGTAATATGTAATTTTCAATTCTCATTATTTCAAAATCTGAATACCATTAAG
Source organism: Laupala kohalensis (assembly GCA_002313205.1). Lineage (NCBI taxonomy): Eukaryota > Metazoa > Arthropoda > Insecta > Orthoptera > Trigonidiidae > Laupala > Laupala kohalensis. The sequence goes on from NNCF01129723.1 coordinate 302,820, forward strand.
AAAACACACAAAAATATAGTTTTCACTATTGTATACTAATATTTACGTGACAACGAATTATTTTCAAATCCAGGCAGATTTGAAAATAACATACATAGATTTGAAATATATACATTTTACCCAGAAAGATTTTTAAACAAAGCGCTTAGTTAATATTCGTGAATTCATTGGTTTTCGTTTCACGTATAGATTATGTACTTGAAAACTCTTATGGATTATGATTTTAATAACCTGTACATAATTTACCGTAAACGATTTGTTAGTTATTACGTTCAGTGCATTGTTCACCACGCAAGGCAATTGAACTCAGGCGGATACATTAGTAAGCTTCATAATCAACAGTCATGCGAGTGAAGATTCGCATCTACTGATTAGCAGCCAATATTTATTGGTTTTCTACATTTAATTTCATCAATATTAACCACACTTTGCATGTTTTTTTTTGTTTTTTTTGCAAAAAAAAACGGAAGAAGAGTCCTTTGATATTTCAAATAATGCCATTGATTACTTTTTCTGATTTTCCTACGACACACATAACATAGAATTCACTTTTATTAGTATAGATTATTGCATATGGGTCAATGATATGAAATATTAGACAATTTAATGAGGAAATGACACATTCACTTGCACGAATAACTTTATTGAAACATCACTTATCAGCCTTCAGACATGGTTCTTTACATATGATTCTTTGTCACCGATGTCATGAAACTACTAGTGAATTGACGTATATTCCTTTTAAGATCGGTCGTTGTTTGATTGATGTCGCTAAGTAATTGCTACGTGGAAGAGTGTCGTCCTTGCTTATTACGTGCTAGCGTTCGACTTGGAGTGGGGGGAAGAGGATCAGCTGCCCGGAAGGAAGTCACTTCGCACGACTTCCAACGTCACCGCCATCGCTTGGTTCAACCACCAGTTCCATCCCCACCAGCGTCTCGTCAGTGCTTCTACTAATACCATCGCTACTTTCATCTACGTCACTGCAACCTCCTTCACTGACAATGTCGTCGAAGACTAAGCGGATGTCGGAGACAGATGGGAAGCTTAAATAAGCAACCAGCTTGCAACAATTTGTTCACACTGTTTCTACACCGACTTATTGCCCCACAGAAGATGCAAAGATAGACAAATGTACGATGACTCCTTCCACAACTATCCATTGCAGTTTTAATTTGCGTTCCTCTAAGTACTTAAGCGGACTATTCAAGGAGTCAAACGATCATCAGGTCTCAACAACGAAAAATTAAAAAAAACAAAACTTTATTATAATCTGGTTGTGAGAGATAGAAGAAGAATTCTGCAATATGTAGAGTACCGTATATGACTCTTTTTTTAATCCAGTTCGTACTTCCTTAAATTATTGTTAAGTATACTGACCAGTATTTGCCAAAATAGACGCACAATCTTAAGTATTCTATAACACACGATTCGAGACCAACGAGATAGATACTGAAAAGGAATGGGATATTAATGTTTCAGAACACAATAACAATTTAATTGGCAACAAATACATAGCTCAGTATAATAGCCCTGAATAAAATAATACCCTTCGACGAAACAATACAGTTCTTTTTAATTCGTTTCTCTTCTGTTTTCTATTCGTTAGCACATTCTTTTGGTACGGTACGCAGCTATCATTACGTAAAGTTGAATGCGTGCGTAGTAACGTCACGACAAGACAGATCCAGAAAGAGTAAAAAATTTAAAAAAAAAATATTTCCACACATAGTAGAGACTTGTTGTTTTTACAATCGATTCCTTACATCCATATAGAGAACGTCCATCTTAACGAAACTTGTAAAAAATGCCTCTATCATTTTTTTCGAATTTTTTATTCGGTCTAGAACCAGTTTAAAAATTCAGCAATGTACGCATTCGAATCCTCTCGTCAATTATTGAAGAATGGCTCTTATCAGATTTGGCACAGATTCCCATTTCACCTTGAAAATTGAAATACACATTCACGATGGTTTAAAATCATAACACAATTTGCCTGTGTAGCCATTAAGGGTATTTTGCAAACTATTCTTACGTCTACATAATGGCGTCCATCTGATCGAAGTTTCGATTATTTAAACAAAAATTCAAAACCTGACGCGATTGAAGACTCTTGTTACGAGAATTCGGCTAGTGTATGAATAAATAGCCTGGTTTGAAATAATTCAAGCTGGTGCAAGTGTCACAAGATAGATTGTAATTAATGTTATTAATGAAAGCTAGAAGTATAATGGTCTTGTTGTGTTGTTTATAGTAGGTTCAATCTACGCGAATATTTCTACTGAATGGAATCTTCGAATCGACTATCTACTTGTAATACCAGAAACATGACCTTACGTTTAATGTTTCTTTACAAAGTGGTCTTTACAAAAAATGTTTACAAAGTGGTCTACAACGTTATGTTTTCTTCTGTGATTAGTTAGTTACAATTAATCTACTACGTCAAGTTAAGTTATAAGATGAATATATTTGTTTTTGATTATTAATTCAGTATTAATGAATTCAAAAACAATTATTCATAGCATTTGTTGATTGGAAGTCTCATTTAAGAATTTTTGAAATGGTGCATTGCTTATATATTGTTTTTAATTTAATCAAAAACATTTGTTACTCAAAACTGATATGTTACAACACTCGAAATTTTAAGTACAAATTTCTGGTACTATTGCGAACAAAATTCTAAGAAACGTTGCTAAAATATGTTCCAGTATTTCTTTTGATTTTCGTGAATTCAATTTAAATACTGATCAAGTCAAATTATTATTTGTGAAATGAAAAAAAAAATCACATTAAAAAACACATTTTATGGCATGTTTTAAAAATTACATTTAAAAACCTTGACATCATTTTTAATCATAATAAACTTTTAAATTGATAGGAAAAAATGTAAAACGTTTTTCAAGAGCGCAATCATCACTGATATTCATTATTCTCACTTCGTAACTAAAGAGAAATAGTCCCAATATTAAACAGTCGTCACCAGTTCTTGTTAGCATGATCGACCGCATTGTTCTTTCCCAGGTTCTAGATTCACCTGTCTCACTTTCATCTCGTGAAGGAGTTTTGCATGCCTCCCTTATTAGGACAGATTACAGTTTTGGCAGTCGTTATTATTCCCCGAAACGTGAGTGGCATTTCTCTCCTTCGCCTTTCTTTATCTCGTTAAGCTGAAAAGGTGTCAGTGATGTCACAACTTCCACGAACAAGTAGAGTCTAATTTCAACATAAATACGATGCACGAGGCTCCCGGCGCGTGAAGAACTTCTCAATAATTTAACGAACTACTCTCATACATCTGAATATCTAAGGATAGAAGGATACTCCTTACCCAATAGTTAAATTGAAATATTCTTTAAAATTTAATAAAGAAGATCTAAATAAGCTATTTATCTAAAGTAGTATGTATACTATGATATACTTAAACTTAAATACTATAACATCAACTTATATATGAGCTTTATACCACTCATTTTCTTGGGTACACATCATTGTATAAAGTTGAGAGGATGAAATTGGTGTTTAATTTGACACTATTTTAAAGTTCAGTGAGTGAATATAAATTGTAAATTTGGATGCACATATCTGATCAACAATGATGTGTAACTTGAGAAAAAAAACATCTAAAAAAGCTATACCATATAATCGATGGAGCAAAATATAACAAATCTGTAATATTCCAAAATATGAAATTGGCTTTGCTTTAAAAGTAATAATTGAATCTGCTTATTTTACATTTAATAGGAAGTTATATCAAGTAGAAGGATTACCAATGGATAGTCCCTTTAGTCTGCTTTTATCTGAATTTGTTTTACATGACACGAAAGTTCATGTTTAAATAATTTATTGTTCGTTCCTCTTATTTATACTCGATATGTTGACGATATATTTTGCATTATTCCAACTGATAAAATAAAAAAAACTTTGTTGAATGCTTTTGTTGAAATTTCGTTAACATACAAGGCCGTTCTAAATATTTAAATTGGAATATGATAGTAGAATAGAATAATGTCTACATCGAATAATTGTTTAAATAAAAATATGTATTTATTTCATGACTTACGGCGAGGTTCAGTCCATGGGGCATGCTCTTCTATCAATAAGCTCTACTAGCAGATAAAGTAAACAACGGTATATTACCATTTTTCTACAATTTATTTAGTGTCTGGCCAATACGGAAACCAAATAAACAAATTCATTTTAAATTGTTGTGATGTGGAATTTTGCAACAACAAGAATAATGATAATAAAAATTATTATAAACGCACTTTAAAAAAATGTAATAATATTTCTGGTTCAAAAGTTTTATGTGATCATCATACGATTAATATTACAATTACACTTTAGTAAAACTAATTACTTACCCAAGTTTAAAAAAATTAATCTGAAGAAAAAATACGCTTCAAACTCTCACTTTAGGTTAGTTGGCGAAACCACGGTACGATATATTGCATATTTTAGAACTTGACTAATTCAGTATTTTAGGGATCTAGTGGAATTAGATTGACTTTGTCCTCACGGATGCTTGTCCAGATCATGGAGAACGCGACCTCTCGTAACATTTTGAATCATACCTTCTCATACCTTCTCCAGTATTGCCCGCGTGCAAGCGGGAGCAACAGGCGGGGGCGAGCGCTGCCCTGGGGCCCAGCTGCGAGGATCGCTGCCCCGTCGGCGCGTGGCGTGTTCTGCCGAGGGGCGGGGGTTGTTTTGACTTCCAAATGAGCGGCCGGACGGCCGGACGCCGCGAGCGGGGACACCCTAGAGTCCGACCGGCGTCCTCTTCAATGCTTCTCGCTGCCCTCCCCTCTCACCATTCCATCACCGCTTTTCTGCACTAGAGCTCTCTCTCTCTCTCTCTACTTGTTCATTTTTATAACGTAACCGTTTCTGTGAAAACACTGGGGCATTAGGACACAAAACATTCTTATTTTCCTCCTCATTAATATGTAATCTCACCCATCTCTGTAAATTTCTTTTATGAATAAATCATTTTTTTTCTAAAATGAATTTTGTGGCATTGTTCTCTACTCGAGGAATACGTTATGAATTTATATCCGCGTATAATGTTGTGGGTGTTTATTTTGTAAAGTCGATTTGTATTTTTCCTTTCCAATGTCATTCCCATTCAATTCCATTCTACAACGAAATAATTTCCCACAATTTTTTTTATAATATATGTTATATCTTAGTTACACCAACAAAGCACAGGAGTAGTAGTTTCTGAGTAATGTCTATATTCTGGTTATATGCTATTAGTGCGTGAAAAGATGTCAATATAAACTGGTGTTCTATTTCTTTCATCTCATCTAAGAATTTTACATTCGTCCAGGTAATTCACGCACCCTCTGAATTGGCTACTATAACTTCTGGTTACCTACTTCAAAATAGAGATCGTAAAGTCTATGTATACCACAGTTCAATAATGCAATCAAGGATAGCAATATTATTACAAAATTTACATAAAAAGGAATGATGTAGTTGAGATGAGACGTTTTCCCTTCATCGGCGTCCTTCGAGCTAATGTTCAAGAGACTTTTTTTCCTTTTCGTTTGAAATGATTTTTTTTCTTCAACACGGTAAATGGCAGATCGCTTCTTCCATACCGTTTCACCAAATATACGCAAAGAACTGTGGTGAATGTAAACATATTTCGTAATATCAGACCTCCAGTGTAGGTAGTTGCATTAGATTAAGCTTATCAAATTCATGACATACTTAACAAAATAAAAGTGTTAAATTTTTTTACAGAGCTTGTTACAAAGAGCATTGAAAAAATTAACAAATAGATGTATCAAATTCTGGGATATGGTTTCCATATAACCACCGAGCTATCAAAATTTATTAATGTTGATAAAAATGGGACTGTGGGTTTATCCAGTACCGATGTTTTCTCGGCGGTGACTTTGTACTATGTATGGGTATGTTGCAGACCTTGAAAGTTTTAAACTTTGCAGCGATTTAATAGCACATCTATATTTTAATGATTTTCTACTGGGAACCCGTAAAACGAAAAAATATCGATGCGAGATAGTTCTCTAGGTCCCTTTTCTATGTAGCGGAAGTCTGAACCATATATTATTGAGAGGAAGATATTTGCCTTCAGTGAAGTGCTTTCGAATAGTATATAGAATAAGTATTTTTATTTACATACTTGTACCTCATGTATAAAAATAAAATTATAATAAAAAAACTAGAAATTGTTATTAAAAATAGATCCGTAATTCAGAAATAAAAGACTAAAACAGCATAAGTGCATGTATTGTGAGATATTTGTAAAATGATGTCAGAATATATTAACTCCGCTAATACAATCAAACCAAAACAGGTCTTTGGTGAGTGATACGGACCCGTAAGTTGCTCACAACCACTCTAGTGATCTCATACTATTTAGTACTAGTTAAAATGCAATATAGGTTAGATACGATTAAAAATAAATCTTTTCTTCACATATGTTATTAAACTCGAACCGTGGAAAAGTATGAGAACTTGTTACGTTATCTGAGTATTGTATCCAAATGCCGATGTGTGTATTGTTACAACCTTAGAAGCGTGTTAGCAGTCTTAGTCATGAGGGGCAGTAGGGGTACGCAGCGCAGCGCAATGGGAGACGTCGGCGGACGCAGGTGACCGGTGGTGGGGGAGGTGGAGGAGGAAGGTGGCGGGGGCGGCGCGTGCCAAAGAAGGAGTGGGAGACGGCGGTGCATCTGCCGACAGATAGGATCTGCTGCGCGATACTATCTGTGCCGCAGCACACGCGTCGCTACTGCCCCTGCCATCGCCGCTGCCATGAGGAAGGGAGGGAAAGACAAGACAAAATAAGAGACGATAAAAAGAAGGAATTGTCTTCTAGAAAAAAAAAGAAGTGAATTTGGGTTGAAATTTTGCTCCATATCTTAGCCTTTTCCTTCCAACAATTCGTAGTAGAGAAATGCAAAAGTAGAGAAATTTTGTAAGTAATGAGTTCAGAATTTCATGTTATCTTTCAAAATAGATAAGATGACGTAGATAAATATCAATATTTTTACCGTATTTGAAGCTGCGAAATTATGCGGTACTTACTCGAACCAATTTCTCAATATGTTTCACATTTCACATATCTTCCGTACAGTCACTGAATTAAAATCTTCTTTTCTCCATTCACATTATCTGTGGTCCTTGTTTTGTTAGGGTTTTCCCATCTTTTATTAAATATCGAATGTAATCTTTCCGAACGATTTTCTTAAATAAATGTTTCAAACAAAATATATAGTAGTAGTAATTTATTAGAACAAAGTATATGTGCCGAATATTGTGCCCCGCATACTTACGAGGGTTGTCTAGAAAGTGAATAATGTTTCCGTGTAAATAAGAAACTACTAAAGATATTACAAAACTTTACTTGCAATGTTACAAGACCTTAACCTATTTTTCAATACAGTCACAATAGCAGTCGAGGCACTTATTGTAACGAGGAACAAGTTTACCCATACTCCTGTTGTGCTTATCCACCGCCAATGAACAGCCATGTCGTAACTTCTCCTTTGAGGTCTTCATTATTTGGGAACTTTTCCCCGCTTGAAAATTCATTTAATTTCGTGAACTGGTGGTAATCGCTTGATCAGGGCTGTTGGAGGAATGTCCAAAAATTTCCCAATTCAAATGTCGAAATTCCCTCTGTGTTTCTGCAAATGCACGAGACCAAGCGTTGTTGTGGCCGGGCGGAACACCTTTACAGACAATTTTCCTCGTCTCTGGATTCTTGTTGAAGAGTTTCACAATAGGCAAATCAATTTATTGTTTCTCCTCTAGGCTTGGATTCTGCATGTATATTGGCGGCAGAAGAGTAACAGAGGTATGAATAAGTTTGTTCTTCATTACAATGAGTGCCTCGATCATTATAGTTGAAAATCTTGAAAAATATGTTAAAGTCCTGTAATAATGTAAATAAAGTTTTGTACTATATTTAGTAGTTTATAATTTATATTCAAACATTATTTACTTTAGGGACGACCCTCGTAAGTTAACGTGGTACAATGTTAGGCACATAGACATAGTTCGAATAAAATTATTAATAAAACACCTTTTTAAAACAAGCATTTATTTAAGCGATGTACTAAAACGAATAAGAGAAGTTAAGGTTTTTATTAAAGTAATGCAATGTCAAATGCTAATACCTCCATATATATTTCACATTAATAGATCCTAAAAAAATAAACGTACTTACTATCTTCATCGCCGAAAACGATTCGATATTTTATGTTGAATTATTTGTTTTCTAAAAGCTTGTCGCGCGAAATGTTCATAAAAGTGGATATCGATTCCTCAGTCTTACAATTGTGTGTTTGGATTGTTTGTAAACAAATTATTACACTTAAGTTATTTATTTGCTTCCAAAGTTCCAGCAGATGAGTTAATGTTCGAAATGAATCGCATTCAAAATCTAAACAATTGAATAAATTTGATATGAATAAACAAGTGGAGAAAGTCAAAAAATAATCAGATGTAAATTTAGATGTTTACATGTTATTTAATGTGAATTCAGTATAAAAGATTCTTACGACTAACAGTGGTTCAAAGTGTTTAAAAACGAAAAATCAAAGTGGAAATGCACGCCTAGTACTAAGGAATTAAATACAGATGGCATTAAGAGCTAATAACTTACGTCATTCCTTCACCTTCATTAAGACTCTTTTTTAAAAATTACTATTCTATCTTATATATGTAAGTTTTAGCGTTAGTGATAGATATCCTTCATTTTAATTCATTAATATAATGAAATTTATTCTGACCCATGACTATTTAAAAAATCAAGAATTATTTTATTTGCATCTGTTGCGGGACATTTTCTGTTTGTTCGTGTTTTCCAAGAACCCATTTGACAACTAAAATAAAACTCACCTCAGCGAATTGTATTTCGTTATTTTGGTGAATCCACCACTCGAAATATTTGAGTATTCACGAAAAATATGAAAATGAACATTAATTTTAACCCTACGCACTCTATTGAGAGAACGACGAACAAATAAAGCAGTGAATGTTTATAGAATGGAAGGAACGTTCACCCAAAAGCTTGTAATAAGTTTAAATCCCAACTGTGTTTGCTTGAGACACTTGTGTCTCGTTTACTAGTGATAGTTAAACAATTTTTTCTGTTATTGTGCCTTCCTCCTCATTGTATCACAAGAAATGGAGAAAAATTATTTCGTATTTGCTTTGAACAGAAATGTCAAAAATTACTTAGCTTTACGCACATTACATCAATTAATAAATATCATTAAAACATGTAATAAAATATTCGTCGTAGTACTCATACATACCTACAAACCAATACTCAAAATACACATCATATATTTGAAGATGTGACTTAAACCAGAATACCATAACAAAAACCTACAGCTAAACTAAAGACCATTTTGAAATATCATTTAATCTTAGAATATGTGAAAAAACATCTAATATACCGGTACGCAATACATAAATCAGTTAAAGAATAAACATTACATTTATTTTCAGTTGATTTCACATTAACCTTTCTTTCTTAGAAATATATTAACAGGAAAATGCGCGAATCTGTTTGCGGACTTTGGTCGTCCAAACTATCAACTCTACCTCAACAAAATTTGGCAGAGAGGTGGTTTGAAACCCAACGGTGATCCCATGATATGCTGCATCGTAAATTAAACATTTTACATGTTCTACGTTAATACTTAATTATAAGTAGCGATATCCTCACAAAAAAATAGTGGAGGGAAAATTATTTAGGACGTTTACTTGAAAATTTGAAAATATGTTGCTTCCGTATTACAGATTTTCACTGAAAACGAATTATACAATATTTCCACAATAAAGGGGTAAATTGGATGAAATGTGAAGAACAAATCTCACGAACTGGTTTGACATCGGTTTTTGTTAGCAAACTTTGTTATAATTTACACATAAAGAATATCAATTTTCTATTTAACACATATTATCAATATCTGTTGCCCACGCTATCATTTCCAGTCATATTTATTTTGTACACCTGCATGCTAATGTTCCTCCTGTTCGTCACATGCGATCATGAAAGGCATTAAAGTGTGTCTCATTTCCGCCTAGAATTATATTTCTAATTTTTTAATTTTAGAATTTACGTATTTAGAATTTGTGGATAAAGAATGAGGTTAATTTTTTTAACGCGTCACAGGAGAAAAGAGTGAAAAATGTTTACTCGCAGTTACAACAGTATTTCGACAAATTACTACGAAAATCTATAGTTTGTGATAAAAGTAATGTATGTTATGTTTGTAATTCATTTTCATGCGGTCAAGAAATACAATGTAAGCAGTATATGGATATCAATGGAGATGCAAGAAAGAATGTTTCCATCAAAATCGTACAAATCACGCACGCTTTGGGAATTCAGCTATTAAAAACAGAACATATGCGTGCTTTTAACGTGGTCAAAGTGTGTGGTGGTGGTGGCGATGAAGCACCAAATCTTTCTACGTAACGCAATGTTAACGGTCATAAAAGTTGTTTCTCGCAATTAGCCAAATTTTGTTCATACTATCTTGACAACGTTTCTACAACCAATCCTTAGAATTACTTATTAGTTGTATTCTCTGTAATTTCACGAATAAAAGCATTTGTACACGAAATGTCACCCATTGGAAACGATATTGAATACTACAAAATATGAACAGTCTCAGTTTAATATTTTTTTGATATTAATTATTGTTCTGCCTAATGGAAGATGATTACACAGATTTTACAGGTTTTTATTAAACTTGTAACATTAGTATTATTATGTTTCCCTTCCATTTCTAAATTTGTTGTTGATTTTAAGACGCACTTTCAAGTTTTCGATCGAGCTGGAATTTGGCGGATATGTGTGGTTTGTATGAAAACAGATAATGATAACATTGAACTTATCTAATGACTGGGGAGGGAGGTTTATATTGCTCGTCGTATTCATAAGTCTATGCCGAATTATTGAAAATGAGGATGAAGGGCGTTATGTGGGGAAGTATAACGGGTTGCGTCGCCCACAACAGATAAACTTATTTATTTTTGGTTGTGTAACTTATCGGGCTTTATTATCAGATACAATTTCGTTTCATATCAATTATTCTCCCAACGTAACACAGCGGTGACATTGTGGCGCAAGTTAATAATAATAATAAAATTATAATAAATTTATTGTCAAAAAAGTATATAAAGTAAAAAAGTCTAAGATAATATGAATCATAAGACAACACAAACATGCATGAAAATAGTTTTTGAAATTGTTATAAGTTATTTTAAAAGTATTACAACAATGACGTGATAAACGGATTTGAGACGTACAAGACGGATTTAACTTTCATTAAAATCAATAAATTATTTTACATTGTAGAAGCACTGGTGCAGGAAATACCTATTTAACCGGGAATTTGAAGAGATTTAATTTCATTATATAATTTATATTTTTGAGGAGAAAATTATATAGAATGATTCCCGAATGATATGTGCCTTTTTCGCAAAGAGTGGTTGACACTCTAGGAAGATGTACGTTATTCCTATTACGAGTATTGTCCGTGATCGAGTGTTTCGTTTGTGAAACTTTTGTGAAATGATGGTAAGGATTTTGTGATACTTTTGTGAAATGACGTAGACACTGTTTTGTCAGTGTTTACAATGAGACGATTTGCATGGAATCATGCCAAGAGGTTAGACAAAACTTTTTTAGCGTTGGCGTGTTTACATGATAAATTAGTGTTATCAGCAAAAAGAACCATTTTGTAATCTGATATGGAGGAAGACATATCGTTCACATACAATAAAAAGAGTATAGGGCTAAGGATGGAACCTTTGGAACTCCGGAAGAAAGTGGCTTTGTTTCTGAAAGACAATGCTAAAGTACTTTATTTTTAGTACAGGATATTTCGACCTGTTTATATCTATCTTTTAAATAAGTTAGCCATTGATGTGAAAGTCGACGGATACCAAAAGATTGCAATTTGGAAAGGAGAATTTCGTGATCGATGACATCGAATGCTTTGGATAAATCAAGAAAAACGATTTTCTGCACGGTCACGAGATGTGGTAACATCGTTTAAGAAAGAATATATGGTGCTTGTAGTGGAAAAGGATTTCCTAAAACCGTGTTGATCGCCAGAGATAATGTTATTTTTTGATTTAAAAAATGTATAAGACGCTTATTGAACAAACTTTCTAGGATTCTTGGTGGTGTTTAGTAGAGATATTGGCCGATAATTTCGAACATTGAGATTGTCTCCTTTCTTGAGTAAAGATTTCACTTTAGCTTTCTAAAATATGTTAGGAAACACCCCTTCCGATATAGAAATATTAAAAATATTTATGAGTGGATTTAATGTAGCGTGGGACGAAAATTTAACATTAAACTCGGGTATATCATCTATGCCTGTTGAAAATATGTTTTTTTAATGAGATGATGATTCTCATGACTTCACTGGCGTTAGTTTCGGAAGTGAACATAGAATTGGGTACATGGGTGAATATAATTGGAGATTGATTTGAGTTCGTTATTTCTCCTAATTCTGAGCAGTGAGAATTAAACAAATTTGTGATGTCCTGTGGATTTGATATTATTTTGTCATCGTTTAGTAGGGAAATATGTTTTTCGCGATTTTCAAAAGGTGACGTGTAATTTTTAATAATATTTCACATTCTTTGAGTCCGGTTTTTCGATTTTAGAATCAGCCTGTCGTTTTCTATAATATTAGCTGCATATACTACTTTTCGAAGAATCTTATTTTTACGAAAATAATCTTGGAATTCGGGTGGTTGGTTATAGAGTTTTGAAAGATAACATAAACGGCGTTTGGTTTTTGAAGAAATTCTTATCCCTTGGGTGATCCATCTATAGTATTTCTTTGTGTTAATTAACTTGTGTTTTATGGGAAAGCTAGAGTTGTAATGTTTTAGGAATATTTAGATAAATGCATTACATTTCTCGTCAGTGTTTTGGCGAGATATTTCCAAGTTCTCTCAGCAAATAATTTATAAATATGGATGAATTTATGTCATTAAACTCTATAGAATACTTGTAAAGGACTTTAAGTGGTTTTAGTTTATCTTTAATAGTCAATACTAGAGCTAGATGATTGCTGTATCCGGCACTATACATTACATATAAATACGAGATTCCATTGTTGACAATAATCTGATCTAGCAATGTTTGAGATTAACCGGAGAGACGAGTGGGGACGTTTATCGTTGTAATAAGGTTGGAAAAGTCGATAAGATTCTTGCGATTAATTGGTGAATGTGCGGAATCGGATTTATTTAGGAAATCAATGTTGAAATTGCCACATATAACGATAGATTTTGTAGATTTACGTGTAGTATGTTTTAAAATAATTCCGAAGTTCCGAAAAAATATGTCGAGATCTGATTGAGGTCTAACAATATACAAAACAATTATACCGGTGTCGGTCAAATTGACTGCAGAAAATTCCAACACACTATGAACGCTGAAGTTTTCGTAGCCTGTCAGTGGAGAAGATACAATATCATTACGAACGTAGATACACTTACCTCCGTGGTGATTTTTGCCTTTAAAATTTTGCCGACAGTAAGAACTTGCTAAATAATAATTAGAAATAGCAGTATCATTAATGTTGTTAGTTGAAAACCAATGTTCTGTGAGGCATAGCAAATCGAATGGATTTTTGTGTACCGGGATTTCAATGTTTGTCAAGCATACCATCCAGACAGCGCCACCAGCTATATTTGTGGTTGCGCTCAATAAATGGCAGCAAGTTCGTGTTGGACTAGGTTTCTCGCGCTCCTATTGGCTTGTTATTAATCGCAACGAGTCAAGTTGAAATCATTTGAAATGAAATCTTGAAGCAAGATTAAGTATTTTGAAGTTGTGACGAACTGTGAGTACATTTTAAATCAATTTGAACAGTGGAGAACAGTGGAATAATACCACAATGTCTTATGGACACCTCTTGGGCATACAACAGTTCTGGCAGCGTTCCGGATATACAATTTTTTTGCATGCGCAAATGGGTAAGCAATAATACGTTTTAAGTATTTCAGTACTTTGATGTTTCAAGTAATTGGCACATAACATGTGGGTAGACGTTGATGAGCTTGGTCACATTGGCTGTGTATATTGTTGTATACTAATAGAAGTTACATTCTCTTTTAGGTGACAATAAGTGAATTAGATTAATCGGTCCGATAGTCCGCCTTACTTTTCATTCAAGAGTGTGTTCTGTGCGTTTTTCTCCCAAAGAATTCGACGGTAGGTTAAATTACATCTTTTGTACTTTTTGTGATCAGTGAATTATACAGAACATTGGTGAATTAAGTTACTGTATTTGAACTGATTTTCACAATAAGTATGTTGACTGATAATATTGTATTCTTGTTGTGTTTTCCAGATGTTGCGATGATGACCTGAAGAGTGATCTCATTGATTTTCTTCAGCCTCTACTTGGGTAAATGAACATAACAAACTTAGTAATACACCTGGGTAGTATCGAAGTTTGAGTGGATATGATTACATAGGAGGCAGTTCATTAACTAAACACAAATGCTATTAAATTTTCATCTTAAAACAAAAATTTAAAGAAATAGTACCTAGTTAAAATGTAAGATTCTGTTTCTGTGTAAAACGTTTATTTGACATGTTATACCTGACATGAGGCAGTTAATTACGAATAACTAGAGAGAAATGATGTTTGCATCTTATTTACCGTTTTTGTACCTGTAATGAATTTAATTTTGATAAATGTCTATGTAGTGTGTAAAAGTGTTACATTTTTCATTGAGCCACCTTTTTTATGTTTTAATGTAAACTTGCGTTTAAAATTTTTTTATTTCCACTTTGTTTATTTACTACTTGATGTATTGTGGCTTTTGGTTTTCAGAAACTTGTTATTTAATTTTACTTTCACTTTGTTAGTTTAATACTTGAGTTATAGTATATTGTAGTGTTTGTAACTTCGTAATGTTTTTTAACCATGAGATGGATAAATCTAGTCATGTTATCCTATGGATATACAAAGGGTTTTAAGGTAAACTTTTCTTTAAAATCAATATTGGCATTCATACAAATTTTGTGAATTTCTTATTGCGAAGTCAGTCTTCTCACACGTATTCTCAGGTTGGCAGACCTCTCTCATTTCCCTGATCGATTGATATTCAACCTGTAGAATGGAAAATTATGAGACTGTTTCTTGGTAGATTATTGTTAGATGGTATTGGCAGATTGTCTTCATTTCTTTTTCATATTATTGTTACTAACTTTGCAAGACACCCTACTGAAAGTCTTCTAGACTTATTCTCCTCTTATTTGATTGTTTGATACCAATGTGAAAGCAGAAAGATTTGTTTACTTTTGGACTTCATCTGAACTGTAGTAAATCTTGCATTGTCTTTTTGCCACTCCATCATCACTCAAACAGTAACATACTCGTATATGAAATACGTCACAAACTGTGCAAGGAGCAGAGGGGTTTATACACCACTGTAGCTTAAAACAAAGTAATCATTCCATTGACTGCTTTCTATACAGCCACTGGAGATGACATTTCCCCACAAAATTGATAAAGTTAAATAGCATTTATGGACTTAACTGCTTCCTTTGTTTCTCATGTGACTTGCTTTATCAGTCTGATTTATTTATTTAATCCTCCAAATACTTGGTGGATGTACATAAATAAGTTGCTTTTTGCTAGTATTTTGTATGAAGGGTTGTATATTTCCTATGAAAATGACATTAAATGTGATAATATCATGTAATCTTATTATGAATAAATAGAATTGAGAGCAAGTATGTCTTTTCTTCGTATAAATTTCCTGTCAATTGTATCCTGTTTTCATTTTCTGTTTCAAATGTGTAGTAAAATATTTCTGTTATACACTGTGTTAACTATTCACAAATGTTAATTTTTGCAGGGAAAGTATTTTCAGCTACAAACAATATGAAATGAGGTAGCATTAGAACGCGGGAAGGGGGTACAGAAGAGGTGGGGGTTACCGTACCTAGAAGGGGAGGGGAAGGAAATCGGGAACTGCCACGCACCCTGGTGACCGCTTGTAGAACTAGTCTCGAGAGTAGTTAGTACAAAATTTCGTTTGGAGCGCTGAAACCAGTAACAAGCCGTTAACACGGGAGAAGGCGGTATGGGACATAGTCTGTGATTACAGCTTATTCTTGTAAAGAACGCTGAAGCAGGAGGTCAAACCCAGAATATAAACCGATGTATTCGTGCAAATATATATTTTACTTACTTTGCCTATTATACAGTATGCATTGTTAACAATGCCTAGGCAATACTGGAAATTAAAATTACTTCCTACTTTGCTTGATGATTTCGGGCAATATACATATTGACTAGGTGGTGGGAACGATGCCTCATTTCCTACTTTGCCGATAACACGTATTCTCCTGGATAATAAAGGACTCCAGAAAATATTCTAAGTCCCGCGCGCTTGTAGATTTGGAGCCGTTAGGAACCACGTCTCTGCGACGGGGGAAAAGCTCCTCACTTGCGTTCCACCAATAGAAGTCAAACTTGAAACTGCTTCCATGTTTGGTGCACCAATAGAAGACTAATACTGGCGAACATTCAACTATTAAATCGTAACAAGAGAAAATGTTTTATTTCGCCGCTATTAAAGTAATAATTTGTAAATTTTTATTATACATATTTCGGACTTCCATAACAAATATATTCTGTATACTCTTAACTTCAATAAACTTTATGATTCTCTATAATTAAATGACACCTCAAAATTCGTTGTCTCACGACTCCTTCCTTGAGAATATACAAGATATTAGAGTTTCTATAAAAAAGTACTATTCTTATATATCAATCGGAATTCAAGGATTATTGAAAACAATTGAATAAAATATGTATGAATAACACGAAAGGTTAATACTAATGATATTAATAATGTTAAACCACTTAAAGAATAAATAAATTATATATACTAGAAATATATTGATCCAAGATATAACGCTTTGGAAGTAATCGTGCAACATAAAACAAGATGCTCAGAGAGTAACATTACAAAAATATTTTTTTAGATTTCAATAAATATAACAAAAACAATTTTAAAAAAAATTAAGATATTCAAATATAATTGAGTTGTATTCACGCAGATTAACTAAGATAGTCACACAATAAAACACCGCATTTCAATTATGAAGTTTACCAATACGAGAAAAATATTCCAGAATATTGTATAGAATAAAAATAAATATTGCATTTAATTGAGTATCTCTCGTCTCAGAGATCAATTTCATAATTTTCTCTGTTTTCCTTCTTTCCTTTTCCTTTCATACTTTCTTTCTTTTCTTCTTTTTTTGTTCCTTCCCTCTGTCTTTCCTTCTTTCTTTCATTATTTCTTTCACACTTTCTTTTTTACTATTTCCTTTCTTTCTTTCTTTTCCTTCCTGTACATTTATATAACTTCAGGGAAATTAATTATAATTCATTCACATGACTATGACCCTATTTGGTTGATACTGTCGGACTATGAGTATTACTCCTATTGCGAGTTTTGTGTTCGTGAACAAAACTGTTTTGTATGAAACAAGGGTGGTGCTTCAGTAATTCAGTCTGAACGAACACGGCAGTTTCATAAATATTAATGAAGGGAAGCGTTAATATATTTAATTCCTTGAATAAAGGTTTACAAGAGATTCACGGGTGAGATTTACAAATTTTCCGAACAATCCTCTTTTGAATTCTGAAAGTTTGGACATTCTACCCGGAATTACCCTAGTAGATGTCGCCGTAACGTAAATGGGAGTAAACATTTGCAAAATATACGCAACGGGAAATATGTGGACTAACAGTATTAACTAAGATTCGTAATGAGTAACACAATTTGCTTAATTGGGAATAAGGATTGTCAACGAGAGAATTTCATTTGAGATTGTCTTGAATGTGAAGATCCAAATTTATTTTATTAGTGACTGTTTTTAATTGTGTCCCTTTTAACGAAAGAGGAACCTGGGGTAAAGTTTTTATGATACTATTGTGAAATGACGTAGACACTGTTTTGTCAGTGTTTACTATGAGGCGATTTGCATGGAACCAAGTCGAGAGGTTAGACAAACGTTTTTGAGCATTGGCGTGCTTACATAGTAGATTAGTGTCATGGGCAAACATAATTCCCTTCAATACTTCATTACCTGATGTGCCCAGAGGAGCGAGTAGTAATATTGATCATATAACTACAGATTCAGGTACGGTCATTATTTTCATTTAAACGATTAGTCAAATATACATAAATGAAACAAATAATACATGTTCAGGTGTTCATATATATTTTCATTCTTATTTGGGAGATGAATCATGAACTGATCTTTTGTCTGAGGAGAGTGTTTCATCAGTGCCTCGTTTTGATCGTCATCAAAAAATGTGTATTGCTTGTGACCTTAACTATGAGATCTTGCATTGGTTGAAGGACAATTATACGCAATATATAGTTTTATGTACGGTTGCTAGAGATAAATTAGTTACGCCAGTATCAACTGTTCCCTCTAAGACCGCATTTAGTACGAGCGGGCGAGTACTAAATGCTAGGAGTATTTGTTTGACATCATCTATTGTTGAAACACTTTTTCGTACCCAGACTTGGTTACGAGTTGGATTAACTGTACAAGATCATTCCTAAGTAAAGAACTAATAGCAAAAGGAGAAGATTTTACTCTTGAAGCAGGAATTCATAAAAACACCTTTATTTCATCATCATTTACATTTTTTTATTAGTGTACCTTATTTATTTTATATTGTACGTATCATATTACTTTTGCAGAGTATCAAGCACGCTTATCTGGAGACGGTGCAGTGGGTCCAAGTGGACTTACATAAATGTTTACTGTATTTTTTGGACTATTTTTTAATTTATTTATTTGTTTACTGTTTTTGTTGAAACAATTATATGCTTATAAATGCTGTTCTGTGTGAAAAAATTTCACTTTCATTTAAAATGTATTTATGTTTTATACAGCAATAAATAAATCATTAACTATTTAAACCAATTTCTGTTTTAATATTTTTTCATTACATGTGTTACATGCCTTATACTTACACTATATTTCATTTAGATTTAATATTTATTAATATTTGATAAAACTAATTAAGACATTATTAAACTTCGGACAAATTAATATAATTTTCAGATCAAACTGCGTTATTTCCTTATACTTGTGGTTATAAAACTTACAATTAATTAGAAATAAAAATCAACATATTTTGATTATGCAAAATAATGTTCGGTCCTGATTCGGTTAATTCTATTAAACCGACTCTACCCGTCAGACCCTGACCGAGCCGAGAGAGAGTCAACTAGGTCGGTTCGGTTTATTTTCGGTTCGGTTGGAAACCCGTCCGACTCGATCCGATGCCCACCCCTAGTTTACACCAGCGAGCTCAAATAGCTGGAAAAATTCCGGACAAATTTGCTCTTGTTATGCTCCAAAAGTATTCTGCATTAGACGATTTTACAGGATAATTATAAAAAGATTACATTGGATATAACCCACTGACCAACTCTCTTCGGACTTCTACTTCTGGTCCATAAGAGCCTTGGATCATATGATTCTTCTATGATCAGATAATCAGATGTGATAAAAATATTAAATATTCACAAAATTTATTTGTAGAAAATAAAATATTAATTTACCAAAGATAGAATTAAAAATATAACTAAATCGGGATATCCATCCAATTCTTACAAGCTCATGAAGAAGATTCCTTTCGCAAGAGCGCAGCACTATTGAGGTGTCCACGCAGACGCGAGTTCAAACGATGAGTTGTTCTCTCAACAGATGGCTCTGGAGTCGGACTAAGCCAATACAATGCGGTAGTGATTCAAATCAATACTAAAATTGATTTATTTTCTTTATATTTAGGGGTAAAATATTTTACGCAGAAATAAAGATATCAGTTAATCTGGTCCTTCTGTTTTAAATGGTTCAAATGAATGAACAGCCCATCTCATCCCATTATGAATGATCATGTCCCCCAGCCAAATTCCAATTTTCAATAAAGTAAGCACCCCACTTTATCAAAACAAAACAAAAATTAGCCTATAATTTAGTATTAATTAAGTACAATTTGCACCAAAGAGATTTCATTTAGTACGTGTGTGATACACCCAAGATTGATATTTAAACAGTGGGGGTACTGGTTAAATATCAAGCTAGCACCCTCACATTGACGTAATAAAATCACTTTACGGTTTTTCAAATGTTTGAATTTGGTACAATTTAGAACATGCAAAACAATTTTTTTGGTAAGAAATGTTTTTTATAAACAAATTACACAAACGTTGATAGTTTTGCAAAATAAATTAATGGAATCAATTCTACATCGAAAAATAAGAAACTTTTATTCTATTACTTTTTTCCGTCAAATGCACATTTTTGTTGAAAGACGTTAATAAATCTTGTTAACCAGATGGAGTTCTAACTTAACCTAAAGCTAGCTCCCCCACATTGACGTTATTGTTTCATTTGCAGATATTTTAAATATTTGAATAATGTACCGTCCTGGTAACATAAAAGTGCGCACAAAAAAAACTATAATTCCCACTGGCTTCGAAGTTTGGAGCTGCTAGATTTGCAACGCCACGTGATTGATCTGATTTGCAACGCCACGTGAACGTCGCTAGATCTGCGACGGGGAAAAGGCATCTCATTTTCGTTCGACAAATCGTAGGTAAACTTGAAACTGCTTCCACATTTGGCTGACCAATAGAAGACAGGTACTGCCGAAAATACCTCTATGAAATCGTAATGAGAAAGAATGTTTTATTTCGCTGATTATAAAGGAACATTTTAAATTTTATTATAGACATCTTGGACTTCCTTACATTTTTTTTATTTTTAACTGCAATAAACATGATTATTCTCTATATATAAACGATATCTCAAGTTTTGTTGTCTCACAACGCCGTCCTAGTGAATATAGAACATTAAAATTCTTCGTAACAAATTTGCTTCTTACTGTAAAATCTATATTGTTTAATCACAGAATTTGAATATCATCCCAAGATATTGTATGAATTTCGTGAAATACGCATTCAGGAATTTTTTATAAATATTATTATAACCTCTGAATTTTAATCAGTGGCGCAAAGAAATCAATGCTCATTCGAATCATTGTAATTTTGTGCTTTGTTTATTGTAATTTCAAATGATATTCAGCCTCTCTATACTATTTTGTGATGTCAATCGTAAAGCAAGCATTATAGAAAACAATTTGATATAAAATGAATGAATAATACTAAATGTTAATTCTTTTAATATTCAGCAGTTTGAAGACCGCGGGAGCCATTAGTTTCCAGATTACCTGCAGACAGCGGTAACTGCAGCTTGGGTGGGGCAAGTAGTGCCGGCGCCGTGCTACGTCAACAAGCACGAATAGGAGGTTGGCGAGGGCTACGAGCGGCGGGAAAGAGGTCGCTTATAAGTTACGCCGCGTGCAGCGGCAGACAGACCACAACCGAGGCGCTACAGTAACGGACCACCCATCGGAACCAGATCTCGCTGCAACTTACGTGTCGATGGAACTTCGACTAAGCGCAGCAACTGTCTTCTGGATTTATGGAATTGCGACCGTAGGCTATAATATTCTGGAATTTGTATGTGTATGGCTACAAGAAAAGTTGTTTTGTTACTAACGAGTGGCAGTTTTTAACGACACAGTAATTTTCAATCATTTTGAACCAATAAATATATAAATTACGTCTGCAAGAAATGCATTAAAGCAATATACAATGCTTGGTTGTAATCGAGCAAAATATAAAACAACATGCTCATAGAGTAACATTACTAAAAAGATGATCTTTAGTTCTCAAAAATATATTCAAATGAACATATCACTTTTATTTAGACTTTCAAATACAACTGAGTTGTATTCATTTTTCTGGGGGTGGGGCTATAGGGCTCATCAACCTCAAAGTCATTAGAGCTGTTCCGGGGCGACGTACGAAATGATAGGGAAATCCTCTGGCGGATGCCACGGAACACAACAGATTTATGAAGACGGAGGACCAGCTTCCAAGGAAGCAATTTGAGGGACGTAAAATAAGGAAATGACCAAAGATAACCCTTATAAGTTTGATGAATCGAATTTCGTCACAACATTGTATGGGATAAATGAAATAAACATTGAATTAACTCTTGAATTATTAAACTAAAGATACATAAACAAGAAACAATTGAGCAATCAAAAATTGGATT
>NNCF01129723.1:325755-347066 GCA_002313205.1 Laupala kohalensis
AAATGCAGAATGGGAGCAAATCTCGGTCGCGTGCGGCAACTTGTGAATGTGCTCTTAAATGTAGTTTAACAATACTTGATGTTACTCGCTCTATAATAAAACGAATCGAAAATTAAATAAAAATAACTAAGTAATCAGACTTAGAAATGAAAAGACCGACTTTGAAATCGGGTGGCTGTTGGCGAAAAATGTATGTCCGTTTGCATGGACGAGTAGTAGCCGAATGAGTGCGTCCGTTTGAGTGGACGCGCGGCAGCCGATTGGTACCGGATGCGAGGCTGAAACGGATCAGGTAGAGAGCTGAAGAATGAAAGGACGGCCATCTACTGGCACTATCTTACGGCCAGCTGATGAGGCTCAATGCTAATACTTGCAGATTTTGTTAAATGAAGGGTGCAGGAAATGTGCGCTTTCTGGTGAAAGGTGTTTCGCCTAACAAAGGCCAGCTACCGCAGCCTGCATATTGGGGGTGAGAAGGTGCCAAACGCAGCCTCGCTGACAGGTGCTTAGAAGCAGGTAGCCTCACTTAGGGCAAGCGTTATTTCCAGCTGGGGACAATTATGTGTGCCGAAACAAGAGCCATTGAGTTGTATTCATTCAAATTATCTATGATTATCAGACTATATAGAATCGCAATTAATATTGAATTTAATTAGGTATCTTACATTGTCCCAGATATCAATTTCATTATTTTCTTTTGTTACCATCGACATGCCATAGAATTCATTGATTTCAATAGCAGGGGGCAAACGAGGTGATTCAGAACCGCTCTTTAAATAACATTTTACGAAGCAACATGATTATTCATATTGGTGAAGATAAATATATTGATTAGACAATAAATATGATTTTTAGGGTAAGGATAAAAAATCAGCGAAGCAATTGATGAGATAACACGTACAAAATTAAATATAAAGTTATTGTAACCAGTAGGTTACAGCATTCCAGATTCTGGGTAATTTTGTGAGAAATTATTTTATGGAACGAAAAAGAATAAGAAAAAATGGATATAACAATCCGCAAATTTGAAAAAACAACTGATAAATAAGTAATACAACCTATATTTTCATAAAAAGTGTTTAAAACAAAACATTTAGACTTATTTAACTTATAAAACCCTTCATTCTATATCTTGCGATGATATTCAAATTGTGCGATAAAACAAAATCGATTTTACAGTAAGTAGCAAACTTTTTACGAGGAATTTTAATTTGTTTCATATTCCCTAGGACGGCGTTGTGAGACAATGAAACTTGAGATGTCATTTAAATATGGAGAAGAATAAAGTTAATTCTAGTTAAGAATATAAAGAATATTTCTTTGTTATGGGAGTCTATGATGTGTATAATAAAATTTGCAAAATATTTCTTTACAAGCAGTGTAATAAAACATTTTTTCTCGTTACAATTTCATAGAGGTTTTTTCGCCAGTATTATTGGTCCGCCAAATATGGAAGCAGTTTCAAGTTTGCCTGCGATTGGTCGATCGAAAATGAGATTTTTCTACAGAAATCTGCATTTGACGGTAAAAATTAATAGAATAAAGGTTTCTTATTATTCGATGTAGAATTGATTCTAATTCATTATTTTTCAAAACTGTCATCTTTTTGGTAATTTGTTTATAAAAAACAATTGTTACTAATTAAAAATTTTTATTTTGCCTGTAGTAAATTGTACCAAATTGAAACATTTAAAAAATCGTAAAATGATACTATTACCTCAATGTGGAGCTTCTAGCTTGATATCAAGCCAGCACCTCCACTGTTGAAATTGCAATTATGGGTGTATCTCGCGTGTACCAAAA
This sequence comes from Laupala kohalensis, assembly GCA_002313205.1. Lineage (NCBI taxonomy): Eukaryota > Metazoa > Arthropoda > Insecta > Orthoptera > Trigonidiidae > Laupala > Laupala kohalensis. Next base: position 327,559 of record NNCF01129723.1, read on the forward strand.
AAATCATTTTTGGAACAAATAGTACTTAATTAGTACTAAATTATAGGCTAATTTTTGTTTTGTTTCGATAAAGTGGGTGTGCTAACTTTTTGAGGTAAATTCCAATCTTTCCTGTTCGTCTTACGGACTTCCATATAGTAGTTCCAGTTCAGATTGCTGTTCATCATAAACTTCTATGGATCCAGGAGAGTTAACTTTTAACGTTTTTACAGTGTATCCTTCCCTGTAATAGTGTGCGATCCATTATGAGGCTTCATAGTGTCCAGTTTATTAGGTCCATTTTTAGCCTACAGATTTATGAGTCTCGCACCAGTAGATATTTTCTCAATATCACTACAATACTTCCTCCATCAATATCACTACAATACTTTTGGTCTTTCTTATTGCAGTATTGTAACGGATGAGTTCTGTTCTTTAGCTATTCCAGTCATCTGTTAAACTGGTGAAATTAAATAATCTTCTCGAGTTGTATCTAAGTTCGCTCAACTCTTTAGACTGCCAAGAAACCGTCCTTGGAAAATTTGCATCCTTAACTTTACAATTTAAATAATAATAAAAGATAGTGAATTTTTGCAACAGATTAACAGCTAACTCCAAGTCTAACACTTAACGTATGTTCTTTGGAATCCGTTGAAGTAAAACTAATAGGTCTTTCTTGTAAGAATCCCAATCAGTGTTCTTTGGATTTCATATTACTCTTGTTCATATACTTGTTACCCTACCTTAAAGCATATATATATCTGAGATCTCACTGCTTACATGGCAGTTTTCTACATGGATCTGTTCTCAAAGAATCGAGGAATGTTATTGTCTTTATTAAGAATTTGTAAGTGTGTACTTACAATTAACGCCAAGTGCAGCTCTCATCTCTGGTTTACGTCACTGCTCCTCCATATAAGAAGAGGTCAGAAATCACCCTTTTTTGCCCTTTTTCCTTTAGGAAGAATCTTAGAAAAGAACCTAAAAATAGGAATTACATTTAAGCAGTTCTTAATATAGATACAGGGTCTTAATTTATCTGTATATCTTGAGAAAATAACTGATCCATTAGAAATATTTATGCCACTTATCCAGCCCATACGGTTCTTGAATAAGAGCAATATCAACATTTCTAGCAGCTATTTTTGTCTAGGACAGCACTAGCGGCCTTGCAGTGATAGGGTTTATTTGTACAATAGAAACCTGATTCATTACTAAATAAAAATTTATTTCAATTTCCATTACAGATCTCAGTGTCCATAGCATCAGAAGTTACGGTCCTCTTGGTCACTTTCTCGCCTTCTTGCTTTTCAGCTTTAACAGGGTCGGTAAGGATTTAAAGAGTACCCCTGTCCATTCCAGTGTGAACCCTAAGTTGACCGATTCCTTGTCAACTAGCATGAAAAGCTGCTGTCCCGTTGAATCAACCTGTATCTCGTGTACTTTCCAGCAATCGGTTGTTAGTGCATGAATAAATATTTTCAACCTGTGAAGAAAGATATTGGAGTCCTCGGTCACGGTGTACAGAGTTCAGAAAACTACCTTCACATGTTTTGGAAGATAGGTCTTTCCTCTATGATTTGCCTCTATGGTTTTTAAGGTAAAATCGTCTTTGAATCTAAACTCATCGAGATTTATCCTAAACTAGTTACAGATCTCATTTTGACAGTACGAAAGCCCGTCTTGCAGTGTATATTTCTCAGCAGCGGTGGAGACACCTCCTCAGAGGTATCATCCACTCTCCTGAGAATTTCTTATAGATTATTTTTGATCTCAGGATTAGCCTGCCAGAGTTTAGGACATTTCTCACGTATAATTACCATCTTATCACATGCAACTATTACCCTACATGAAACTAAAGGTTCTGTAAACCCTTTAGTTTTCTTCGGAAGTTGCTTGTCAGTGTGTTTCACATGAGATTTTGGTCCACTTAACAGTCCCCTGTCCTTGTTGTCTTTGTCCCTCAGTATCAGTTTGCCCCTATCTTGCCTTCTTTTACTTTCATCTTGCTGCCCCCGACAATTTCTTATGTAGATATAGTGTATTAATATTTGAGGCAATAATGCCAAAGTCTTTCTCTCCAGGTTTGCTAGAACTACTACCTCCCTGAGTCTCTTTTCAGGTTTCTCTCATTGGAATACCTGATCTCTACTTTTCCCCTTTCCCTCATTTTTGTATCTAAGATATCCATAAATGATCTGTATTTTTTGAAAAATGTTATAACCTTTAGTTAAGTTTTTTTGTAATACGTCAATTGCTTAATTCTTTGAAAAAAATTTTTTCTGTAAATGATCTTTAAATTAAATATTAAAAATTTCTTTCCAATTAGTACCGAGAAACAGAATTTTAAAAACCAAATAATTAAAGCTGATGAAATATTTTTGTTGTTTTTATTTCTTATAACGTATTCAATTTGGATTAAAAAAATATTAATTGATTAGTGCTTGATGTTTCGACACTGTGGTTTTCGGAATTGTCCTTTCCTTGATTATTTTACTATTAATGTGCCCTATTCTCAGTCTACTCCTCGATGAAACACAAACTCCGGTTAGTATATTTTGTATTTGGTGTTTTGTTAACAAACCGTGTTACTGCTTCCTACGTTCTCATCTTTCGTAAGCATTTCATCGTTAATTCTCACGAAAATGGGAACATCGCGTGGATTTGCTACTGAGAGTCGCCTTACCCGATGGATAAGTGTGATAAAAGGCGCACGATCTTTCACGTCATGAACAGAAGGGATAGGAATGTATCTCTTTACTGTTGTTGTATCTACATGGTGCGGATTAGGAGGGGTGGAAGGAGGGGACATTTGATAAGGCATGTAGGTTGGCTAATCGGCTGTACCATCAACTTGGCGTACAGCAAGTTTCAAGCATCTATCGATCGATTTGTGAAAATTCGGTTATTTACCCGCTCGGCAAGTACCCGACAGATAGATAAAGAGTGGTGAAAGACGACCTGAATGAAATTAAACGTTCATATTACTGTACAGAATGTTTCTCCACGCAATTAAGTCGCTCGAGTATAGTTAGTATACATTAATACGCAAATTTCTCCCAGATTTTTCTTTCCTTTTCTGTGTAACCGGGCAATAAACTGTCTTGAAAATAAATATAAAAAGTTACTCGGATATTGCTAGTAAATTTAATTTATGTTATGTCCTTTAAAGCTGTTATCGTCTTAACGAGTTACTTTCGCCTAACGCTCCTCAATAATTTGTTTCATGACATGTTAAAATTTGTTTTCGATTTGTGTAATGGTTCATGTGTTACAAATTGTCAAAATGTCAGTTGCGTCTGAGGAACGTCAAAATAATAATCTTTCTTTGTTTACTTTATTAAAAAATCAACCAATCACGAAAATTCCGTTCTGCAACGCAGAATAGGATGAGCTCAATTTCAACTTGGAATGCACTTCGCTTACTACGCATGCGCAAAGGCGGATATTTACAATTTCTACTGCAGTAATAGTTTCTAATCGTATTGTCAGTAAAGCCAGTCTCGAAAGGATCAAGGCAGTGTGATTATGTGGAGAGAGACAGATCTATTACGTCCTAGAAGGAAATAATACAGATAATATCTTTATCAATTAAATACGAGTCTTCAATGGAGCAAACATTAAAGTCTTCTTAGTAGTATTCTTTATTTTAATTGCGCATCTTCTTGTTCCCACAGGTAGATGTTAATTACAAAAACCTCATTCCATTACGACCTCACATACTTCCATCACGCTCCATAACACTGATCTGCTATTTATTCGAACGAGTGAATTTCCAATAGCGCGTGACGGTAAATTTTAGAATATCGTATGAACTCGTCTGTAATTACTTTTTCAGATAATATCATCAAGTTTCATGAATGTCCATGAAACGGTATGTATCAGCGTAACGGACAAATCAAACATCCGAACAGACATCCTCACATATTAGAAGATTAAGGAAATGTCAAAGAAAGAATACTTCATCCACTTTAGCACATATTGTAATCTATTAAAAATGATGAACACTTAATCGAATTTGGAAACTTAAAGTGGAGTTTTCAATGAAGATCTTCAATATTTTGATAACATCTCTAATTTATGGTTGAAATTTTTTGAGGTGATATAAAATAAAATAATTTAACTATTTTTATACTTGTAATACATTATACAATTGGTATAATTAAATGTTCAAAAAATTCTTCAATGAAAAGTGCACATATATATTACTCTTCATGTTCTTTTGGCAAAACAAAATGGCTTCTTTATAAATGAAATTCTTCTTTTGAGATGATAAGCTTGATTCAACGTTCCTTTCCTCTCTACACGTGATTTATCAAGGAACATTGCTGCATTCATAATATATTACAGAATTCATAGTAGATCCTAACAGATCCCTTCAGATATTGAATCTCAATGCGTTATCTTTTAATGCGATAACTGATCTCACGGACGATTAAACGGATGAAACAATTTTTGAACCAATCCAGAGCCATGAGCCATGAAGCAAGGGCAAGTAAATTGGAATCTACGTGTGTCATATTGCTTTTATGTGCTACGACGAATCTTGGACAGATAAAGTAATCCTAATCGAGCTTTGTTTTTCTTTGTGATAAGATTAGAACATCGATCCATCGAACCATGTAATCTGTGGAAATCCACCTTCCAGTAGAGTTGTAGATTGGATTCTAGTGATTCAATATTTCCCAATGATATTTCAATACACTGCTAAAATTCGTTGTTCCTTATCAATACAAGAATGGGTGTTTTAAATGGAAATTAAAACATAAAATCGAACGCGAGTTTTTAAATATTTCAATATAAGTTTATTTACTTATTGTACCTCTGATAATATGAACTTCTGAGCAGTACTTTTCAAAAATATCATTACGTTCCTGTTTTATAACTTAAATTTATATTGGAATTCCACTATTTACGTCCATTATATAATTTGGAAAAGTAAATTATAACTTCCGACCTTTTTGGACGATCACAATATACTTATTGTGTTTTATACGTACAAGAAACCCTCAAAATACAGTTTACTTAGTACGAGGTTGCGAAAAATTAATTCACTTTTGAAGAATAATTATTTCCATTAATTTAAAAAACAACTCAAAAGATTAGACTATGGGTTATCGAGATAAAGATGTCAATATGATTAACAATAAGTTTATCCACCATTAAAGATGGCACCCCTAGAGAAGACCGACTACCCTTTTAGGTGACAAAGTGCGTTTTTACATATTTAACGTATGTTATTGAAGAATCAAAACAAGAAACGGTGTCCCCTACGTTCTACTCTATTTAAGGAAACGCCTAGCACATTCGCCGTCCTCGATATTATCTTTTGTATCATCAATAGAGATTATAATCCCATTATCGAACATTTGTTGTCCTAAAAATACTTGTGTATAGTGATTATCAGTATACATCTCCGGAAACAAAATCTCCAAATAATATTAAAAGATTGATAAAAAATATAAAGGTAATTTTGTATAAAAAATTGTTCTCAGACAATTTTAACCTGATAGTGTCATCTCTGTGCATCAAAATCTATTCAATTCATAAGGGAAAAAACATGTGATATATAGAATTATTTATAATTTTTAAAGAAAAATCTGTAATAAAATAAATAATAAAAAGTAATAAAGTAAATGAGCACGTTTTCAGTTATTTTGATCCGAATTGTTTTCAGATCGGATTGAAATCACAACGTTTCGTTACGTTTTTATCCCCATTTTTGGTACCCAAAATTGTTCGATTCAATTCTCTCTTACTAAACATAGCGAAAGTAAAAGTGAAGAATCTGTAATCATTTATTCTCGGTCTCAAGATAAGCCATAGATACATTTAAAAACAGAGGAATAAAACATTTCTATGATGAATAATTCTCGAATTAAAGTAATACCATAACATTAATCCTTTGCTGCCGGCACTACGAAGAAGTATATTTTTTCTTATTGAACAAGATTGATTTTTCAGAATGACTAAATAAACCTATTTTTTCTTCAAATTTTTTTTAAATATACCCAATGATTTTATAATTTTTCAGAGGCGGAATATTGTGATGTATTGTTCTATTTCTACCAAATTATGAATAAAAAATACAAAAAACTCAACAATGTGAGTGAAATATAACATTTTTGCTTTAGACTCCTACTATACAGTCATTATTGCTGCATTTTTTAAAGTTATATTCTACTGGAGATCCACTTTGAAAATTGAACAGTCTGAACATCTTGAGGATCACATGCACAGAATCAGGTACACAAACCGTCCTTCCCAGCACACGCCTCATTTTTAGAGGATATAGGAGACAGAAAAATACAGCATTGTAATCGAAAACTGTTTTAAAGTATGGGACAACTAATATACCGTGTTAAACAAAGAATACAAGATAAGTCATAATCAAATGAAGATTAAAATTAATGCTACTATTAAGTACTGTCATACAACTACAGAACAATTAATAATAATTTGTTTTGATGAAGTGTGTTGAAGTACAGAATATTTAAATAGATCAACTTTTTTAACACAAATTATTTTCATTAAGTCACGAGTTGTAAAGCACAATTGAAATTAATTTTTATATCACTTACGTTTTACTTTAATGCACTGTTATTGTGAGAAAATAATTATAAAAAATGAAAGACACTTTTGTATCATTTTTACATGGAAACGAGTGTTGGAAGGGCGCCTGGGAAAATATTTCGCTTGATACGAGAGCAAAGAAATTAAAAATTACTTTAAAAATAGCTATTTAATGGCACAAATAAATTCCAAAACTTTATTGAATAACAAACTTCGTTTTTCAAGGTAATTGCAAATTTTCTCTCTGAAATTGCATTTTGAAACTTTCGGTATACTCTTATGATATAGGTGAGGGAATCTTAGAGTTCTACAACATTTTGAAGGTTTTCATTATTTATGTTTCATTTTAATAAAATTCTACAAGTGTATTTACTATCTTTGAAGTACTGTTTTTTTTCAATACTTCCAACATTATAAGCACACATGTTTATTAATTAAAATATGTAAACTGTTATCACAATTCAAATTGTACAGCTCGAAATGTACTCTTCGGATGATGAATGATACTCTACTATTAATTTTAAAAACAATTACAAGGTTTATAACGCGAAAATTCCAAAAGGAGAAAAAAGTACAGATTATGCAAAATTCAATCTCTGATATTGTTGTAAAAGATCTTAAAAGGAGTAATTTGGTAGAGTCTTATGAAGGAAACAATAATATGAGGAGAAATGGAGATGTTCATGATAGGTTTGTATAGTTGATATATGCTATGGCAGTGAAAGGTGATTCAGATTATTCATCTCTTGATATTTTACAAAACCCAGTTCATATTGAAAAGGAGTTCTAAGAATTGATTGGTAGTCTCTAAGAGTATTCAAGTAAAAAATTATTTCTATTAGTCAGTTAACAAAGTATGGGATATAAAACAGGTGAGATGTAGTACAAAAATTTGTAAGACATGTAATCGGATCCATGATATGAATGATTTACGGTACAATCAGTGACGATTAAGTATGACGTGCTATTAGTTTCCATGATATAAATGGGATCTCTTTAAGTCTTAGGGTTGATGGGAACTAGAAAAAATAATGAACAGCTTTCTCTGGATAACGAATTTTGAAGTTGAATGAAAATGTTTACGAAAAAGATCGTTAAGTTGAATTAATTAAATAAATTAATAGACTAATTATTGAATGTAAATCTATAAGAAAAAGGTGGATGATGAAGTTTACTCGGTCGAAAATTTCACGTGATTATTCTTTCAGTAATCTCTTGTATTGTGTATCCTTTGCTTGTTTGTACTCTTTGTGACAAATTTGTATCATTACTACGGCGAAACACACACGAGTTATTTTCGTCAAAGTAGGCAATTTATTTAAATCATGCGGTAGATAATAATGTTTATTATAGTTTCTGAGGTTGAAAGAGGAGAAGTTTTCCTCCCGTCGTAATGTTGTTGTTCTATTGAATGCGCGTTCAAGGTCCTCCTTCTGAAAGACCATGAGTACTGTAAAGGTTTTGATGTAACTGTTCGGAAGATTCTTATTCAATTATATTTTTATGTCATTACTAATATTTTTACCTTATTTTAATATTTGATTTCGTGAATATGTCCTGCCTGTGACCTTTTTATTCAAGTAGTCCTTGATACGACATATGTTTTAAATTGTATTTTCAGTGTAAATACTGAAAACACTAGATAACTCAACTCTTCGGAGAGACAAAAAATAGATATAAGTAATACATTTTTAAAAATTTAATATTTTTTTTTCATTTCTAACACATTTATAACCGTGTTGTTTTTTGACTGGTTGTTTATGACACATATCTTAGTTTTTGATTATTCATTTGGAATTTACGAGCTACGATACAAATTTCTCTGTATATATAGTCGTCACTAAAATATAGCTACGACTTAACACATGTGTATTACGATATTCATACCCGTAAAATAGGTTTATGTATACAAAAATACATAGACGAGCAATACGCATTATATTGAACCTGCATATTTCTGTACTCAGTCGTACTTCTTCACATGATTGACACGAGGTAAAATCCTATCGCACGGAGTGGGTGGACGCACGAGTGTAATGGGTGTCGCGCGGCGACTAAATTCACGTAACGGCCACCGCTACCGCCTTCACCACCATCGCCACCGCGCACCTCCACGTGATGCACGAAGCAGAGACATAGCGAACATCGGCCGCAGTCGCTCGCCGATGACGCCCGCGCCGACCCCACAACGTAACAGGTAGGATGCTACTACTGCACTGCGTCTCTCTGCGCGCCTCACTTTTCATTTTATGACATTCGAAACCCGCCCAGAATTTCATTTTCTTTTCTTCTTTTCATTTTCAAATACCAAACATTTTAACATGTTCTCATATTATGTCATTGATCACAACTATTGTTTTCGAATACCATATAATATATTTTTTTCCTCATCATGTCGTATGTTTCTTCCAAATGGTTCATGAAAATTATGACAAAGTAGTTTATGTGTTAATAAGAAAAATAGTTCCATTTCACTGTGATGTCTATTCAGCGAATTACTCATGTAAAATCATTGAAGTGATATTTCTGTAACAAAACTTATGGCATGAAAATAGTAGATCTCCAAGAATAATATTTCTTTACACTTGACAAATTTTTAATTACAGTTTTGTTATGTCATAATGAGTTTAACAAACAATGATATTTTTGTTCTCGCGGTCTTTTTTGAAGAATAAGACTACTTAATTACAAAATAAATTAAAAATATCTTCTATAAAAAAATTCTCAATTTTATCAAATCGCGTCGCTGTAAACTATGCGAAACTTTGCTCCTGACCTAGCGCAGTCCAGCTGTCCTCATTTCATGTGCTGACCAGTGTTTTCCGGTATCTGGACCGGTCTCACATCAGTGACTGCATCCGTGTCGTAGTAGTAATCTTCGGGGAACACTATTTGCAAGATTATTTGTTTCATTTCCTGTCAGTAATTGCTCACCAGTTATTAAAATATAAATTTTTAAAAATTTAATAAGACGCATCCTGTTTTACGAAAATTTATCTGAAAACTGTCCACTCCCTACATGGAGCTGCGTAATCAGAATCCACAAGAGCATTTGGGGCAATTATTTGAAAGAGACAGGTTTAGTAGTATTGTTCAGTTATCGTTTGCGGAAATGTTAACTTTTTCCTCTTACGGCGAGACACTAATTCAGTAAATAACCAAGGTTTGAATGGCGAAGAGATCATCTACATATGTTGTATTACATCGTTTAAATAACCTTTAATGGAAATAGAATACCAATACTTTTTGTATTGCGTTGGGCGAATCAAATTTTTTCTACTCATAAAACCGGAGAGCTTCAATAAGGAAATGAAGTTGGAAGCAGAACAGTTTCGTGATCCAAAGTGAAAACTTTCGAAAATTTTCATAGATTTTTTTATATTCTTTAAATATTTTCCTTATCTGAAATATATAGTATTTTGTTTGTTGCTTAGAGTCTGATTTAGACGTGTGATAGAAACTCACAAATTTCTCAAAAATTTATTAAATAATTTTGAGAATTTCTTGATAAACAATTCAGTTTTTGCTGTTTTCATTAAATGTTCTCCTATTTTAATCAAATGTCAATAAATATTTTAGGGAAACTATATCAGCTCTGCGAGAAACTGATAACAATAAGACCCTAACGGTAACATTTTGTTTCTCATAAATGTAGCTTTTATTTACCGAAATACGTGAGACCGTAAAACCCTCTTATGCCATTACACCTTGATCTAACCACTTTATAGCTTACAAAAAAGAAAGAATATTTCACAGCAAAATACAATCTTACATGATATTTTACTAACAATACAGTACAGCATTATACAATCATTTATAACACAAAACTACCATACGACAATAAATATAATGACCAAGAACAATAATGCAGTTTGTAACAAATAAATAGAAATGTATAAATATTTTATTGTCATTAAAATACGCACGAAAAATAGAATACCTTCACAATATTCTCCTTCTATAAACAACATTGCATTAAAAATAGAAATGTCTTCATTGAACAACTCTTAATGTATCAATCATCATAGAAAGATGAGTAAGACAAAATCTTAAGTGATAGAAATTAATGTAACGATCATATGCTTCTTATTTCCCTTATAATTTTTATTTCGTCATTTACGTCAACATTCCATTTCTTTTGACATAATGCGAGATACTTTCTTTGGGGTTTATTACATTTTATATTTCAAAACATACGTTTCTTTGTTCACAAAACATACGTTAAATCACAAATGGGTTTGACACGAAGGTTAGGGAAATGCTATTTCAGTGATTTCAACCCCAACATTACAATAAAAATAGAACATTCTCTTTTCTACCGAATTTGAAAGCATAGGTTTCTACTGTCGTATTCAAAAGTAAAGTCTGTTGAGTTTAGAGGTTGCTAAAACCAAACAGAAATCGCAGTTACATTTCAATTTTCCTTGTTTCATTCTGCGTTCGTTGTTATAAAATAATATTTTTATAATTATGTTTACAATTTTTTATCGTGTAAAGAACAAAAAGGATCGGGTTTTTTCACGTAGTACAAGTGTAAGCAAAGTTTGAAGTTTTGTATAAAAGAAACCTCTTCTACGATTATGAAATTTTTTTAATACTTGGTAGATGTGTATCTTGTCTTTATTTTTATATAAGTTTCAGGCTGCCGGCGCTGTTTAATTTGTGTATATAAACATTAAGATGTTTAAAATAAATCACTTTCTTTCGAATGTTTCCAGTGCCATATTCGTTCAAATTATACATTATATGTTCCAATGGACCAAGAGACGCAACTTTAGACCCAGACACTATCGAGAAAAACATGTTTTGTAAATTTGATAACTGTTTTTGTGTGCATGAAAAATTCTGTTATTTATAAAAATGTTTACATTCAAAAGCGGCGATATCTTAAATCGTTCGTGATGTGTAGTCAACATTAGGTAAAAATCTTCTCACTCTCTTTAAATCCTGAATTTCAAAAAACTCTCTCTTTATTGGTTTGATGAATGCAGTCTACACTTCTAGTTCCTATAATTAATATTTTCTCCAATGACCAATGAATAAGACATTCAGGACAACAAACAACACTATTTCATACATTTAAAAATGAAAAGAATCCAGGAAAAATGTTTTATGATAACTGATTTAACAAGTCTTTCACACAAGAAATGGAGATGAATTCTTCGAATATTTACTTCGTGAAATATAGCGAAAGTAGTATTCAATGTCATTATCGCTAACGAAAAACATCTGAAAACATTTCTACCCTTTCTACCCAAAGGGAATAAAATATTGAAAAACTCAAGAACCTAATTCTAGATATAAGAAGTAACTATCTACATACAAAAACAGAGACCTCAATTAGTTTGCGATGTGATGTAAGAACAGCGAAATTTGAAAAAATCGCATTTCAGCTGGAATAACTCTTTTAAAATCTCAATTTCTAAAAATCATTTCTTACGCAGCTTTTATAAAACAAGTGCAAAATTCTATCATGATTACAATTTTCTATCTCTAATCTACGCAAACAGAAATTAATAATGTATTAGTCATTCAGGACTATGCACATAACATTTCCTCCACTTTTGACCTATTAAAACGTAAAGTATTTTCTAAGTGCATATTTAGATATTCAATTGAGCAACGTTTATACTAAAAAATCATGTTCACAACCCTATTAGTTCATGGGATATAACGAAATTATTTTATCATTCCCTTTGCGCGAACGATAAAAACCGCCGCCCTTTTGCATCCGTTACAAAATAAAATATCGAAAAACTCAAAGAATCGTTCGTAGATACTTAAATTTACACTTTGTGTGTGTAAAGAACCTGATATGATATTTTAATTGGTTTGTAACGTGTAGTAAAAATAGCAAAAAATTCGAAAATACGCCTTTTACCCTTTTAAACTTGAAATTTCATTAAATCCTTTCCTAGTGGGTAGTTACGTTACAAAAGATACCTTTTGTCCAAATTTCGTGTTTGTTACTTTAGTGGATCAGGCCTTGCGTTGATAAATAGCATATCAGAGCATAATCCACATAAGTGAATGTCAAAAAAATGTCCTAATTGAAACATTTTTGTGTTTTATTTAATATTTTTTGATGCATTATTTTTCTGGTCTGTTAAATCTTTTTTAAATATATCGGTACGGTATTCTGGAATGAGAGGAATATTTGAATACTATGTGATATGACCCTTGTTGTTACATAATCTATTGTACAATATATCATTCACTTAGATCATTTCGTCATCTCACACATTTAAAGAAAGGATGTCGAAAGGTTTTACATAACAGAGGTTTTTTGTCCAACACCTAATAAATATTAACCTCAACGAATAATTTGAATGAGCGAGGAATCGTTTTTAACTTAAATAAATGTTTCAAAGTAGATCCATAAAATTAGATAATAAAGCTGAAATCAAAACTTTTTCCAGACATTTTATTTCATATGATAGCATATACTGGCATGTTTTAGAGCCTTTTGAATGAAAATGATACCATTTAACAAGCGATCTTGGCAGTCTATTCTTAGATCTGATAAAACGATTAATGCCATGAATTGTTACAAATAATCATTTAGCCTATATCTTTCTGTGGTTAATATTCAATTACCTCATATTAGTTAATTATCCGATTCAGTTCTCTAGTGTAATCCATTATTTTCTTTAAATTTCTTAAGGAAATAGTTCATTTAACGGTTATTAGCAACCGAAAGTTCGGGTTCATTTTTCATATAGAGAAGAATATTTAAGAATATTCTGCACTTTATTTCACGCATCAAAGCATTAACGAATTTATTTCTTATCGAAAGGTTTGTAAACTTGAACTGAATTGAAAAAGAAAACTATGATTGTGATCGCTCTGATAAAAAAAAATTATTATTTGGTGGATTTGATAAGAACCTAAATGTTCAAGGATTGGTGAAATAATCTCTGAGTGTTCAAAGAGCGATCTGACGGCGTAAATCCAAAAGTCAACTTGTCACGAACGAGAGACCAATGTGCATTCTCGATGAATCCAATAGAAGATACGTATCAAAACCAAACTCAGGAATAGATTTTTCGTTTATTACAACACGTTTGAGATCCATATACAGTTCTCTGTGACGTAACTTACATGTAGTGCGACATTATGAAAAAATTTAAAAACGTTACAATTAAGTCTTCACACGAATATCAAAATTTGAAATTTGTTGGACAGAACTTATTATATATAAGGTGTATGAAATTTCCAGTTTTTACATGTTAAAAATTACATGTTACAGGAGCATTGACTCATTTCGGTCGATTTTAGAGTTAACATTGAGCTCATGGTATATTCCATGGCCTGGAATAATTTACTAATATATTTTTGTAGATGAATTACTAAACGATAGATAACGGAATCCCATTTATTATTGTATTGTACAAGTAATAACAGAATTAATTTATCGCACCGAAATAGTAACAATCATACCTGCATTTTCAAAACAAAGACCTAATGTAGTGCAAACACATTTTCAAAAAGAAAAATATATAGATTTCTCGAATACAAGGGAGTAAGCTTCATTGATTTTGACGTTTTTGCAAATAATGCCACAAAAAGTGATAAGTAGTAACACTAACTACTATCGAAACCACAGCCTTCAACTACAAAAATTGTCAAACTACAAAATTATTGATTTTTTAACAAAATAAAATCAGCATTTTTTAAATTATAAATAATTATTATTGATGTAGCTTTGACGTATGGACAGTTTTTACCAATGGAAAGTTTCATTTCAGCAAATTTTGGAAGAAATGAAGTTATTGGAATTAAAGGTAATGTAAAAATGTCAGCTTATAATGCGTATATAATTCAGAAACAGAAAAACGTATCCGTACTCAATTTCAAATTCCGAAAAGTAAGGAACGTTACACAAAAGCAGATATTCCAAAATTCAGAACAAAAAAACGCTAATCAAAAAATGAAACATTCTTTCAAAAAATAGTATTTTGCTGTCCCTGTTTCGGTTCTCAGTCTGATTTACTCCAAATAGTGGATCTTTATTGGTCTTCGAATATTACTCAACAAATATTCCGTAACGACGATATCTACATTTCACTTGAATAATTTCAATATGATTCGTCAATAAAAATGAATTTTTTCTGTACAAAGAAAAGATCTGTGATGAATGACATAACCCTATAATTCGCCACTCCTGGGTATTTTTCGGCCCTGTACTTTTTAGCCTTACAGCTTTGTAAAATTTGTACAGGTTGTGCCTTGGATAAAAAGTGTTTCACGAATAATAAAAACTCATTGATGGATCAAAAGAATGGCGATGTTAAACAAGAAAACCTGTTGGGGTTTCCTTGATTTGGAGTCGCGTGACGTTTGCAGTGTTTCAAACATCGATGAATGAATGTATAAGATGGAGAGTATCTTCTGCCACGAATGTTACTTCCCTTTCCATCACCTATTCTTAACTCTGCTCAACAAGGACAATTGGTAGTACAACACAATCAGTCCCAATGATTGTTTTTTTCTTAAAAATGTCTATTAGTCATTGAGAGAATTACTTTTGAAGTGAAAATGTCTGGAATTTTACCGGTCCTGTATGTTACCATCGTTTCCTTCGGAAATTCGTTAAATTTAAACATATTTTGATAAAAACGAAAATATCTTCTGTCAAAGCTCCCTTAAATAATAACAAGATTTATATTTTCTTTAAAAATAAAAGAAAGTTATTTAAATGTTTTTTTCTAATTCGATGCTGTGACTTCCTACATTATTTTGTGATATGTATATGTATCGAATGTAAGCACGATTATCCACGTGAATTTCACAAACATATTGTTTCATGAAAATTCATTAAACATTTTTTTACTACTACTTACTCATGTCATGATGCTGCAGTCATCCATATTACATTTAGTATCGATACGTAGTATATATTTATTTTGTATATAATAATATGACCTACTATAATAATTTAATCAAATTAGATGTCGTATGTCTTTCTCGTTATTACCTCAAAAAATAGATTAAGCAAATTATCCTACTTTTTACTTTATCTATGAAATTCAAATTAAAAAGTCTTGAACATTTTTCTACTATTGAATACCAAAAAATGTTGAAATGACTACTTCACACATCCCATGCATGGAGTCTAGCCTCATAAGTATTCATTTGCAAATGAAAATAAATTTTGGTGTCGGAGAAACAAGGAAACAAAAGGTGGTAACTTGAACAAAATTCAAAAACATTTTTTCTTCTACATAATTTTGTTAAAATATAAAAATTGGGTATAAAACAAAACACATTTCTAGAACAGTTCTCGATTTTACACGATTGTCCTCTCAAAATATATCTCCAGACCCATCTAGAAGAGCTTGAAACTAACCCAACAGCAAAATGTAATGACTAGCGAAGATTGTTAAGAATATATATTGCCAAGGAAACTGAAATACAATGGGTAATAATACCACTAAACTCATTTAGAAGAGTTCAAAGTGACGATGTAAAAGAATCATTCATGATCGGGATAAAAGTACCCACCATTGTGAACCCGTGACATTTTATACTGTTTTTACATAATTGAAAATGGAGATGAATAATTTTTTTTTTGGAAAGTGATTAGTAAATAAATATTGTCTTATATTGTATCTCCCAACTGTGGTGACTCCAGGTAGGGGGCAGTGAGGACCATGGTACCTCCAGAAAAAGGTTATAGTAAAAAAATAGCAATTTTTCCTCCTTGAACAATGAGTGTAAACTATAATCAAGAGATTACTCAAATAATGTTCTGTTTATTTTCTGCTGAATATACAAGTATCTAGATAAGGTTATTCTGAAGTGGATGAAGGACCCTCAAAAAGATTTTCAAAGAGCTATTTTCTATCTTTTCTTACAATCCAGAAAGAGGTAGAAATTTTACAAAAGGTAGTAACGATGAGTCCTTTTTAATAATTATAAGTGAGGGAGCAAGTGTATGCAAAATAATGATGTTACCGATTCTGAAGAAAATAAATATTCAAAGAAAGTTTACTCTGAGATAAGTGTATCTAGTATTATTTTACATAATTTATTTTATCTATAAATTACTATTTTGTAGATCAGTAGCAATGCGTTCATTTGCCTCACTAATACGTACACTCACATTTTCAAAATAGGTGTATGTATTCGAAAACTTAACGCAGAAAAAAAATCTGTTTTAAACATAAATCCTGATTGTATACCTTTTTGAAATTTCAGGAATATTTCTTGTATTATGAACGATTCAATATGTTATACAACATAAATTAAAAATATAAAAATATTATCATTAAATAAAAATGTCTGAACAACATTAAAAAAATGATTTAACACGATTAGGTAGCTGACATGTCTTTAAATCGAGTTAATGTCGATTTCATTGAATGAGAAAGTTTCTCAAGAATGTCTTCTTTTCGGGATACGTTCTTCTGTTTTCTCGACAAACTTGGATGATTGTAAAATTCTTCTGAAAAAATGACATTCAAATCCTGAGGTCTGGAGCTGTGCAATTTTGACAACAAATAACCTTTGTACCGCACATTATGTATACTCAATACAATAAATGCATTACTATTTCTTAGTTCCTCTGGTATAATAACTATAAAGTAGAATTATTTTTTTATGATCTAGCTCTTAAATTATTATAAGAATGAGACAATTGCATTCACTGTTTGGGGTACGTACTTTTGTCCCCTGATATTAACGTACACTTGTCCCTTTGTCAATGTTTCGGAATTTTTCTTTATAAAAACGTGTGATATATTTGGCAGAGGTGAACAACAAAATATAATACGTTATATCATAAATTCTCACTACAAACAGAGAAAGAATTCAACATGAATAGCAAATGAAAAACAATTTCGAAGCAAGAAATAAACCAAAAACAGTGTGAAAAAACATATCTTACTTCATCCTACCGCGTGTCTTTAGAGCTACTTTCTTCACTATTGACGTGTTAGCCAACTTAACTTTATAATGCAGGTGTACGAGTATGTATTGATGAGAAGGTAATGAATTATTATTCTTTTCCAATGCGTACACTTACCACTGCCTAACACCATACCCAATGTTTCTTGACGAAAACTTTGGTGACCGATGTAACAAATTTTATTTAAATTAATAATTTAAACAAGTGAGTACTTATATTATTGTTTTTAAAATTAAAAAATGAAAATTTAAATAAACCAGGATTTTATTTATTCATTTAAAATAAATATAACGTCATGGTAAAAGGATTCGATATCTGTTATGAACGAATAAAATTTTTTATCACTTACATGCAATCATCAATGGACTCTCTACTTATTGACATATTTGATAAGGAAAACCAAAATGTAGGATATTTGAATGTATAGTACCAGAATATTGAAGGTATGTGTAGTAGCTTATTTTGAGTTGACTATACCGTAGATTCACACGGGTTAATCGGCACATTATCTCTTGTACCGAGGACACATTTACGGGGAAAAGTCCTTGGACATCTTAAGCTATTGTTCACCCTTCCAATGTTTCCCTGACACCCGGCGAACAGACAACTGCTGTGTAGGATTCCCCGGTCTAAAGTACCTCATTGAATTACATCATAATATACATTTTATTGGGTTTAAAATCTGTTAGTGAAAGGATTTCATGAATACTTGGTAATTTTATTGGGGTAAATACATCAGTCTTTAGGTGCTCGACACTTCAGGTTTTAAATCCAAATATACTTCAGAGTTCTTTTTCGCGCCGTTTATCATTTTACAACAATATTCAACGCCTTCGAATTTATAATAGGGACTTCCTAAGCAATTTATGGCGGAAATTGAGCAATAAGGCACTTACATGCAATCATCGATGAATCATACTTGGTCATTCGCCTGAGTGAAGGTAATCAATTCAACAGGTTGCCGCAGAGAGAGGTTTGATTAACTTCAATTTTGGTCGAAATATTATTATAAATAAACCAAGATCTTCTTATATTCTCATTATCAGGATGATTTCTCATAAATTACAGCTTTTGTTGGTGTATTTCCGTGGCTAGTAAAGTGTGAGAGGGTTTTGACTACTAGAGCACATTTTTCCACAGTAGTTTCAGAGGTCACCACTCACATCGACTATTGATGCATCTCATCTTTCGTGGCTTATCTTTCAGGTTTACAAACTTTCGATATCACGAGTATTGCTGAATGATTGCTTTATTTTTATGTTCTACCTAAATTATATTCGAGTTAAACAAATGCCTCAATAATTACTACGACCGCGCTGCATGGTAGACGTGAAGTGTACATTTCCGCAAACCGCAGTGAAAAGCCATCCTTACAATGGAAGAATACCACAAATTTCATGGGAGTTGAATAGGCACGTATAACTGAGACTACTTGAGAGATAAGATTATCTGCACAGAGAATAGTTAAGAACCGACTTCTTGTGAGAACTTTTCTTCTCCACTTCATGTCATCGACAGCGGTTAGAAGCACCTACTGAAACATCCAAGTAGTTTATCTTTATGTAACTTCAAGCTGAGTAGAATGTAACATAAAATAACAATATGAGTTTTCCTCTAAATTCAATGTAAAGGTTATTTTTAAACGGAGGAAAAAACTATGTACATACTTTCTCATAATCACTTCTCATACTTCATTCTAATGTGACGAATAACTTGGACTACTTCTACATTTTACTTTAACTTTGTTAAATTCATTTTTTTACATTACTCATTAGTCCTCTTGTAACAATGCATTTACACTAGACTTACCTGACCAAAAATTTCGCTTATGTTTTAAAAATATAACAATAAAAAAATAATTGCGTGCTCTTTGAAAGTGCGAGCAGATTAAAACAATACGTCATATAACTAAAATAATTCAATAATTGACTTTGAAGAGAAAAAAAAAGATATTTCTTCCTACAATAGAATTTTCGTGTATGAAAACTTTTACTTCATAGCATTTCATAGCTTTAAATTAAATTATTATAATATATGATATAATATT